>OU427009.1:1009513-1609513 GCA_911387935.1 Dolichovespula saxonica
AGAAATTAATATCCTTTACGATCGTTTCTAATTAATCGAAGTAATTAATTTGTTACTCTCTCTCTCTCTTGATCAAGATCATTGACTATAATAGTAACACCTTGTCGTATGTCGCAATATAGTTTTCAAAGGAAAGAGATAGAGATAGAGAGAAAGAGTGAGTGAGGCAAAAAAATTCATGGGTTAACTCAAATTTCGCCTCTTTGCAATTTCTTTTTTTCTCTTCTTCTTCAGCTTAAATTTTTTTCTTTTCATTTTTTCTCCTTCCTTTTCCTTGTTCCTTTTTCTTATTCTTTTTTTTTCTTCTTTTTTTTTTGTCTCTGATCGAGAAATATATATATACACATATATACTTGGTATCCCAGATAAAGGAGGCAGCAATATGAAGAAAAAAAATACATAATACTCTTCTCAAACCATTCAAACGTACGCTATAAAAGTTCGTTGCGTCGATTACAAAAAAATGAAAGAAATATTTAAGCGGACTGGAACGTAGAGAATTCTACGTATAAAAAATATCTTCGTTAATATTTGCGAATCGAACCATTCGATACTGATTTCTCTTTGAACCCTTCGATCGTTCCAACGATCATCGCGCGAAAAAAAAGCGTTGTTTACGCTCGATCGAAAATGAGATGACGATAATTAATGTAATTCACGTCGACTATATATCGACGTTGAAACGTATTAGATAATTTCATTAAATAAATCGTACAAACGTAATTGTCGAACGGAAGAAGCGTTTAATTAAATTCTGATCGGTTTCGTCGTCGTGTCGTTGTCATCCTTGCGATCATCTATTGGAGAATCACCATTATTACGTGATGCTTCCAGTTGATAGAGTTATCTCCCGTGAGAGGATGAAATAAAATGAAGAGATAGAGAGATAGAGAGAAAGAGAAAGAGGGGTGGATGAAAAGCTACACGACGAATTTTGAAAGTTATCGATGAATATTATTCGCACGTTCTCGTGTTCCTACGGAGAAAATGTTTTCGAACGATCGTTATTTTAAGACCGTCGAGGATTTCATCGATGAAATTTTTATTTTTACAAATCCACAACTCATTGTTCTTAGATGACTTTCTTCTCTCATTTCGAACGCTATAGATCGAAATATGGTAATGCATTCCGATTTACCATTGCCCTGGTATCATAGAATTATGGAAATTATATTCCTATCGTTGAAATATCGAAGTCCCTCAGACCTATATATATAAGACGGTAATCCACAAATTCGAATCAGAGAATTGATCTGTAAAATATATATATATATATATATATATATATATATATTTATTTATTAATATTTATATAATTAATTTAATGCGAACGAAAAAGATTGATATTTATATAGACGGTGTTTCAGCCTAAGGGAAGCTGCTATATGAAAATAATACATGCTTGTAGGGTAAAAAGTATCGATGACCTCAAAAAAATTCATGAAAAATGACCTACAAAAAAAGAAATTTTCTTTTTTTTTCACACAACACACCTCCCTTTAATCCACTGAAAGTATGCGGTAAAAGTTTGTCGTGTCACATAAAAAAACGAAGAAAATATTTAGGCGGCCTCCTTTAGCTGAACCACTCTGTATATATAATTAATATTTATATAATTTTGTCGCTTCCGTTAATTATTGATAATTTTGTATGTACGAGCACGTTCCTCGTGACCTTCCGGTGAGGAGGGGCAATGGTTTATTTTCATTTTTTTTTTCGTTATTTATTTTTTTCTTTCTTTTTACGATATGGAATCAATAATTTTATTTCAGCATAACAACGGCAAGTAAAAACCTTTGATGCTATCGCCATTTTGGTTTTGATCAAAAATAATGATAACGATCAGAACGGTATCAACCGAATTTAATTACGCGTATAGGGAACAAAAGGAGGAGGTGGTGGTCGTCGTCGTCGTTTAAAAGAACAACTTTATAACGATCGTAACGTCAATTCTAAACGTGCGTTTTATTTTTCGAAAAATATTGATGTTTATATGAGGATCAAAATGAAAGGCGTCCTGCTAAATACAAAAGCCATTCACGCGTTCGGACGTACGTAGCCATCTCTCGATATGAAATATCCATTTTCATTTCACGAATAATTCTACTAATATTGTACGAAAAAAAAAGGATCCCATAAACGTGCTCGATATATATTTGACGTCTCGTCGTATTATATAAAGTCAAAGTAGAGAATTTTTTTATTTTCTACGTTAAATGCGTGTTTTTTGTCTTCTTTTTTTTGACGCATTTGTTGTAGCTTTTCGTTCGACTCCGAACGTCGCAACACAAACATGTATGTATACATGTACATACAAAATAGATAATATTAGTTCAAATAAATCAATGATTATACATTATCGTAGTTTGATATTATTCTCTTAAAAGTTTTCGTTTGTACTACGTTGAAGTTAAAATCGACCAATCATTTTCAGCTTTGTTTGTGCTCTCTCTCTCTCTCTCTCTCTCTCTCTCTCTCTCTCTCTCTCTCTCTCTTTCTCTCTCTCTCTCTCTCTCTCTCTCTCTCTCTCTGTCAGTAAATAGACAGGCACCATAGAAAGATGCAAACATTTCGGTTAGCTTAGAACTAACTTATTGAAATAAATTTGATCATACACAGTCATATTTAATACTGCGCAAAGGTCGATTAACGAAAATTAATAACGAATAAAATTATTGATCGACCTGCTTATCATCGCGTTAATATTCTCCTCTTTGTCAAGTGTTCCTAAGAGATACTTTTACAATTTTTCACTCTTTCTCCATTTTCATTCAATTTTATTTTATTTTATTATATTTTATTTTTTTAAACATTCGTTCGTCAAACAATTTTTTTTTCTTTTGTAATCGTAACAGCTAAACAAACCGTATATATTATAATTTCCTTTGCAAATAGGAAAACGAATAATTTGACGTTTCCTCAAAGGTACGACGATCGGGATTATTTTCAACAAAAATATAAAAAATATAAAACGAAAGGGCGAATGCATTGCAATTTCGAGTTATCTTCGGACAGTCGTATCTTAATTATCTCTCGTCCATGAAACCCTCGACATACCTATTTAATCCACGATATTACGTCGAATATACGACCGCGAGGGTAGAAAAGGAAAGAAAAGAAAAAAGAATTAGTCGACGAAATGAATAAATTAATTTATTCGTATTAAATTATTTTTTGAAACGTTTTGAAATGTTCTCGAGTCGCAGGAAAAATTCGTATTAGTAGGATTTTGCTACATACATTTATCTTCGTTTATAATATTTTCTTTCCTATTTTGTTTTTTATTTTTAATCGTCTTTCTCTTCCTCGTGACTATTGATTGAACTACAGTTTTATCTGCGATCGACAGCGAATGAAGACGACAACAAGTACGATATTATTTTCTCCTTCTTCTTCCTCTTCTTTTTCATCTTCGTTTATCTATCAGAATAATTTTCTCTCTAGAACGATAATATATAAAAACGAGTAAATCGTTTCGTTGAATCCGATGTTATGAAACGTTATCCCCCTTTATAGTTTTTAGTACGTCGAAACGAACTCGAAATGAAATTAAAAAAAAAAAAAGAAAGAGAAAAAGAAATTTAAAGAGATAGTCGAATCGTATCTCTACTACTACAACAAGAACACCACGTAATAAACTTAAGTTTACGAATTATAAACACAAGATTGATGTTTGTACGCGGAGCGCATTAAATATGCGTTTAATATTGCGTATATTTCTATCTTGATAAAACAACTTTATATTTTCGTGGCCAGAGGTATACATTAGTATCCACAAATATATGAATACTTTTGTGTGTGTATGCGTATGTGTGTATTTGTGTATAAGTGTACGTCATAGGGCTTGTTATCCGTTCGGCAAAAGGGTCGATTCGCGAACTTACGAATTTTTCGAATGAAACGTATCTATCATCTAAATCCCTAAGGAACAAAGCTTTTCATTACATTATCATACATCTAACCTCGATAACAATGTACATACACACACACGACTTTTCATTTTCATTTTCATTTCCGTTGACATCCCGAAATATGGGGGGAGGGAAATAATAATACCTTGTAAGAAGAAATTTTTGCATTAACCATTAAAAGCACGTGAACGGTTGATTGATTTACGTCTAATCGATGTGAGATAAAATATTAAAGGAAAAATCTTCTTCTTCCTTCAATGGAGAACATCGCGCTCGATCGTTTCACACGATTTATCTCTTTTAATTATACATCATTTCTTAAATAAACGAATATATATATATATATATATATATATATATATATATATATTTCCAAGTGTTTCCACACAACTTCGAAGAATGAAATAAATTTTCCACGAAAATCTAAAATGATAAAATGATCTAGAATGATAATCAAATTAAAAGTCAGACCCGATAACGAAAGAAACGTCTCAAGATATAATAAGAACTTATGATCCCTGTAAATGTTTCGATTTATAAATCGGTGATAGTGAGATTCGATCTAATCGGTCCATTTAATTTACCCCGATTTATTTTGATAGCCCGTACAGGAAAATGTCGTCGCATAAATGTCGTTCCTAAACGTTACGACGTTCCCACCCCCCGTTTAAAATGCATCGTTCACTTCTCGTATTTGGATAACAACAGAAAGGAAAATTAATAATATATATATGTGTGTGTGTGTGTGTGTGTGTGTATAATAAACAAAAATAAATAAGAAAGGAAAAAAGAAAAATTGTATATACCACGACGATAAGACGGTGTCGTATGCTAAACGTATTATCGACGACTGACATCGCGATTCAAGAAAATTCTAAACGCTCTCACTCGCTAATACAACGTATGTACGTGAACGTATTTACGCTTTTACGTTCGATTATTTTTTCCTCCCGCGTTCCTGTTTTTTTCTTTTTGTTTCCTTCCAATCTTTTTTCCTTAAGCCCGTCGACGCTGGACATGCGTATTATGTACTGTAATAATTGAGTAGGAAATTTAAAAAAAAAATTAAAAAGGAACAAAGGAACTCTCTCTCTCTCTCTCTCTCTCTCTTTCTTTTTAACGTTAGACTCTCTTCTAACGAATACAAGAGGAATTCACGGAACGATGGAGATTTCTTCTTTATTTTTTTTTTATTTCTCTCACTCTCTCTCTCTCTCTCTCTTTCTGTCTCTCAGTCGGTCCGTCTTTCTCTTTCGATTACATGATCAGTTAGAATGACTATGAACGATCGTCCGTAGAAGAAAAGCACTTCAAAATGTCATATATCCCTTGACGCTTGCGACCGATCATACATATATACATATGCATTTACATATATATATACATATACCTATAGCTTGTGTTCGACATAGTTTAATGTATCACCTGTGTGAAATGTACACTCGATGGATGCATGAACGTGTATGCACTTGCGAAAGAAAGATAGAGAGAAGGAGAGAGACAGAGACAGAGACAGATAGATAGATAGAAAAATAGATAAAGTGAGATAGAGAGAGAGACAATGTATGTGTATGCTGTCAAAATTAATAAACAAGAATTTAGATCGAGCGCTTTAATTATCCAGGTTGACTTACCGTTTTAACGTTGATGAGAAACGTCACGAGCTTGTTTCTCCGACTTTATGTATTACGAGATTAATGTGAATAAGGGAGATCGATCCTTTTCTCAAATTTTCTTTTTTGTACTCTCTATCTCTCTCTCTCTCTCTCTCTCTCTCTCTCTCTCTCTCTCACTCTCTCTCTCTCTCTCTCTCTCTATCTCTCACTCTCTCTCTCTCTCTCCGTCTATCTGTCTATCTCTCTCTCTTTGTCTACGATAACTTTGGGAAAATATAGAAAGTTCCGAGTGATTCCATTTTCTCCTTCACGTTACGTAAGTCTTCCTTTCATTGCGACAATAACGTTCGGCCTCCCTCCCGTCACCCATGGAGTAAATTATTTACAAAATAATACGTCGTCGATGTGGTTTATAATTTCGATAGAGAATAGCGTTAATAAATAAATAAATAAATTGAAGATCCCGAGGTACAGTTTTTCAAGATGGACGACATTCGCAATCTTTATTTTCATCGAAGTCGCAACGTCGCCTGATTCGATTCGAAATCTTAACGTTAATTTGATGTATCCTCTAAATCTTTTTCTTTTTCTCGCTACGAGCTTTTTTTCTTCCTACGAGTTTTACTTTTTACTTTTTTATTTTTATTTTTTTATTTTTTTTAAGTGCCAGGTTCCTTTCTTTTTCTTTTTAACTTTTTTTTTCTTTACTTTCTCTTCGATCCACAAATTTTATTCCTTCTTCAAATGGAAAAGGTGTATCCTTGTATTTTTAATACGCCTACGTTTACGTATGTATATTTATATATATGCAATTTTATTATAATATTTTAATTATATATATATATATATTTTTATTTATTATTATTATTATTATTATAATTATTATTATTATTATATATAATTATTATTTATAAATATATTTTATATGTTTATATATATATAAAATAAAAATCATAATATAAAATACAAAACAAGTAAATAGAGAAAAAAAATAGTTAAGACCAAATCATTATTCTTGCGTGGAATTATTTATAATTAAATAAAATAAAATTAAATAATAAAGTATATAAATTATGTCGAACGAATAATTTGCAAAATTACTGATAAGATTTCTTTAACGACTAGTCGAAGGAAACTCGAACTCTTCCACGAATATCATTGCGTATTTATATCAGTTATATGTTGATTTACTTTAACTAATCTAGGTCATGGGTTTAATCTTACTTTCATCCTACGAACTCACCTAGTTGCACTCTTCGAAATTATAATGATGTTTTGTCGATGTTTATATATATATATATATATATATATATGCCACGGAACAAAATATATCATTATAAAAAAAAAAATATATATATATATCATTTTAAAATTTTGAACGGCATTTCATGAATAGTAAATGTGATCTATAACAGATGATAAATAAATGTCAACTTTAGAAATCTTATGACCTTACACACACACACACACACACAGATGTATAGGGTCATATACACAGTGACTCACGAAATTATTTGAACACTTGGCATGAAATACTTTATTAATTATAATAAGTATATTATAGAACACTTATCAACGTATTATTAACATTGGATGGAGGTATGACTCTCTAAATTATATACGTATATTTTCAAGCAAATCGAAATATACATACAATAGTTATGATTTATTTCTTACAGATATAAAGATTGCTGACGCCACAAAAGTATCTGAACACATCGAACTAAGGTCTAGAATTAATGTAAACAAAGTTTTCCAGGTACTAATTGTAAACATTGATTGTCGTTAGTTGTTGTTTTATGTACATTTGTTAGTCATAGTCCAGTATTCGTGGTGAAATATTACGATCTTGATCACGTATCCGAAAAAATCTAAAATTTTTGAAAGTAAGAGAATATTAATTTTCAAGATGCGCAAAGAAGGAAAGGCATACGGTGAAATAAGTAAATTATTAAATATAAATAGATTTATGATACATTACATTATTAAAAAATCAAAATTTGAAGGAATTATAGAGAATAAATACCGTTCAAGTCGACCAAAGAAATTAACGGAACGAGAATAAAAAGCTTTGATCCGTGAAATAAAAAAAGAATCAAAAGATTCCTGCTACAGAACATGCAACGATAGTTATCCAGAACTTCAAGAAAGATGTACATCCAGAATTATGTAGAAGAATGCTACGTAAAAATGATTTTCATGCCGGGGTTCCCAGAAATAAGCCATACATTAGTGATATTAATAAGAAGAAAAGATCAAAATTCGTCGAAGAATTTATTAGCAAAGAAGATTCTTTCTGGAATAAAGTAATATTTTCGGATGAATCGAAATTTAACATTTTTGGGTCAGACGGACGTAAGTTTGTTTGGAGGCAAGCAAATAGAGAGATGGAAGTAAAAAACTTGTGTGCTACGGTAAAACACGGGAGTGGCTCAATTATGATCTGGGAATGTATGGCAGCAGGTGGTACCGGGAATTTGATCTTCTTAGAAGGAACAATGTATAAATACAAATATTTGAACATTTTGAAACAAAATTTAGAGGAAAGTGCAAGAAAATTGGGTATTTACGAAGATTTTTACTTTGAACAGGATAATGATCCTAAACATAACGCAGGAATTGTTAAGTAATGGATTATATACAAGATCCCTCACATGTTAGTCACACCACCATAAAGCCCTGATATTATCCGGATTGAACATCTATGGACAATAATAGGAAAAGAATTACAAAAATTTAATATAAAATCAAAAACAAGTTTAAAAGACAAAATACTCGAAATATGGAGTTACATATCACCAAGTACTATAGAAAAATTAGTAAAGAGTATGCATTATCGCTTACAAGATGTTATTCATGCCAAAGGTGGCCCTACTAAATATATAAATATTAAAAGCTCAAAAGTTACCTGTTCAGATACTTTTGTGGCGTCAGCAATCTTTATGTCTGTAAGAAATAAAACATAACTATTGTATATATATTTCGATTTGCTTGAATCTATACCTATATAATCTAAAGAGTCATACCTCCATCCAATGTTAATAATATGTCGGTAAGTGTTCTATAATACATTTATTATAATTAATAAACTACTTCACGGCAAGTGTTCAAATACTTTCATGAGATACTGTATGTCATTATCAGATTGATAGTTCAGTATGTTACACTAATTTCAAAATTACACGTACAAATCAGAAAGAAGATTTATATATATATATATATATATATATATATATATATAAATCTTCTATATATATATATATGCTATTTTATTATAATATTTTAATTATATACATTTTATTTTTATATATGAATATATACATATATGTAAATATTTTTTATATTTAAATATTTCTTGTCTATTATTTCATTTTGATAGTTTAGTATATTACACTTTTTATGTAATAAGACTTATATATATATATATATGCAATTTTAATATATTATTTTAATTATAAATATTTTATTTATATATATATATATATGTATATATACATATATGTAAATATTTCCTATGTATTATTTCATGTCGATAGTGCAGTATGTTAAACTTACTTCAAAATCGCATGTACAAATCAGGAATAATATTTATACGTGTATATACATTATACATATATGTAAATATTTCTTTTTCCCTGTTCCTCGTTAATTCGACAAGTGAAAAATGCCTATGTATTACAAAGAGTAAAAGAGAAAAAAGAATAAAAAAAGTAAAAAATACGAGCTTAACGGTACGTGAGATACAGGTGAGAATAGCGCTTAATTCTATTTAACTGGAAGACACGATAGTCGAAGAAATATGCAACGTGCTTGCCATGCTCCATACTCTAAAAGACTAGAAGGAAGAAAGCCCTTAGCCTTTTCATTTGGAGGATCGTTTAATTATCGAATATCTACGATAAAGGTCTTATCGAGAAAATAGCGACACACCGATACTTCCCATCGATCTTCACTATCTCTTATACAACAACAAAAACAACAACAATAATAATAATTTTTATAGGGATTTATTGCAATGCAACTAGTCCGAATGTTCCGTTAATTCGAATTAAAAAGAAAAAAGCAAATGGAAAAAAAATGAAATCTAAATTGACGAGCGAGAACAAAGATGACGTGGCGTGTTCTGGAGCATAAAAGAGAGGACGAAAAAGAAAATAAAAACAAAAAAAGAAGGAAAAATAAAAGGAAAGAATACTTATGTTATTTAAAACTCACATAATATCAGCGACAAAATTGAGTGCGCACGATTTTCGATACGATCGACGATTATATCTACGTATCTCTTAATCTTCGCTTGAATAACGCTCTCGGCAAAATCGAATCGCGTACGTACACGTATCAAATGTTAAATTAACGTCATACGTACATACGTACATACGTACATACGTACATACGTACATACGTACATACGTACATACGTACATACATACATACGTACATACGTACATACATACATACATACATATATATATATATATAGATATATATATATATATATATATATATATATATGTTTCTCCATATATCTCTATTTATGAGCCGCGTCGGAAAAGTTCGTGCCGATTTTGAAACTTTACAGAGGTTCACAATTTTAGCATACACTTTTTAAATTATTATTATTATTATTATTATTATTGTTATTATTATTATTATTATTATTGTTATTATTATTATTATTATTATTATTATTATCATCATTCATTAAAACAATTATCGACAGGAATTTTTTCCGAACGATACGATCCAATAAAATTCCACAAAGATGATATAACTGTGATCGAAACGATCTCGCTCACATAGTCGTTCAAAACCGATTCTTTCAAAACGTTATTACGTCTCTGATTGAATTTATTGATTTATTTATTTTTTCTTTTCCCTCTCGTGTCTCCCTCTCTCTCTCACTCTCTCGTTGCACGCAAACGCGACGCGAAAGAACCGTAAAGGGAAGAGGAAAGAAAAGAAAGAGAGAAAAAAACAACAAAATATAACGTTCTAACTCGTAATACACGTAAGCAAACGTTCGTTCGACGTACGATACGTGTAATCTCTTCGGTAAACAAAAAAAAAAGAAAAAAAAAGATGAAGAAGAAAAATGCACGAGTCTGCGAAGCAAAGAGATAAATTTAAAGAAAAAAAGAAGAAAGAAAATAATAAATTGTTATAAACTTGCTTGTCGTTTTTCCTCTATCCCTCTTGCCGCTACCTACCCCCCTCGCCGCCCGTTAAACGACGTTAAACAGAGAATACGATTATTTTTAGGTTGCATGGAGGACGAGTGCAAAGGCGCTTGCAAACACGTCGGCAATATTCCTGGCGGTAAAGGTGGAAAGAACTGAGTCTATGGTGCGTGCAGATGCGCGACCGTACATCCGTAAATGATTAATAAAATGAGAGCTTTATCAACGGCTCGGATAACCCATCAATGTGTGTTTACCAACAATTCTTACGATCAAAAGGTGGAGAACCGTCCGTCCGTCCGTCTTCGTCGTTTGTCATTGTAACGGCCACGGCCTTCCTTCCACCTCTTTCTATGTAATTTAAAATACAAAGTGAAATCGATTTAATCAACCAGAAGCACCTGTTAGTAACTAACAATACCCCGGCACAGATTACGATCGTTCATTAATAATTGTTTACGTAGATGGATTCTATGGATAAAACTTTCTAAAATCGAATAGGTAGGTATATATATATATAAATATATACACGGGTGTGTACACACATATATATAATAAATACGATTCGTAGATGCGCACGCGCACACGAAAGTACTACAATTTCAATGATCAAGACCTTCTACATTTCCCATAATGTACCTCACCGAGAAATACGAGGGAACATCCTATTAATCCGATAAAATGTCCAAGAAACGCCAACGAGTAATTTTCCAACGTTAGCTTCTTCATTTTCTCGCTCAATGTCAATTTCATTTTCTCGTCCTCGACAAACAACGGATACGTCGTTTTCTTGTACCAAAAGTTAATAAAACCGAACTGTTGAATCCTAAGTAACGATGTATTGATCTTCTCCATACAAGGTGAATTTAATCTGATCACGTACGATAGCTAATACGTAACCGGGCACTCCTCGACAACGTGTACCAATTTGTTACCGTCGTCGTCGTAATAAATCGAATAATTCTCGAGCTTGATCGACGCAGATCTACCGAGTGCTATGACGCTCCTGTCGAAGGCGACGAAATAATTTGTTGGTTTGTCCGTATTCAATACCATCATTTTGTTTCGCAATTTCGTTTCCAACGGATCCGTACCGATGAACGTGTCCGCCTTCAAATTCAAATATTTCTTATCTATCGTGTAATTCGAATCGGCCACGCTCTCGATCGTCCTTATCTCCGGATATATTACGGGTTTTCTCAGTGTCCACTTCAGCCAATTGTTGTATAGACCGACTATAACCAGTCCGTACAATAACGAGCTACATAGAAATATTCTAAGTGCCGGTGTATAGGCCATCTCGAAGGAATAACAAAACGATACGATCAATTCCGTGAAACGAATCACGTAAGGATGTATATCAGGTGGACGATCGTCCTCCTCCTCATCGTTTGTCCTCGAAGCTGCTTTATCCTTTTTACATCTCGTACGTTTGTCGTCGCGCGCTCGCTTACCACGTCACAGATTCCGGTACGTTCGCCCGAGGTTACAAGTGATAGGTTTGTCGTTGCGAAACGAATAGCTCAAATACTTCAATAGCATCCAGAATATCGTCACTAAGACGTTGCATCACGCCAGGATGAGCCAGATATCCTTCGTGCAGGGTAAAAATGGCATATAGGATTTTGGCAAATAACCCATGGTTGGAGCGGAGAAGCATAGCTTGTTCTCGGCTAACGACGCCGTAAATTGATAGAAATAAGAATCGTTGTAGGCTTTGACGAAGAGACTCGTAAAAACGATCTCGCTCCTGTGACCTCTGATATCCAACAACGATTCTTAAAACGGATCGATCTCCGAGTCCTTGTCCAACACGTTTACGTCAAAGCTTGCGTTCAAGCTACTCTACAATGTTCTCATCACGTTCGCGTACAATTTCGTGTAACGTACATTGTTGTTCTCGTCGATCTCGATGAACATCATCATAGATGGAAATATGGTTACCTTTATCGGATAACCGTTTACGTTCTCGAAATTCTCGAACAAATTTACGTCTCCCGACGGAAGAATGGAAGTCTAAGACGGAAGAAGAAAATTTTTCTGCTACGTCGAAACAAGACTCGTGTACTTTACCAAAACCGTTTCTCGTAACGTCAAACGGACGGTAATACAAGAAACGACGAAACCCATCGGCAATCGTAGTAATCAAAGCTCTATAAACGTTGAATCTCAACCATAGCTCGTCGGAAACCCTCTTCCACGTATCCCTAGGCGTTTCCTCGCCTACGAATACTATCAGGGTACTGATGGTTCGGTTTCCACAATTTCTCGTTCAAACGTATCAATAGATCGAGATCATTGAAATTGTAGATCGGCAGCAACCAAGTGACACGTCCAACGTTCATCCAGTTCGACGATGGTAGAAAATCATTGACGCTGATTCGATAGCCTTGTACGAAACCGATCATGGACGTTCGATGCAGCAGCGACAGGACTACGCTTGATCTCGTATCGAGTAACAGCAGCGATACAACGGAAGGTTGGAATTCTTTCGAATTTTTCACATAATTCAACGTACGTTTGAAATTCTCCGTATTCTCTATGGTCAATTTCGAATCGACTACGTAATTACCCTTCAGGATATCGTCGAATTTCGTTTCCATTCTCGTTGGAATTAACGTCAGGCAAATGATCATTCCCATGCGAATAAATGTCATCCCTTTTAATAGGAATTGTTTTTCGTATCGAGTCGACGTTCGGCTCGTCGACGAACATATTATTATTCTCGTATAATCCAAATCCAACCAACGCATGTTGTTTTCGATTCATTTCGTTCAATTCTTCTATCTTTCATCTGTATTTAACATAAAAGAGAACAAAAAAAGAGGAGAGTATATAAAAAGTCAAAAAAAGTCTATGTACCATCGAAATTTGTTGGTTATATTAGGTATAATGAAATGAAATAAAAAAGAAAAAAAGCAAACCAGCACGCGCGCACACAAAAAAGTAAGCGATTTAAATTTTCTTTCAAAGTTTATTTTTAGTATTTTATTATTATTATTATTATTATCATTATTATTATTATTATTATTATTATTATTATTTGAAGTTTACTCTTGTTATTATTATTTTCAGTTAAGAAGTATCGATAAAGAGCACGAAGAAGAAGTTTCGAACAATTTTCATCGAGCCAATGCGTACTTGGAAAGAATTTAAAAAAAAAGAAATATAATAATAATAATAATAATAATCATAATAATAACGGACAAAAAAGAACAAACGACGAAAAATTCTGATTGGATAAAAATACAAAAGGATGAGAGAGAGAGAGAGAGCGGAAGAAAGGAAAAAAAAGATAAAAAATAGAAGAAAGAAAGAAGAAAGAAAACGAGAAGAGAGTTACGTTGGTAAATCGTCGTTGTTAGGGGAACATGAATATTTATATTTGTTCACTTCTATTTGACGTCTATGTAAGCTGACCAAAGAGACAGAGAGAGACAGAATGAGAGAGAAAAAGAGAGAGAGAGAGAGACATGTAAACATATCTGTCTTCAGTTAAACGTGTGCTAGGTTTAAACCGGAAGGGCTTGGTCTATTCAGAATGAGATAATGATCGTACGAGTGTATGGGAGAATAATGTTAAGGATCGATTAAAAAGTCAACCCAACTCTCGTCCTTAAGATCGTCGATTGATACTTATTATTTCATGCGTGAAATTAAAACAAAAAAGAACTTGTCGTGTGTTATTGTTATTATCACTTTCATTATTATCATTATCATTATTATCATTATTATTATTATTATTATTATTCAGGATAAATATACGTAAATTAAATGAACAAGACGATCGTTCGGATCTTATCCCTTAAATAAACATTAACATTGGAAATTCAAGGATGACTACGTGCAATGGACATAGTCATAGTAAAGGTTAGGAAAGAAAAAACAAAAAAAAACGAGAAATATTCCGTAAAAATCTCATAATTCTTTTTCTTTCTCTCTTGTGTACACACACACACATACACACACATATATGTTATCTTCGATCATTGCAATGATGCAATTAAATCGATACTTCTATAAGAACTAACGATGACCCTCTTACGTATCTACAAATACAAAATTAATAATCGATCTCACGAAAAACTTATTTTATAAGGAATAACAGATTATCGATCGATATTAACAATCGTTCTCGTTTATTCGATATCGATCAATATCACGTAACAACATATTTTTCTTCCTTTACGTTCCATCAAATAACGATGGGAATGAACGAAAGAAAAATAAATAAATAAATATATATATATATATATATATATGGATGTATGTACGGATATCACTTACTCGAGGAAGTTTCCAGATCAAATAATTCCCGACGACATTTATCTCGTAAGAAACAAAGAGGATTATCAAATAATTCGAAAATTCAACTAGAATGGTAATACGATCGAACGGACTCTAATGGGATTAAATTCTCGCTAAAACGATAATTATGCTCTGACTCGTATCGTGAATTCTGAAGATTGAGAGAGATAGAGAGAGAGAAAGAGAGAAAGAGAGAAAGAGAGAGAGAGAGAGAGAGAAACTAATAAAGGCAAGAGAAGAAACTTGGCGAATTGAAAGGCTGTGTACAACTTGTATCCAATCGATTATTCCTTCGTTTAAACATAAGAGTATAGTTAGTCTATTTACAGAAAAAAAAAACAGACAAAAAATAGTAGTGAACGACCTAAAAACTTCAAAAATTCGAATCCATCGTTCGGCGGTTAGGGGAGGGGAGTGGGATGAAAAAAAATCAATCTAATCGTTCAATAATAACGATTCCGAGGAATGCTCGTTCGATCTATCGATCGATAGATGGAAGAAAGAGAAAGATGAAAAAGAAAGAAAGATAGAAAGTTGAGAACGAGATATTCTTTAGACGTAGGAGAAGAAGTATGGACTATTACAACTACTACAATTATTACTACTACTATTGCTACTACCAATACTACCACCACTATTCGTGTCCTTCGATCGAATTTAATTAAAATGAGTAGTGATCGTACGTGTCCTTTATTAGGAGCTGATGCTGGTGGCGGGTGTTGGATGGAGTTGAGTTTCTTAAAAAAGAAAAGAAAAAAATATACAAGAAAAAGAAAACGAAGCGATGGATGCATTTTTTTCAAGTTCTTTCTTTCTTTTTTTTCTTTCTTTGTTTTTTGCAGGTAATTACCATTTAGCATATCTCATAGCGAGGAACTCGTATTTGCTCGATAAGTTGAATCTCCTGATTGGCATAATAAATGAGGCGGTCCTATTGGCATTGTGGAATAATCGTACCATAATTAATTTGATTAATCGAAGAAAAGGAACACCGAGAAAACGGAAACATGCGAAAGACAAATTTGTTCCGTTCAATTTGGAGGACGTACAGAGCTCATTTTATTTGCTGCTAATCGGTCTGTTGCTATCGTCGATCGTCTTTTGCGACGAGAGAGGATGGCTCAGAGGTCCAGCGAGAAAAGAGAGACGATTTATTTAAAGGGTTGGTGGGTGGGGGGAGGGGAAAAAGAAATTTAGTACGATTTTCTCCGGGGACAAAAAAAAGAAACCGACCGAAAAATACCGAAAAAGAATATCAAACAATGTATCTTTCCTTTTTTGTTTGTTTGTTTGTTTTTTTCGAACGTAATTACGAAATCCGAGATATCTTGTTCGACCGCTTCTCGTACTAAATTTATCCATTAAATCTACAACGATGTTTTTAAATTTTTAACAATATTTATTAATTGTATTGTATATACGATACATCGCATTCGAAATATCGATAAACATTATACGATATGTAAGTAACACTTCTGATAACGTTGAGGAACAGTGCGAATATAATATCGCGATGCGATGGTATCGTAATTTTGAAATAATTCGAATATGGGGAACTCGGAGAGATTAATTGTATTCAACGTTAACGTTCGAAACTTTATTTTATTTTATTTTATTTTATTTCCGTCCATGTACTATAACGTGAACGACGAACAAAACGAATAATATTTCGTTGAATTTAATATCGATTTTCATCGGATATTGTTATTATTAATAAACTCACTTGTATTGCTTTGCAACAACAAAAATTAAAAAATACCACTCCTTTACATAAATTTGTTTTACATAAGAAGAGCGCGATAGCGCTCCTTAGCAGTCAACGGTTAATTATTACATGACAATTAACGATACGACGAGAGACGGTAGTAGGTGGGGCTGGAGGTCGATGTACCTACCACAGCACGGCCAGTAAACGGCAGAGTTTCGAGTTTTTAAAAGTTCATGCGATTTTCCCCGGGCGGCGTATTTCGTACGTTCGAACAAAACTATATCAAAATAATCGGAGGAGTGGAGTGGGGAGGGGTTTATTTTAAGAATATCCGAAAATACGTTCGACGCTATTTCTCAGTGGCGGGGTTAAGTCTCTCCCTCTTTCCCACTGTCTCTCAGTCGAGTGTCATTGACGAGTTCATCATGTTATCAACAAAAAGTAATAACATATTTTACGAGATAACACTAACGAGTCTGATAAGTGAATATCGATTAAAATTTTTTTTTGTATTATCGAAGACTTCTTCCTTTTTAGATTTTTTTTTATAAATAAAAAAAAAATAGATAAAACACGCGCAAGCGCTCTACGATCATCCATCGTGTAAAGTAATAATTAAAAAAAAAAATAAGTCCCTTCGTTGTCTCGTGTTTTAAGAGATGTATCGACGATTTGGACGTTGAACGTGAACGCTAACGACGATCGCCGTAACGACGGTTACGATCTCGAAAGAGAACCCGTATTTCGCGAGGCTTGCTATCCGGAAAATAACGAGAACAATGATCGTACGGTGTACCACGACGACGCCGACGACGGCGATGACGAGGAGAACTGTTACTTCGATAGGGACATAGTGATCGAGAAAACCAATGTAATATCGTAAATCGGTCTCGCCGAACTACGTCGAACGAATTCGAAATAATACGGAAGAATCATCGTCATCGTCATCGTTATCATCATCCTCGTCTTGCTGTCATCAAGAGATTTAGAAAATTGGAATTCATTGGATAATTACTTGCGCCACGATACAAGCAACTTCGCCGATCGTCGTAAAATCGACAAGATGATCGACCCGAACAGTCCAGATTTTCGTACGATCCCTGAACGTTATTTCAACGAAGAATATATTTTTCGAAGGGTGATGGTACACGACGACGACGACTACGACGACGACTACGACTACGATGATAATAGAAGGAAAATCTAATCGATGGTTCGAAACGATCCATCGTCCGATCGGCAATCGTCCAGAATGATTATAAAACCGTCGGTAAAGTCGATGGGATTAGAATCGATCGAGCGATTTCCTATGCAGAGTAAAAGAGATTTACGAGAACGTAACGCGTTCCCAGGGATCCAGGACGCACTTCCGAGACAACGACGGTATCGTTATTTCAGAAATACGAACGACCATCCGTCGCAAACGCGGACATGGACGACGTCCGATATCGTCGGATCGGTTCGACGAATCATGGATGACATCGAAATAATCCCGACTAACGTCGTCGATTAGTTAACCACGGAAAATATTTACGTTCCGAGCCTCAAATTATCAATTATATATTTTCGAAGGATTCCGCGATCGAACGTACCGAGGAAAAACCGATTACGAAGGAAATAACAACGAGGGGCAACGACGACTATCTCTCGCGAGAGGAATTGAGTAAGGGATGAGAAGGGATGATGGAAGAGGAGACGAAGGAGAAAGGTTACGTCGATCGAAATCGGCGAGATACCTACGAGGCACAAGTTACGCCATCATCACTGCTAATGGCTGCGCGATACCTCCCGCGGACAAAATTAGCTCGACGCTTGCGCGATGATGATCGATTTTTAAAGGGAATAAAGGCGTTAAGGAAGAAGAATAAAATCCACTTCGAACGCATGCACATTTGAAAAAAAAAAAATTCATCTTAATCATAAATTTTATTTTACCATTGAAACAAATCAAATTTCGCAATCGTGCGAAGGTTAAAAGAGAATCTTCGTCGCTTTACGTCGATGGAGAACGACGACGACGACGATCCTTTTCAAGATACATCTTCACTTTGAACGATACATTTATTATTATTATAATTAATAATTATTATAATAATAATTATTATTAATATTATACATTTATAATTATATAAATCTTTGTAACAACGTAGAATATAATCTATCTATAAGAGACTTTATCCCATAGGGGATCATGATTAAATATCGAAAATACACTTTTCATAAATGAAGATAGATTTATTAAGTATATATATATATATATATATCAAAACAGCGGTTGATTTACAGGCGACGCCGCGTTTTGACAGAGTTCTCATCAATCCTCCATTTTATAATTCTAGGTTTTTATAGAGATTTTATCAAAGAATACGATGATATTTTTTTCAGAATTTTTAGAGCTGACGAAAGTCTCGAAAACCACGTTTGAAAAATATAATTGTTTATAACAAATGAAATGGTCAATTATAGTGGAATGGAAAAACATACCATTAAAGTGTCATTCAAGAGCTACACGTGTTTATGTAGAAGTCTGCAGGATTAATAGAACCGGAGATATGAGCAGTTATAGGAGAGCGTGTTTTCGATTTTTCGTCGTTTTTCGGAAATTTCAACCCCGTGTAACTTCTAAACTATGGGTGAAAAAAAAAATAAAAATTGTTTAATCCACCATTTGTTACAGAGAACCTGTAAAAAAATTTATTTCAAAATCAGAGAACCCAATGTCATTTTTCGCCCGATTTTGTACGGTTTGAAGTGGAATGACATATATACATTTTTTTGGTTTTTCTTTCTTTTTTCTTTGTTTTATAAGTTATTAGATCAATCTTGTTTATCCGTTTAAGCTCGTGAATATTTTTTACACATATTCTTTTTTATCTAATTACAGTAAACATGGTTCATCATTAAAGTCTAAATTAATGCGCCGAATGTTTTCTTTCATTTTCGATAAACCCCCGGAATATCATTGATATAATGATCTTCAATCGATTTCTAATCTCAAGATATTTTTATGACGTTACATAAATACACGAATGATTTTTATCCTTGGACACGCTTATAATTTAACTATCTACGAATTATAAATAATATGTACGTTATTTACAAGAACGTTTTGTATGAAAATAATATGATAATTCTGAACGAAAGCATTTCCAATCCCTGTCTTATGTACTCCCATTCAACTTGGAAGAAATAAATTCGCGCAACTTCTCATAAGCTTTATCAAGATTGTCATTCTAGATCACAATGTTGAAAATACTTGGCTGTTTACCTGTAACAAGAATTATGAATCCAAATTATAAAATGTTATTTTAATTTCCATTCCTAGAACAAAAGTCAGGACTGTATTAATCCTTTACATACCATAATCCAATTCCATCCTGGCTGTGGTCAATCTTTTTAGCAAAGATTCGTCTGTTTCTGTCTTCCTTCTTTTCAACCATCAATCAAATTCATCTATAAAGGGTGTTTTTATGAAGACCTACAATGGATTCAAAGTACTGTTCTTGATTTGTTTGATGCCTTCTATTTCTATATCCAGCATACATATTTTTCCGGTTTGTTGAACATTTTCTACTATGAGTTTACTAGAAAGAAATATTAAAATTTCATTCCTTTCAGCCCCCTTTCTAACTTAAATATAATTCATCTCCCTTACATGAAACAACTTAACATCACCTACCTGGTGCCTTACAAGTTACTGCTGTAGGATGCAGTTTCAAGAAATTCGTCCTTGCCTATCTGTCTTTGCATTTCCTTTTTATTCATAAAGTGATAATGTTTACCGTTCTCTTCGACCGATCTAGGATTTCTAGTCGTGCTTGATACAAAAAACCAAATTTATCTGGGAACTCTTCCAGCAGACCTTTCAATAATGTACTTTTACCGCTTCCTGAAGGGCCAGCTATCACTAAGGGACGAAGATCTTTTTGCAACATCTTAAGCGATCCTACAAAATGATACAATGATGACAATATATAATATATATATATATATATATATATGCAAACGGGTTATGTGAAAAAATTAAAATCGAACGTATAATAACGCCATGTGATGATCTCGAGCAATGAAAAATTTTCAATTATGTTTCTTCGAGATGGGCAATAAAATATCAAAAAAAATTTTGTTGTCAATGTTGTCAACGTAATAAAAAATACATTATTCACGTATATTTCTACTAAGCGTTTACAATAATGTAGATATTAAAGAATATTAAAGAAAAGGTCGGAATTTTTATGTTCGACTTTTTCCTCTTCTTTTTTTTAACAATCGAATCGATAACAAATGACGTGTGTGAACTTACTGTTACACCACTCGCAGGCGTTCGTTCGAGAGATAGATAAACGGTTAAGACTAATGTAACCTATAGGGGAAGAAAAAGAAAAGAAAGAAATTTAAATCTTACGACTTGAAAAAGTACTACGTAATGTCGTTGCATGGATGAACGAGAAAAACAAAAGAAGAAGAAGAATCGATGAATCGGATAGGCCAAGTTCTTTTTTTTCTTTTCTTCTTCTCTCTTTTTTTTTCTCCTTCGATTTTACAAAGATTTAGTCCAGTACTACCCGCCGCCGTTCGTAACATTACACCATTGCACAGAGCGTATCGATGGCGATGGTGGTGGTGGTGGTGGGTAGGACCAACGACGCGACGTCAGCCAACTGAGATGTATACAAACGCACCTGCGCGTTTTACTTTCCGCAAACCCGAGGATTATCTGCGATTCGTTCATCGATAATTTCTGCGATCGTACGTACGTACAGATGCAGGGTGAGTGACAGGTACTTATCCTGGGTGAGACCGCAAATACATGTGAGTGGTGTGATAGGAGTTCCCTAGTAAAACCCTCCCCCTCTTTCTCTGTTTTCAGAACGATTTATTCAAGCCAACAACGAGATCTTAAATCTTAACTGTTACGTCCCTGATGGAGTGGAGCAATAAAACATAATGAAACTGGTATTCTCTGAGCAGCTGATACAGTTTGGTCAAGACTTACGTCCTTTACTCAAACCTCGCAACACCTCTCGTTTTGGCTCGTTGCACTGAAGCGAGAGTGAGATATACTCGTTTTATACGTTAAATTGACCAATTCTCCTTGGGAGGTTCACTGTCACCAATTAGATCTTTCAAAGCCTAGGAACTTAACGGGATGTAAAAATTCCCTTTGATGATGGTTCGTGAGATCTGGTTATAAATGATGATCAAGACGATGTTTAGAAAAATTTTCTTTATTTTATATAAGAGCTGCGGAGAACTCGTCTGAACAGGCGAAGCAACGATGGTAGACTCACTGTTCGCTGAATTTTTCCCTCATATATACAGCGTTCTCCTCGAAATTCCAAGTGGCCCTTTATCCTAATCCTTATCCCGTTAATCCTTATAATATTTTAGAATATTCTTAATACTTATATTTTCTAAGTGCACTTTCTTTTACTTTATTACCGGACGTCGTTGCGCCATACTCGACAACGTTGTCTTGGACCCTTTGTCCTAATGCTTATCCCGTTAATTCGACGATTAGTATGTGGAAGGTACGTATTAATAGTTCCCTTTTTACCGATTTATAGTGGGCATTAAGAGCTGTCGACGTTACCTACAATAAGCCATATTACTATACTAAAATAATCCTAAGTTCCTCTTGACAGGAAAACTTGACGTTGATTTCGATGCGATACCTATACTAGAGAAGTAACAAATTTCTTTTGATGGAAAACACGCCACTGATGGCATTTTGACGCTTCCTCACTAAAACAATTCCTAGTCTCTTTTATTGAAAAACACGTTGATGACGGCGACGTGACATAATCAATTTAGACGATCGAGAAATTAATCGTCGTCAACCATTTTTTTTTATCCGTCAAGAACTACGTAACGACCTAAGATTTGACCTAAAAAAGGAAAAAAAAAGAATCGAGAAATATAAAGCTCGTACGATTGACGCACACTTTTCAATTGTTATAATTCATCTTCGGTAAAACATAACCTGTATGTATATTCTTCGCTCGATTATCTTAAATGTAATATTACTTTTAATGCGTACACTTATATTTATTGGTAACGATATAAAGTGGGGATTATTCTTTTGTGCTGGTGATACTATTTACAAAAAGAAAAAAAAAAGACAAATAAAAGCATTGAGAATTTGGTCTTATTAATAATTAAGAAGTAAATTCGTGTTTCGAATTTTATTGAAATAATATGTAATATATAATTATTCGTAAATTGTCATTTTTGACCACAAATAATCGTCAGAATCTTGTTTTTATCTTTTTTCCCCCTTTTTCTTCTCGTATCGCAAATTTTTATAACGGTTACAGGTATTAATTATTATTCACTATGACGTCAATAAGAATTTTACTGCCGCGCAAGACCTAACCTATCACAGATACGTACGCGAGACGTACGTCATACCGACAGAAGAAGAATAAAAGATCAATAAATAAATGTGAAAGACCGAAATATGTCAATACATTTCACTAATAATACCAATCCTCTAACGATTAATTAGGTTATGCGCGATAAATATATATATATATATATATATATATATATATATATATATATATATATATAGTTTTTATATATATATATTGTGTATATATATATATATATATATATATATATATATATATATGTACACACAAATCGTTTGGACGACTTATCGACCGTCGATAAAGAA
Organism: Dolichovespula saxonica; assembly: GCA_911387935.1. Taxonomy (NCBI): domain Eukaryota; kingdom Metazoa; phylum Arthropoda; class Insecta; order Hymenoptera; family Vespidae; genus Dolichovespula; species Dolichovespula saxonica. The sequence goes on from OU427009.1 coordinate 1,032,913, forward strand.
AATTCCAAGCGATTATCTATAAAAACGTCGAAGAGGAGGAACTTTGGAAATAGAAGGCGGAGCGATATCGTTTCGTCTACTTTTCTAAAAGAATAAATACATTTAGCGTTTTATCCCGATCATTGACACATTAATAATGGCACAGTGCACGTCCAACAATAATAAATTTGATTCGTTAGAAGTTAGAGAAGTTGAGGGTAACGAGTATTTCATTGGACAATTACCGGAATGTTCGAAGGAGAAAATGTTTCTACATCGCGTTAATAGTCTGTTTATTTGGAATTTTATCGAATATTTTAAATATCCTTGTATTGACTCAGAAGGAGATGATGAGAAATTTAATAAACAAAATTTTGACCGGATTGGCCCTGGCCGATATGTTCGTCATGATCGATTATATACCTTTCGCTATTTACATTTATTTGCTACTGCCAAGATACAAAATCTTCCCTTACGGATGGGCCGTCTACATTTTTTTTCACATGCACTTCACACAGATCTTCGACACCATCTGTATCGCCCTCACCATTACCTTGGCTGTTTGGAGATACATCGTTATAAGGTAATTCCTCACTTCAGATTGCTTTCTCTTGTTTAATCGTTTATTCGACGGTTGCATTGTCATCAAAATTGCCCGATCGAAATTTTGCAAAAACCAGTTTTGGAACCAGTGTTAACCGTCAATACTCTGTACACATCGGACGATAATTTTTTTTCTCCTTGTTTGGACAGCATTTTTTAACTTTTACGATAGTAATAAAAAAAAGTAAAATATCTCGAAACAGCTGCTTCTCACTTTTCCATATTTGAAAAGGGTAACAACCAAAAACTATTGCGTAGAATCAATCGAACTTTTTCATCAAGCTAGCCTTGCTATATCGGTGGTCAAAATGTATAACGATTATGCGACTTCAAGTGTGAAGTTGACTGTAAAAAAATGCAGTAAAAAAGAAAAGGACCAAAAAAATTAAGAGAAGAAACGAAACGACTTTCCGATTAGGAATCTTCGCGTTTCTATTCTTTTTCTTTTTTTGTTTTATTTTTTTGGTTTTTCCTTTCGACTTTTCTGTTGTATTAAAATGGACGTTAGTAAAAAAACAAAAACAAAAAAAATAAAGAACGAGGAGAGGAAATTAATAAACTTTCGTACGTATGTGCAATATAAATAAATATTATGAATAAATAAATAATTGATTCGTCGTTGGTAAATTATAATAAATCTTAAATTTGGCGGTATTCCACATATCAGCGATATTAGATAGCACGCGTTTCTTCCGCTCTGATATCAAACCTTTGTTCTTGGTTTTTCCGTTAGGCATTCGTTTATTGGTTTTCGTTAGCTTAGCACCGTGTTTTTGTATTAGCAAATATTTCGTTCCTTAATTTTTACATTCAGTCTGAATCTACTTTAATATAAGTATTTTTCACAACAATTAAAACCTAACAAAATCAGTCGTTAATTTGTTGACAGTAACTCTCAAGCGACTCGATGATCTGGATGGTTCGGTCAAAGGGTTGGACAAGGCTCACTCCTTATCACCCCAAGATCCATCAATACTGATCAATTACTCCGTGATCCTTGAAGCAACGGGTAACGTTACAGAGTCATCTATGTTTTGAAACGATATATTTATTATACTATATTTGGTAATTATTCTGCACCTGTATTTAATCGATTAATATTCATATCAGCTTCAATTTGAATCAGAGTCATAGTCTTTAATATGGAAAATATACTTTTTAATAGTATCTTTATTATCATCAAATGTTTCGTCATCACTCTTATTTAATTTGATATTCAATTCGAAATTATTATATCTAGGTGCTATATGAATCGTTGAAATTTCATCTTGTTTGCCATTAGAACATGTCATATTCACTTCGCTATTTTTACTTTTCGATTTGTTCGACAGACTATATATACATGTTATGTTTTTCGATTTATTCAAATGTTTTTCTTTAGAAGTTGTACAATATATAAAATCGTTATTTTTGCTTTCCATTCTACCGTACGGCTAAGCTTTATAAACGATAATTGTTCGACCGGTCTTTATCAAATATTATTATATAAATGGTATAAGAGTCGCGGACGAAATATCCAAGAACGTTGATTTAAGAGTCATCGTTCTAGAAAAATATTTCTCTTCTTTCCGTTATCGTTTCTCTTTTATTCGACTGTATTCGTATTTGTAAATTTATAACGATACTTGTAGTTTTTATATTTCCGAAGGAGAAAAAGGAATGGAAAAAAAAAGAAAAAAAAAAACAAAACAAGAAAAGGAATCCTCCGCAGCACAATTTGATCAGCTTCGTTTCTTCGCTCATCTACGAACTTCCGAAGTAGTTACCGACCAAAGAATAGCGAGGTTTCGGAAAGTTGTGCCAGCCGCACAAATTTTCCTGTTTCTCCATACATATTTCTCATTTTATTTCTTTTCTCCGTCGATTATCGTTTCTTCTTGGAACAGGACGAACGATGAGGAGAAAGAAGGTATCGCTCAGATCGTTCTTTATCGCAGAAATACTTTTATTACACTTACATATATATTCGAAAATCTTATCTCGCTTAAATTTGATAGCGTCGAAAAGTTGGTTACGATTATAAAATATCATCCTCGATAGAGATTATACATTGATATTTGTTATACTAGGTTTAGCATAGTATCGTACTTTCCACTTGAAGTTAACCGGTCTGCACGAATTAGGAGTAGCAATAAGATAAGTAATAGTCTATTTTTATTTATTCTTTTTCCTTTTGTTCTTATCTTTTCCTTTAAATCAAATATCTCCTCGCTTTATATTAGTTTTCAGAGCTTGCTTTATAAATAATTTTGTTTTTTATTACGCTTCATTTAACTGTGTAGAACTATATAAAGCTTTTGACGTCGACTTAGTTAGTTATACAATATGGTTGATTTGATTTGAAACGATATATTATTATTATACTATATTTGGTAATTATTCTGAACCTGTATTTAATCAATTAATATTCATCTCAGCTTCAATTTGAATCAGAGTCATAGTCTTTTGTATGGAAAATATATTTTTTAATAGTATCTTTATTATCATCAAATGTTTCGTCATCACTCTTATTTAATTTGATATTCAATTCGAAATTATTATATCTAGGTGCTATATGAATCGTTGAAATTTCATCTTGTTTGCCATTAGAACATGTCATATTCACTTCGCTATTTTTACTTTTCGATTTGTTCGACAGACTATATATACATGTTATGTTTTTCGATTTATTCAAATGTTTTTCTTTAGAAGTTGTACTATATATAAAATCGTTATTTAACGTATCCTGTATTTGTCCAGATGTTTTCTTCCCATTACATCTAGTATTTTGTTGTCTTCTTCTTTTAACTTTGGTATAGTTCGAAATTGAAAAACGTTTGATTTGCTTTTTTAATGCATTACGTGACATAGATAGCCTCTCTTTTATTGGAGTTCTAGACCATGTTCTAATTTCATTTTCAATATCTAGAGTAATCCTTTGACGTTTAGCGATATGCATCTCTTCACCAACATCATTACTTTCGCTAATGTTATTGGATTTCTTCAGAAAATTATTTAAACAGAATCTAGTTCTTTTCCTTTTTTGAGTTTTTTTCAGTAAGTGAGCTATCAAAAACGCGTGTTGTGTATTTAAGGGAAGGCGTGTTTCTATTTTTCGCCGTTTTTCGGAAATTTCAATCCCGTGTAACTCCTAAACTAAAGGGAATAAAAATAAAATAAAAATTGTTTGATCCATCATTTGTTACAGAGAACTTGTACAAAAATTTATTTCAAAATCAGAGAACTAGTGGTCAGAAAGTTGTCCAGTTGACGTGGAATGACTCATATATATTATCAAATATAAATGTTAAAAGAAAAAGAAAGAAGAAAAACGGTAGATTATAATCAAATTGACTTTTTGGGGAAAATATTACCATCAATTGTAATAAAAGTACCTATGAATCTTCTGGAAAAAGTTCAGAATCAAGAACAAATGCATGATATGTTAAATAGTAATTAAATGTATAATACACTTCTAAAGAAAAACATTTGAATAAATCGAAAAATTCTGATAATAATTTGTTAAAGAAACCGATTCTTAAATTAGAATGTTTGCCACATTTGATGATTACAGAATATATAAATAGGCTGTCAGGAATGCATAATAGTTCTGACAAAATATTGAATAACAGTAATACATCAGACGAAAATAATGAAATTAATGAAGTTCATGTAAAAAGAAATAGAAGAAACATAAGTAAGAAGAATAATGTATCTACACATAATTCAAGAACAGATAGTACAAAGAAAACAAAGCAAATGATAAATGAAGGCAGAAGAATATCTGAAGATAATTTGCCTTTCTTTCATACTTGCAAAGATTCATTAGATTCTGATTTGGATTCGGATTCAACACCACCACTTACACAGTGTATTTTTTGAATAATCTACCTGTCATAACATGTATATATAGTCTGTCAAACAAATCGAAAAGTAAGAATAGCGAAGTGAATATGATATGTTCTAATGGCAAACAAGATGGAATTTCCATAAATAATATATCACCTAGATATAATAATTTCGAATTGAATATCAAATTAAATAAGAGTGATGATGAAACATTTGATGATAATAAAGACACTATTAAAAAAAAGTATATTATAAACACTTTTCATGCATTCACGAGAGATTTAAAATATATACGGAGGAATTTTAAACATCGAGCACTCGACAAAATAAAGATTACATAGCTCGTGATCGAAATATTAATACATAATGTTCAATTTGTATAGCGTATTTTTTTGAAAATACTTGGATTTGGTTTTTGGCTTTTTTGGCCGTTTGTTTTCTCTTCTTTTTTTATCTCATATTTTTCACGTGATTTATAAGATTCTCTGATAATAACGAAAGCGATATCGATACCGATATTAAGTAGATTCTACTGATAACAACGTCACAATGACGATTATACAGGATTTGAGTGTATTTTGTTGTTCTTTTATTTATTTATTTATTATTATTATTATTTTTTAATAAGATACATTTTCAATTATTTTCAAAAATCGAAATAATATTAGAAATGTATATGTATATGTGTGTATATATATATATATATATATATATATATATATATATATATTACATTATTATTAATGATAAATATATTTATTTTTAATTTAATTAAATTAATTAATAATAATTTCATATGTAGAATAATAATATTATTATTAATTGTAATTATAATATGTATTTTTGATTTAATTTAATAAATTAAAAATAATTTCATATTAAAAGAAAGTATTACATTATTTATATATATATGTTTTTGTCCACATAAAAAAATAATTTTTTATTAATCGTGTGTTCGACTCACGTAATGAAGAGTGAGGGAGATATGTATATATACATATAGTAACTCTTATTGCAAATTATAAAAGAAAATAATACCTTCCTGCTACTGGCATTCCTATTGAAGCTCCATGGATAAATTCACTAAATCTCTTAATGCGTAAACTGCTAGTTTTTTCTTTCATAACAAAACTAATGGGATCCATCAAATTCGGTTTACCTTAAAGTCAATAGAAAATGTCAGAAATCATCGTACAGCTGGTCTATTATCCTATATTATAAACATGTTGATATACAAAATCATAATCTGCCGGATCTATTTGGTCCGACAACTGCAGTGAACGAATTTAATGGGCCATTGATAAGTTTTCCTTTATACGATTTAAAGTTTTCTACTTCAGTATATATTAAAAACCTAGGTATTTTTAAAATTATTAAAATAAATTACATGTATTATCAAAAGAGTTCAATTGGCGCCACAAAATATTCAACACAAGCGACCATTATTCATTAATCTGAATCAAGTCCTGCCAACTTTTTTGAATAGTGATACGATGATGTTTGATATTTATACACAAAGGTTATAAAGGTATAGCAATCATATTCAAATTAACCATGTTTCACAACGATAAGTAAAAATTTTGAACGAGACAATCTAACGGCGACTTTCCGCGAATAGTAATGACACGTTTTGCGAATTGATTCATCCACTTAAATTAAATAGTACAAAATATCACCCAGTATATCAAGATTTGTATCGTATCGGTTACGTCAAAACAACGATATCTCACAAAAACACTTGATTTCTTTAAATGAAGCCGGCAGAAAATGTCATATTATATAAAACATATTCGAATATTCATCGAAAACAACAAATAAAAATAATCATTTCTTTCATCATTCGCTTTATTTATGTAATTTGATGAAATATATATATATATTGTAACATCGTCAATTGGGTCACGAACACAAAACCGAATAAATTATTTTTCCTGTTTACTCCAGTCTGGTTACTAGCCCCGTTTTTGGTCAATCCTAGATTTTACCAGGATCGGTGCGTTTTAGTTCCTTATTATCGGTCTAACTTCTTCCGAAATGCCGCTATATCATTCCGTGTTTAATTTATTTAAAGCAGGGACTTACCAATCTTTTTCCGGTTGTATTTATTTGTCCAATGCGTAGCCCAAGTAATAATGCGATCTTAATTTTTTAACAAAAATAATAGACCAATCAACAGAAATAAAAGAAAAGGAAATTTCACAAATAAAGCACAAGAATACAGAAATAAACATTTAAAGTATAAGTGAATACAAAAAATCAGATACTTGAACGATATGTAAAGAAAAGACGAAGAAAAGAAATAAGGAATGATTATTTCACAATGGTTGAAGGGTTGGAACGCTTTTGTCAGGTTACGTGCTTCAGATAAAGAAATTCGATCTGGTAACCGGATTTACTGGAGGGGCGAATTTACTGTAAGCGTTTTAACTGTCGCGGATATGAACTTGAAAGAAAGGGAGAGTAAGAGAAAGAGAGAGAGAGAGAAAGAGAGAGAGAGAGAGAGAGAGAGAGAGAGAGAGAGAGAGAGAGAGAGAGAGAGAGAGAGAACAGATACTTTTCATGCTGATTAATTCGTGCATAAAGTAATTGTTATTATGACAAAAAGAAGATGGAAAAATAAATATTTTCTGCATAAATAACATTTTTGGTCGGTGTTTTACAGATGGAAACCAAAAATGTGAATATTAACTTTCACGAGATATTTTTATTATGATTGAATATAAACAGATATATTAATTTCTCTTTAATAAAACTCTTTTGTTAGGGAATGTTCAATAAAAAAGTAGAAGCGTTTATTAATTTACGGAAGATGAATTCAATCATATCGTAATACAAAAAAATGATATTGCGAAGGAAAATAAATATAAAGAAAAATTTTTTCTACATCCATATTTTCCATCAATTTTTACTTTACAAAGAAGAAGAAATGTTTGTTAATTTACGTAATACGTACTTCTTACAAGAAAAGAAGGTAATATTACGAAACAAGTTTTCAATCTATTTTCTTTGCTATCGTGTAATACTAAATAAATGTAATTCCCTATGAACGAATTTTTTAGACGATTTTACAAAAAGAAATTATATAGTATGAAAATTATATCTAATAGTGCAAAATAATCTGTGGTATAATATAGTATAATGGTAGTACAAAAAAGTCTTTACTATACAAATATATCTAATTGTATTTACTATTATTATATACTATTATTAAGTACAACTTAGACTTACAAAAAGAAACATTACAAACGTCATATATGAACTAACGAATAATTTCATAGCGATTAACTTTAATAATTACAATAATTATTAATTATAATTATTTATGTTATAGTAAATACAATTCTACGTCATCTTTTTACTTAAAAAAAAACGGATCCCAGCTACTTCCAAAAGAAATTACATTTTGTTAATCAATAATTCAATATAAATACAATATAATATTGTCTAGAGATAAATAAGTATCGGAGAGATTAATTCTTATTGGTAAATATTTTCAACGATAAAAATAAGAAACAAATTAATTGTCAATTGTCCAATTTTTTTAGTTAATTTCTAATCATAAATTGTAAAGAAAAAAGGAAAAAGAAAAAATTCGCCAGGAAATCCCCGTCTTAATAGGCCCGGAACATTTTTAGCAACTTTGAAACAACACACCACACGTGAGATCAATCTTGAGAATCTTCGACTTCGGGCCAATTGTATCGATGATCGTAAGATCGAACAACAATGGAAGGTATCAGTGATTACCGAGCGACTTCTTATCTCTCGTATACAAAAAAAAAAAAGAAAGAACAATAAAGGCATACATTCTTTCCAACGGTCCGCATTTGTACTTTTGAAGACCCTAAGTGCAAAATTTCTTGGTTTTTTCATTCTCTTTTTTGTTGAAATTAATAATTGACTAACGATAAATTCGATCTTAATTATTTCGACCAAAATCATTCTATTTGAACAATTGATTGTACACGAGTCGATTAAGTGCAAAAACGAATTATACTTATTGATCAACAGGTGCACTGATAAAATATTATAATCAAATCGACGTAGATGCAAACAACGTGGCGGCGAGCGGAAGAGTTGAGATGGAAGAGGGTAAAGGAAAATATAATACATGCCGACGTTTATACTATGATTTCATATTTCTTATTAATTTATCCGCTTTCTTAATCCTTTCTTACATCTCTTCTTTTACGAGTTTTATTATTATTCGAAAAATTTGTCGAAGGAGGATGGTAAGTGGATGAGGGAGGGCAGAGTGGTTAGGTAAAGTTGAGATCGATAATTATTTGTCTTGTTTTATGTTTTTTCATTCTCCTATGCTTTGTTCGGTTTTTTTTTTTAATAGAGTAAGTAAGTATAGAAATATCGTACTCTATGTGTTCTCTTATTCTGACCTCTTACGTAAATATATATATATTATATATTATACATATATATAAATATATAGACTAAATTCGATGATCGAAACTCGACATCGAATTTCATTTTTTGCTCACATTTTGGTAGAGAATGAATAAGGAGAATGAATATAGGTATAATGAGCCAAATAATCGCTCACCAAAACAACATTTAGACGATTGTCTGTGTTATTTAGAGTTTGATTACACTTTGTCGATATTTCTTATAGCTTAAACATATTAAATTTCTATTTTCACAAATTTCCGTAATTACAATTTTTCTACCACCAGGTGCAGCAAATTATCAAATCATTGAATATTGAACTGAAAATATTACAATCTATAATTATATAAATTCCTTAACAACAATTTTTTAACCGTTTTGATTATAACTTCTTGCTAATTGGATAAAAATATTATTTAATAATAAAAATCACAATATCTTTTGAAAATCATCGTTTTTTATCATATTGATAAAACAGACTGACGCCAACAATTTAAGCGTTTAATCCTTTATTTCATAAAAGACAATAATTTCGAAAGGTACAGTTTTATGTAAATAAAAAATATCAACGTTTCAACCGATAAAAAGAAAGAAGAGACTATTTTTATTTTAATAAGGTGTACGATAAGAAACACATAAAAATAATCTTAAATAATATCTCGTAAAAATCTTACATAAAAATACAATTGTCCTATTCAAATTTCAATTTCTTTCTATTAACTTTTCAAATAAAACAATCGATTATATAGAAATCAATTGCATAGAAAATTTCGTCGAAAAAAAAATTAATTAGAGATAGATAGGTAGATAGATAGATATCTTTTTATCGATCTTAAATATTTTATATTCAATTTTATCATAATAATCATAATTAATAATGAATAGATCTTAAATTTGTTTTACGTCCAACTTCGTGACCCATCTGACGTTATTACAAGGAGAGAAACGAAAAGAGGGGACAGGAAAAAGAGAAAACAATGCGTGTAAGAAAAAAGGAAGCGGCGAAAAAAGGAAAGGAAAGGAAGTTTCTTGTTTGAGAATATCATCGTAGAAAGATCTCTTTCTTTCTTTTACTCCGGAGGTAAGCGACGTAGACGGAGGAGGAAGGAGGCATATATCTGCAAGAGAAGAGGGGTGCGTTCTCTCTGTTATTTCTTGATCTACCGTACCTTAATATCTGTACCTTAGCCAACGTGTATTGAAACATTCGGCGAGCATGTTTATGTTAGCACCCTTAACAGAATCTTTCACTTTCATCTCTTTGCGATATGTCCTTTCTCCCCCCTCTTCCCGGTCTTCTTCTATCTCCTTTTAAAATCCTCCGGATTTTAATTTGTAAAAGACACGCGATGGGGATCGAGAAAAAAGAATCCAGAAAAATAAAACTAGAAACCGATCCCTTTGGTTTCTTTGAAAAATGATTTCTTTTCAACACAGATATATATACTTTATTTTTATTCTTTTTACATTTTCATTTATCCTTCTCGTGTTTCTACTCTTCTAGATATATGCATATATTTATCTTTACATTTTATCACGATAGATTACTTTCGAATTGTTTCATTTCGATTAATTACCATTAATTTTAATCGCTAATAGTAACACGTTGATTGTAATTACATTTATAAACACTAGTAAATAATCTTTTTATGAACCCAATTGAAATACATACCTCATTTTGATTCCTTTTCTTCGTGCTTTTTTTTTCTCCTTTTATTCTTGCGATAATAAAATTAATCTATTTTCACGAAGTAGTCGAGTCACTGATTTGCGAAAGATCTCAACCAGCCCCCTCACCCATTGGTTCATAAATTTTTATAATAATTTCAACCGCAAAGATCGAGGAATCTAAAACAGAAAGAGAAAAGGAGAGCTTGGACAATAGCGTTGAGACAAATGACGATTTTAATTGGTTCAGTAAGTTTTACATTACCGCAATTAATGTCGATCGTTCGTTTATAGAGAAGCACTAATGGCTATTTTCAAAGAATTTATTTTGGGGATAATTAATTATTCTCTCTGCTTTCTCTTATTATAACGAATGTGTAACATCTAATGTGTCAATAAAACATATATATGAAAATAAATCGAATGACGCGAGGTTTGAAACTTAAAAATTCGCTTAATGAACGAAACGAAACCTGGTCTTCACCTGCCTATCGCGTATACATCTAGACTTGTAAATCAAGTCGAACAGAATTACTTGACAATAGAAAAGGAATTGCTCGCTATCATATATTCAGTAAATTAATTCAGACCCTGACCATTAGTATGGCCAGGGCCGGCGCAAAGCGCGTCCGGAACTCGTCCCTCCGTTTTGAAACCCCGCGGTCAACGAAAATTACCCAATTAAAGAACATTGATTTTGATTAAATTTTTACAGCCCGATGATACTATTGACAGATGAAAGACATTTTCTTAGTATCGAGAATTCAGTTTAAAGAAGTGACAAAAATCATAATATTATTTAGTATTATTATTGGATTGTATTATTATTTAATATTCATTTTATAAGAAATATATAATAGGTAACAGTTTTGTAAATAAATAATTCCTTGTTGTAAAATTTTAGTTGTAGTATGAATGTGTATTTAGGCCCCGCAAAATTTTTTGAACCCAGCCCTGCAAAAGGTCGTGTGGCTCTGTCGATAGAGCTACCTGCATACTATCAACTACGGTACCTGCATAATATCAATCATACCGTAGCTAGTCTTATCTTAATCCAATTGAATTATTTTTTCACCTTTCTTCTGCCTGGGAATAGCTGCGTCTCAATTCTTCTCTGATCTCTAAGTAACGAGATGTACGAAGATTTGCTGGAGGCAATGTAAAATGTGGTATCCACTTTTTCAGGAGAAAAGAAGTTAGGTGATAGAGAATTAGTTTTTCTCTACTCGATGAATATTTCAGAGAACGTGAATAGTTAGGTAGGGTGATAGAGCACGGAGACGTTGGTTTGCAAAGAGAGATAAGAATGAGACGATAGGGTATTTCGTTGAATTTCTTCGGTTCTTCTGTCGCGAAAGATTTTAATTGGATCGTATGGTGTAGCTGCGATGAGGCAAAGTTGGTAGTATCTACTTGCGCCTCATACCCTTGGCATGCGATAAGGAAAAACCGTAAGAAAAGAGAATGTCATGGGAGTATCGTTCGTGTGGTCCGTCTTCACCGAAACGATTTGTAAGGGGTAATGAAAAAGGATATAAGTTAAGGAAATTAATTAATGAACTTTGTAGGAACGGGGAGCGAATTGGTTAATTAATGAAACGTAGATATATATATATATATATATATATATATATATATATATAAGTATATTCTAATAAAGAAATTGATTTCGTACAAGTGAGTTACAGGAAGATGAAATTTGTGATTATGCCAATTTGATTTAAGATTCGCAGAGAGGAGAATTAAGACAAAGCAGCGGTTCTAGATTTATGACTATCCCGAATTGTTGTAAGAACTAAGCATATTGTAAAATTTCGAAATATTAATTTAGCGACAAGGTTTTAGTTTTAAACCGATAATGTAACTGTAACTGGAAAATTGTAAATGTAACTGAAAAATTGTATCCATAACTGATCGAAAAGAGCTACTTCGTTATTTTTTATAGAGGCTTATCCGGACTGATCCTGATGTGGAGGGGTTGTCCGAAGAGTTTGATCCGTGGTGGTACCATCTATCAATAGTTGGCGAACCATTCGTCGCGAAGTGTGACGTAACGTAGACCGTAGAAAGAGGGAGGAGTCCTCGCTGGAGCGGCGTCAATAAGGCTTACGTGACTTGTGCAACTTGATGTGTGTATGACTGAGAATAAACGTGGGTAAGAGACCTACGCGGTTTGTCGTTAGTCATGAAGCATCGCAGTTAACTGCGTAGCACTTACGTCAGCTGTCTGCTACCTGCTATAAGGTGACGTAAGCAGCTGGTTGGGACATGTACCTCTGACATTAGGGGTAGACTGCTGCGTGACACTTAGTTACATTCTATATACAGGATGTCTTTAAAGTAACGTTACATGTACGTATTTCTTATCGATTTACAATGATGAACATAATGATTTTAGTTAACAATAATATTGCTTATATAATGGGCTTGAGACGAATGTATTCTTAAGATTGTTTCAGTAAATGAATGACTCCCTATATAGTGAACACGAGGCTATATGATATTGCATTAATAAGACGACTCCTCATATGACGGGCACGAGGTTTACAATTATGTCGCTAATTATTTTAACGACTTATGTCGTTAAGCGTGAGATTGACGGTGGATGTAAAATTTCCCCTTATTAGAAAATGTTCGTATATATACGTACATTTTAATAATTGTCATTAAGTATTTTGTTCAAATCACTGTATGTTTTTACATTGTTGGACACACACTCGTTTGATTCATCCTTATCTTCGTTTGTCGTCGGGTTTTCTAACGTTGTCATTGGTGGTCGTTGTCGTTGGTTCTTCGTGTTTTGATCCTTTTGGGAAATGGAGAAGAAATTGGGTAAGAGATCCCCATAAGGCTTCAATAAAGTGTAGACTCCATCCATAGATTCCATGGAGCGCGTAACAATGAATTTAAGTGTCGACGATATATTTTATTAAGCGAAAGATAATGAAGGTGGCAAGTACTCTGGCGCTCGTTGATCCGAACGTTACGAAGACTCCCCATAAGAGTTGTCCCATGCTTGTCCCTATTTTATCTAGTGAGTCCATTAGATTGTAGAGAGAAGTTTTGCCTAAAGAAATTTGTTGTTTACTGGCTCGTCTGGTAAGAGTGTCGACGATAGCGGGTTTCTCTATAGATTCTATGATGTGATAAGAGTATATCCACATAGAACAAATCGTTAGCACGAGTAAATGCGAACGTGACGTCTTTCGTTATAACCGGGTCCTTTGGTTGGTTCGATCGGCGTTAGTTTCATTACAGGACCCTCATGTAGTATGTCGTATTCGTTGAATCCGCAGGTGTCGTTCGGGATCGTTGACCAATAGCTTTCGCTCCCGACTAAGTCAAGACAGTCCTCTTCGTTTAAAGAACTGATAGTCCCCGTTTTTAACTGAGCCTGATCGGTTTGTATTTTTACAAGTGCGTAGTAATCGCGCAATGTGATCCTGACTGATGCCTGGATTATCACGTCATCCCATATTCTGAAGGGGTCACTATATTGCAACCCTTTGCACGTTCCATCGGTGGTGACGGTAACGCTGATAATAAGGCTTCTTGTATCTGTACTATTTTTCTCTAACCCTGACAAATATGTGTTTGGAACAAAAGAGAGACTTCCCGTAGAGTGTAATTGTTGGCACAGCTGATGAATGAGTGTAAATAAATATTTTCGAGATCCGTTATGAACGATGGATGTGCGAGAATGCATGCCACAATAAAATATCGTCCTATCTATTTCTACATGACACTGTAATACTTTAACTTTTAACTCGATGATTGTAGTAATTGAATGTATATGATATTGTTATTAGGCTGGAGGTTCGGTATCTCGCAATCGGCTATGTCCAAGAGCGAGAATGTAGATATGTTTAATGATGTCGTAGCATATTCGTATTTGACTAACTCGGTTGGCACACTCGCCAAGATTAGAATCATTATACATTTATTATGATTTTAAAATGAAGGAGTTTCCATGTTTTAGTTTAATTCTTTTAGGATATACATAGTCACTTATCTTAAAATTGACAATTCTCTGTTTTCTATCGTAATATTTCGTTGAATTGATTTTTTTCTATCTAAATTTTATGTAGCGGTGTCTTGTGACCTACTAATTAGTTCGTTTAATTCTCTTAAGTAGCGTGCACAGGTTGTGCTCTGGAGGACGTTGAAGATAGTGTTCATGTTAATAGTCCAAAAGCAAACTCCTGAACATCGTGCCTTCGTGCACGCTTACATTATATGAAAGCATGGCCATATCGATCCAGCTATCCCAATCGTTAATATTGGAAATGAAGTGTTTCAAAAATTCCACAAGTACGTGATGTGAGGGTTCTATCGATCCATAGGATTACGGATTTTAAGCGCTTGATAATGATTGATCTTAAATTTCTTTGTTACGACTTTCAGAAGTTCTGACAAAAAATTAGAACCAGTATCTTTAGTTAACAAGACTAATATGGTTAGTATATAATTATTGCTTATTTGCGTGGTGGGCATTGAACCCAAGATGTCCATAGAAATTGTGTCAAACGCCTTCCCGGGCGTGTCTGTGATAGTCATGGGTTGGTGCGTTTTTAATATAACGAACTTCTTCGTCCGACAACTACGGCAATTTTCAATGAAATTTTCGATGTCTAGTTTTAGTTTTGGTTAATAATATCTTTGTTTGATTCTGGCATAGGTTTTCGTTACACCTTTATGATCTCCTATGGGAGTTGTATGATTTGAATTCGTTTAATATCCCTTGGTATTGTTATTTCAAGTTTTAGTATACCCTGTATAAAAAATATGTGTAGACTATCACAGCGACATTTTAAACCTTCGGATCGATGGACATTTATAAAAAAAAGCTCGTGTAAAATTGTCCTTAACTTTGAAATTGGAGGTCAAATTATTTTTTGCTTGCATCGTATTCTATTTGTCGCGAGGACGAAAAGTGTCAGAGGTGTCATGGGTCATATTATAAGTCAACCGTCCACTTGAAAAATAACTTTAAAGGTCCAATACTTTTCGGATTAACTTTATTTATAATATGTTTACATTTGACACACAAATAGTGCGTGGTATTATTGACGGTTTCTTATCACTATGTTAGCGATCAATCAGTCTCTTATTGATATTCAATTTGTGTTCAATTGAGTATAGTGATATGGCAATCCATAGAAATATACGGTAAATGTTACGTGCTATTGACGAAGCAGAAAGGAACTACCGTTTAGTGCGTTAAATATGTCGAGAGACAGTAAGATATAATGGAAGATTATTACGTGAAGAAGAGATTCCAAGGCAACGTGATTTTCAGCTGCTAGATCAACAATTTGGTGATCAAGAGTTGCTATTACGGCATTTTAATCCACACCGGAGACCGGGCCGTCTCCGTGTGCACTGGCGTAAAGAAGAATGGGTTATCACTTGCTCGTGCATATCCACTAATGAGCTTATATAGAATAGCTCTCGTAGGGTAGGAGTAAGTCACATGACAGTGTGAAGAATAATTCGAAAAGATTATAAAATTCAACATGTTTATGCACTTCATCCAAATAAATATGGCCATCGACGAAACTTCTGCCGTTGAATGTTATATAAATTGTAAAGCGAACCACGGTTTTTGCAACGTGTGTCGTTTACCGACGAAAGTAGTTTTTCGAGCTTCTAGTATCCTCAATCGTCAAAATGCTAGAATATGGGCTTCTAGAAATCCTCACGCAATATTATATTATCATATCAAAAAATTAAATGGAGGTGTGTCATACGGAAAATGAAGAACGATTAAATAATTTGATAATAATTACCTACATAGAAAATTATAATATAAGTTAAAATGGCACCACAAAAATTCACCAATATTGATAAGTTTTACGATATAGGAAATTAATTTTCTTCTTTTTCTTTTAAAAAGTGAATATAATACGCGTAATAATGTATTATACAATAATTGACAAGAAATTAATTCAGTTTACGATTGTTTACCTCCCGATGGCTCCAATTGTTTTTGATGATTGTATTTTAGAAAATCCCAAGCAATTATATTGAATCATATTTTATTAAAGGTAGATTAAAAAATATATATCGTGCACATACTAAAATCAATATTACACTTCATATGCGCAGTAATACGTAAGAAAATATATTAAACATTTCATCGTAAAACATTAAACAAAAAATTAAATTAAAAGAAATTAGGTATATTGCCCTAACACATTGCACTTGTTGGCTGTACTTAGTATCGATAAAAACGAATGATAGATTGACTTTAACGACTATCGAAACAGTTTTCTTTTGCCTTTCAAAGAATAATCCTTGAAATTCTCTCCTTCTATACGGTTAAATTTAGATAAATCATAATTACGATAATTTTAGAATAATTTAAACGATTGGAAACGAACACGGTTTATAACTAATCGAAATTTAAACAAACGCACATTCATTTAAACATTTCGTAACTCGAAACACGCGTTAAATATAAAAAAAATATGAATGAATATTTAAAAAGATTAAAATTTTGAACATAGTTCTTAAAATCCATTAGACATAGAATAATTTTTTGTTTCGACCTTCGTCGAACGATAATGTCAACAAGAAGAACCTGTGGGAGGACAATGCGAGTTATCGCGTAAATTTCCTCTTGTACTCCGAGGAGTAAATGTCGAAATGTGCTGCTTCCGTACCGCTACATTTAATTTTTTTATAGATGCGACCATTTTATAATCATTTAAATAATATTACATTCTGTAAAGCATCGCATAGCTCTTAAGATGCGTGAGACATAAAATAAATTTCATTCGGTCTGCGTCGATCGTTTAAAGTAAAGAACAATATGCGAGGTACCACGTAAGTTTTCTTTCGTACTCCGAGGAGTGAACGTGGATATACGTGCTTTTCGTAGCGATACATCTAATCATTTTATAGATACTATCATTTTATAATCGTTCAAACGATGCAAAATGTGCTCGGAGTACGATGAGGTAATTATTAAACGATATTACATTCTGTAAAGCGTCGCATAGCCCTTCAAATGTATTGGACTTTGAATAAATTTCTTTCAGCGTGCACCGACTGTTTAATGTCAACAAAAAGGATCATTGGAAGGTCAATTCGCGTTACCGCGTCAGTTTTGCTATTTCAGAAAAATAAAAAAAACTATTGGACTAAACTTGTCCAAAAGAGAGTAACTGATATATATTTAGAACCCCATACTATACCTTCGGGAGCAACGAAGCGTACGAAAAAGCGAATAACCCGTTGCGTATGGGAAGGAAGAGGGTGAAATAAACAGAAAGAAAGAGAGAGAGAGAGAGAGAGAGAGAGAGAGATCGCTAAACTGATAGCGGTTGGCAATGGCGGCAGATGCCAGTACAAACAGAATTTTTTCTCTTTCTCCCTCGCTCTCTCTCTCTCTTTCGCTTTCATCCCCTTCCGAGGTCTCCACCATAAAAAGAGAAATAAAGATGAAGAAGAGGGGAGAATTAGCGAAGGGTGAAACTCGTTCGTAAAATTCGTTCGGTGAAACTCGCTAATCCGAATAACTATAATAAGGGAGATGAAAGGACGAAGGGATATAACGCAATATGAAAAGGGTTGAGAAAAGAGAGAAAGAGGGGCAGGAAGAAGAATGCGGCGAGGTTACCAGGGGGAGACGTTACCAGCGATCGATACTTACAACTTTCCTATTCTTCGTTTATCTTTTCTTCGACATTTAGATTTAATTAATCAACTAGTAGATAAAAGTTATTAATTGTAATTGGTTGTATCATAACTTGGAGGGGGAATTATTTATAAAAAAATTGTCTCTTTTTTAAGAAGTATTAAAATTTGTACTAATTTTTTACGTGTTACAGAACACATAGATTTATTAATAAAAAAAAACTGTTTTGCAAATATATTTCTTAGCATAAATAAGTGATTATTAATTTAATGTTCCTGAATTGATAGCTCAACGTTCGCTAATAAGCATAATAATCCAATTCGAGATGTCACATCGTTAAAATATTTTTTTTGTTCTTTTTTTGTGACATGCAGTTCACAAACAATTTCGATTTTTTCCACTTGTAAAGTAATTTAAAAAAAATATGTTAATTTTATACAATTCAATTTCTATCTTTGGGGATCGTTGTACTATGTTCTCTAGTTATTTTTATAATTCTCTTTTAAGACCAAATTTCCCATAACAGACAACTCTTCTCTACCGACCTTGCCATTATTCTTCACGTAGACGACATACGTAGTATATGTATATATATAGTTTCACCCTTCGCTAATTCTTCTCTTCTATACATCTTTATTTCTCTTTTTTTAGTGCGGACTTCCGAAAGAGATGAAAGAGTGAGAGAGAGAGAGGGTGAGAGAGAGAGAGAGAGAGAGAGAGAGAGAGAGAGACCTTATGAAGAATGAGGAGAACATAAAAAAGAATCAGAAAGAAGATGTATGTTTATTATATTAAATATATATGTCATTATATTGTATGTGTATGTATTTTCTATGTTATATACATACACACGCGCACACATAATATAATTATATAATAGGTCTACTACTTCGCTTCCTTCGTTTTTTTCTGAAATTCGAGGCTATATTGAAAACAGGTTATACATTTATGATTCAAAGTATTGTCTATCGCTGGTCACTACTTTCTCACATCTTTCGGGCATCGTGCGAATCCTGCGTTGAAAAAACTGGTTATCTTATGAAGCGATCCACGAATCGTAAACGGCGGAAACAAACTCTACACCTAATATAATATATGGTTATTTGTAATATATTATAATTAATTATGTTGTAAACATTTATAAGATTATTATATAATTATATTATTCTAAACTAATACTATAATATAATATATAATAAATATAGGTAGATATACATACATATATATATATATATATATATATATATATATATATACATACATACATTACTAATATAATAATTATTACATCAGTGATTATTAATATTATAAAAATATCGTATTTAATTTGCCTTAAATTTCACGTTAAAAATAAACTTTATTACTTTTAACGTTAAGAAAAAAAAAATGAAGAAAAAATAAAAAAAGAAAAGAGTTCGATTAATAATTTGCTTTACTCAACGATGGTAAAATACTCCCATTCAACTTTCTTCCTTTTTTTTAGCGCACTATACATACGTAGCTCATTTTTTCATCAGGATAATCATAAAGATTCTTCGTCGTTCCAACCTAATAGGAGACGTTTTTCTTTCACATGTGTGAAACCTTCATCTCATCAGTGAACCGTCGAATGTATTCGCAAATCTTCTTTTCCTCTTTAATTTCCTTTCTCTTTCTTTTTATTTTGTCGTCCATCATCGAAGCAAACGATAACTGAATATAATTGTCCTCAGGAAAATAAAGGAGAAAAGAAACAATGACAGACGGCGATGAGTTTTTTGAGAAAAGAAATTGAGATGTTAGGAGAGAACAAAAATGACGGCGGCGTTTGATTAATTGATTATTAGTCATTAACTCGCAGGTGTACTCGAAATTCTCTCTCTCTCTCTCTCTCTCTCTCTCTCTCTCTCCCTGTTCCGATCTAGCAATAATATTCAAAAATATGACGCGACTTTTGATCCATTAATTCTCCTATACATCATTATAAATAGATTCCTAAAAAGCGTAATACAACAGACGCCCACTCACACATCTGCATTTAAATATATTATCGCCTCGATTTATTCTATATTAGCGTCTCTTATCAATAATATGGATTAGTTGACAAAGAACGCAACGTCGATTTATTCTTAGAAATTATTTCAATTATCCTTTTCGATAAAAAAAAGAAAATGTCTGAAAAGTAGATAGCTAAAATACATTTTCTATCCTTTGACATAGATAGTAAACAAGGAGCAAAGTAACAAAGCGACGATATGGATTGAAAACTATTATAACATCGCGCAGTATAGAATAGAAGGTTTTAAGCACGTTCGAGCTTGTCCTCGTCGTACGGATACGTATTGCTTGGGCGGCTGGAAAGAGCTCAGAAGCTGAAGCTTATTGTAACCATATTCCAATCTACTCTTAAAAGACTCACACGTCAACTAATTATATCTCCTCTCTACCAACTATTCTCTCTCTCTCTCTCTCTCTCTCTCTCTCTCTCTCTCTCTCTCTCTCTCTCTCTCTCTCTCTCTCTCTCTCTCTCTTTCTATCTATCTCTTTCTTTCAAGTTCATATATCGCGACAGTTAAACCCCTTACAGTAAATTCGCCCCTCCAGTAAATCCGGTTACCAGATCGAATTTCTTTATCTGAAGCACGTAACCTGACAAAAGCGTTCCAACCCTTCAACCATTGTGAAATGCAACATCTGCTCGCAGAACGGATGCGTTTTGGACTAGTTTACATTTCCAAAAAAGTTTTCATATGCGAAACCTATTGTCTGTTACAATTAATCCTAGTTCTTCACTTGGGGTCTAGGACACCCAGATCAACTTTGAGCTTAATTTAAAAGAAGTAAATGTTTTTGAATAAGACTTGTGCAGCTATTTATGTTTAGTTGAGATATGTATTTTTATATGCCAACTATCAGAATAGTCCGCGCTGTGTCAGTCGTTTAGTTATGATCAAGTAAAGTTGAAGTTTGTAAAATCCGTGGTGTGCTACATCCTATGTGCATATTAAGTTGTTTTTGCGTTAATTTTGGATTCTCTATTATTGAAAATCGTTAATCCATTCATGCTCTAAATAATGTGATCCTATATAAAAGTGTGGTAGAAATAATTTTCTAACCTTATGTCTCGTTCATACACAAAATCAAATGCAATCAATAAGAATGAAAAATCAATTCTTATACAGTAATATAATGAAAATAAAGAAGAGTCGACTTTTCTAATCATTTATGTCATATATTCACTTGTTAATAGAAAAACTAATCGTTGGTCTACAAAAATTTTCTTCGGGATGGTGGATATGGCTGCTATAAATGCCAGAATATTATTGTAATATAAAAATGGTGGTGGAAATGTTACAATTCTACCCAATCTTGTCTGAAAGAACTCTATAAGTATATTTGTAAGTATTATTCACTAGGGCATTTCAATATGTCACTCAAAGCATATGTCATCAAAAAGCAACATCGATGTATGATTTATTCACATTCGAAAAATAAGGAAACTAAAATTGTATGTCTCTCAAGTATACGCCCAATTTGTGATAAACACCGCGTTGACTTATGCGTTCAATGTATCGGTTATGAATAAACATTTTATTACTTTTTTATTATAATTCTCTACTTTTATAGCTCCTTGTAGAGATAAGAATTTGTATGTATGGATATTTCAATGAAATTAATAGAAAAACAAACAAAAAATAATGGAGATTGATGGAATAATTTAGTACTTTTTGCATCTCAAAATAAGTTATGTTTGTACTTGAAAATAACTATAGTTGTTTTTTTGTAACGACCATTTCAGTACTTATTTCTTTTTGAAAGAGACCCGTCTCAAGACGATTATGTCATTAGATTTTTATTGAAATAAAGAAAATTGAAAAAGATTCAGTTTTAAGGAAAAAAGTCAATTTTTGCGCATTCCATGATTCATGAATTTTCTTCATAATGATTTAATTCAAAATGCGTTTTCAAATCCATTGATTATTATTTCAGAGGCTTCAAGGAATATACTGATTTTTTCGATGTCAAAATAATTCATTCTGTATAAAAGACAGCTTTTCAAAGTGCCTAAGGTGTAGCACGCCCCAAATCCATAATTAGAAATTATTTTGAGGTGTGCACAACTAGAGTTTATTTCCATTTTAATTTATCCGCGTTCTAATATATTTCCCATCACGTATATGCTTATGTATGTACCTATATACATGTTATGTACGTAGTCTCAATCGTGCGTCGGTAATAGAAGCTACGAAAAATTTCGAAAGCAGAACAATTGTAAGAGCAAATCGTCATTAATTACAATTTCAATGATCATTCTCTTCATATTATTAATGTTCTCGAAATTGTAACTGTATTTTCATTTGGCAAATCGTTGCACATTTCACTTAATAGTTGATCATATTAAACGTTTTATCATTTTCTGAAACTTTTACGTATTTTTATGCTTTACTTGCACTAGTTACTTGGTGGAATTACATTCTTTTTTAATGAACCGTAATTCTGAATACAATGAAAAATGCAGTTTTTCACCCTCTAAAAAACATGTTCAGAATGTTATTACTGAAAATTGTCAGTTAAGGTGTTATTTTTATTTTAAACATGCTAAATTATTTCAATAATTGAATAGATATAGACGAACGTGTGAAAGTGGGGGAGAGAGAGAAAGAGAGAGAGAGAGAGAGAGAGAGAGAGAGAGAGAGAGAGAGAGAGAGAGGAAGAACACATGGTACTAACTCAAGTTGAACCTTTAAGGATGCTTACTATCTTTCGCCTAAAGCACGTTACTACGGCGACAGGTATAGACAAGATATAAACTACGAATAGAAGCAAGAAACGCTGTCGTTATCTGCGTCTATCGTAACGGTGCATAAGCTTGTGTTGGTTATACTCTTCAGACGTATAGATAAGAATCGGTTTCGTGCAGGGTACAGTAAATAGCGTTAATAAATTGAGAACTAAACTTTTCAGTCTCTCATATATATGTATATCTTTCTTTTATGACAGAGTGCGTCTGGCAGTGACCCGTGCTTGATCCGACGTCGGTACGCATTTGTTTTAAGATAAATGCATAGAAAATAATAAGTATAATTGGAAAATATAAGAATTAGTATATAAATCTGTAACAAAAATGAAGAATTTGTCGAATATTTTCTTAAAAATAATTGGTTAATACTAATAATTGATAAATATATTATTTTAATACAAATTAAAACACGAGTTCATCTCCACTCTATCTACGAGGTAGAACTAACGCTTGTTTCTTTACGTGGTTTCCATTTGTAAGACTAGTCCACTCTATAGTATTTCGACCATTACATCTACTAATACTGCTACTGATAATAACAATAAAAATACAATATCATATAATATAATAATAATTAATAGTACAGAAAATTACCTTCGACTAATCGTGAAGAAAAGACAGTATGGAAAGAAATGCATAAGCATCATAAAGTAAGAAGTCAAGGAGAAACAATAAGGGAAGAAAACGAAAGAATCTTATTCGTACGTTTTCATTGTATGTTGTTTTTATTTTACTCTCCGTTTCATCCCTAAGGTGACGTTGAAATATTAGCTGATAACTCCGTTCTAGGCGCTACCGTGACATTTATAAACAACTTTGTGTTTTTATACATGTAGAGAGATTTTTCGGCATATGTTCATTGTAATGTATCTGGCAAAACACTCGTGGAGTAAGAGTCTGCTCATGCTAAAAATGGCTCGTAGTTGCGAATTGGTCATATAAGATGAGAAGAAGGGCGTGCCGCCAGTATTGATTTTCGTATACACATGAGATTGGCGCATGCGTTCTGTCCACGCAGTATCGAATAGCAAATTCTCTGATTCTGTGAATATTTTCAACGCAAAAAAATACGTTTCACGATGCAATTTCACGTTTCCGTCTTCTTTACGAGCTTCGGATACATGAATCTATGACAAAATTAAGGACATATGTGTCCAATCGTTTATGTTAATGGATCTGAGTTAGACATTTACAAGCCTCTAGATTCGTATTTCGGGAGTGTTAGGTTCGAGATTAGATGATGCCTACAGTGGTTTTTGTTTTGTATCGATGTAAACGAAACTAATGGTAATAAATAGGGCCTTGGTAATATCATGGTTTTGGTAATAATATGGCGGGAGTATTTATCAACTGTATTTTACAGAATCTTATTTAAAGATTTTAATCGATCAAGCAAATTTCATTTGGACAACGCCTAATTGGAAATTATTTTACATTTATGCAGATCAACGACACAAATCATAAATCTGCAAAATCTACGAACTATTTAAAGTAATTAGAAAAATTTTTATTATTATATTATTTACACACGACGACAGCTCTCGTTGTACCGAAGTAAATTTATTTAAACCAATTTCTTTAAAACTGAAGATACGCAGCATAAAATTTTTTAAACAAAAGCCAATTTTTTCAAATAGTCCATTGCTAAATAATTTATTAAAACAATAAAAATACGTACGCACGTTTGTGTAGACTTATACTTATAAATTAATAAACCTTTTGTAACTTTGCGATTTCGGAAGAAATGAGCAAAAGCTACGTATTTTACATTACCTACGAAACACGATACTTGTTCCATAATCGGTTTATTCTATCTTCATTCAAAGCATTTTTCACTTAAACTCCTCCCTTTCCTAATTTATTATTACCATCGTGGATAATTCGAGAGAAATCAAAAGTCAGAGTAACATAGCGTTCGCACTCACCAGTAAAATAACCAAGTCTTACCAACATCAATGGCCATCCTTCATTCCGAGGTAACCATTGCAACTAACTACGGATAACGAAACAATTATATCACGACAACAAAATAGAAAGCATCAACTATCTCGATCGGTTTAATATACAAAAATTAAAATAAAAAGAGAAGAGTTATAAGCAAAACAAATAAAAAGAAAAATCATTATCTTTGACCGATCTCTCTATATAGTTAGTATTTTATTTTATTTATTTCTTACTTTTTTTTAAAAGAATTTTACGAGGTAGTCGTTCACATTATTATTATTATTATTATAGTAATAATTATACATGATGCCGGTGGTTTTTGTTAAATGAAACTAATGAACAAATTTATTCTTTTTTTTCTTATTTGATAATTTATACGATTTTCCTCGCAGCGCTAATTTCTCTTTTTTTTCTGCAGGCGTTCACTTCATATTATTACAATTACTACTACTATTACTTATAATTATATTACGAAATATAATTATATAGTAATAAGATTAAAGTAGTAAGAAGAAGAAATAGAAAAATATAATTGTATTTTATAGACATCATGACACATGATGACGATAATTTCTGACAGTAAAAGAAATAAAAGTTTGTCATTTTACGTGATGGTTTTATTCGTGAACACTCAACAAATCGTGTACTTGATAATTTCGATAAAATCAACCTTCTATTTTACAACTTTACATTTTATACCTGTAGAGAGATTTTTTAGCATATGTTCATTGTAATGTTTCTGGTAAAATACTCGTGGAGTAAGAGATAGCTCAAACTAAAAATGTCTGGAAGCTGCAGATTGGTCATATAAGAAGAGAAGAAGGGCGTGTCGCCAGTATTGATTTTCATATACACATGAGATTGGCGCATGCGTTCTGTCCGCGCAGTATCGAATAGCAAATTCTCTGATTCTGTGAATATTTTCAACACAAAAAAATACGTTTCACGATGCAATTTCACGTTTCCGACTTCTTTATGAGTCTCGGATACATAATTCTATGATAAAAATAAAGACATACGTGTCCAATCGTTTACGTCAATGGACCTGAGTTTCTAAAATATTATATATATTTCGAAAAATGTATAGTTCTGCTTAGAGTTTATATATTAAAGGAATACACATAATGCAATTAATTTGTAGCACATTGGCGAGCCTCTAAATTTGTAATTCGGGAGTCCTAATTTCGATACCGAATGATTCCAATTGGAATTTGTTTTGAATTCATGTAAATGGATACAAAGATAATGATTTTTCTTTTTATCTCTTTTGCTTATAACTATTTTCTTTTTCTTTTAATTTTTTTATATTAAACCGATCGAGATAGTTGATGCTTTCTATTTCACGAGAGATACTTACGGCATTATATGCCGTTTATTTTTCGATACAAATCACAGTGGTATATATCGATTTAGCCTGGCTCATTTTTCTGGGACTTCCAGATCTTTTTTATAAGAACAAACTCCTTTAGTACCGTACTTTTTAATACTATATCCTACGTAAGACTTTGAAACTCCTACTTTTTTCGAAATTTCTCTTATGAATTATCCTTCTCCGGATAATACTGATTTGATAACGGACCATAACACGAAACAAAGTTCGAGAAAAATGAACAGAAACATCGAAGAAAATGAAATAACACATTCTTGTAAACCGTCCGCACGCAACAGAATCTAATACAGTATGAAACTACTGGTAATAATATTATAACATATTAAAAATATGTTTATAGTAGGATTGATCGAAAAATATCGATAAATAATAATATTTGTGATTATAATCATACCGAGTGCATTTCTTTGAAATTTTATGTGGGAGAAGAGAAAACTATTCGTCGAAAAAAATCGTCGAGAATAATTATATTTTTTTTAATTATTTCAATGATCACAAAAAATCGAAATCTTATTTTCGAATTTTCTGAACAAGTTTACGTTACTATGAAACCACAATTATTCGAATAAAGTTACAAATTAATTACTATATATATGAAACGGATAGATAATGAATATATTTTTACGGTAAATAAAAAAATATGTATATTATTTTTTAACACTAGAACTACTAAAAAAAAACCTACCTACTTCTACCAAAACCAGTCAAAATGACTCGTCTTAAAAAAACGTAAAAACAGAATATTTTTTTATTTATTAAATTATTACTATCCTAAAGAAAGTATTTAAGGTTATGGAATTATAATTATTTAATGCCAACTATAAAAAATACAATATAATTATGATAATAACATCTATAATAATACTAACAAGTATAACTGGTATTTTTCAAAGTGGAAAAAAGCCTTACAATCTGTTTCCTCAAATTGAGATTGTTGATTAGATATTTAGATGAATCTTCTGGCTCTTTGTTACAATATGTTCTCTTATGCCACGACTTGTCTGGCGATAAAACATAGAGATAGAAACATGCCATAAGTAACGTAACTAATGGCTCATTGTTACAATATTTTCTTTTGTTCCACAACTTATCTGGCAATAAAACATAAAGAATCATAGCCGTAGGTAACATAACAATACTGATCGATGCCGTTTCATGCGATCATTCTGTGTACCACAGTCGTTGGAATACTATATATAAATCTGAATAATAAATATCTATTTTTATTATTTCCTAATAAAAATTATTTATTATTTCGAACGTTAATGATTAGTTTATTCGTCATTGCTGATTTGAAAATTAACAAAATTATTTAGAAATTTTTTCATAAATTATTATTTTGGATCATCTCTCAACTCAAAGACAACGCGCGATTACAGCATTGAAAATAAATAAATGACACAGTAGCAATGACTTGAGTCATCGGTAAAATTTTTATCTAATGGTTCACGTGTCGGTAAAAAGTTATCGACAATAGGTCGACCTATCCTTCGTAGGTATCCAAGCATGGTCTCCCCCAATAAATGTTAAGACTTCATCTCTGGTCTAAAATCCAGTAATTTAGCTTCATTGGTAAACAATACGTAATGAGGCAAAAAAGATTGACTGACATCTGCACAGTTGAGTCATATGTTTATTTGAACTTTATTTCATAGGAGACACTCTGTTTTTCAGCAAAGTAATGATACGAGCCATTCACGAGATGTCGTTTGGACGACAATTGCGCGTCATACGAAAAAGCAATCTTAATTATTAACAACTTTTCTATTATAATTGTTATTGTTATCGTTTTTTATAGTTGTATTAAAAATTACGTAAAACCAAGAAACGAATAACCTTGGCACGCGAAACATTCATAACTATTAATCTAGAAGCCAAGATGAGTGAAATTTTTATTTTGTGATTTGCAATTAAATTGTTAGTTGGTTTCGTAATTACAAAAGAAAAAATAAATGTGCAAGAATAAAGAAGAAAATGGACAAAAAAAAGAAATGAAGAGTGGAAAAGAATAAAAGAATTAAAAGATAGATAGAAAAAGTAACTTTTTTTATAGCAATATACAACGAAAAAAGTTATCTCATTATATATATATATAGCATTTCGAAATCCCTTGGAATTTATTCGAAATGAAATATTAATCCAACAAATGTTAACTAATGAAAGAAAATAAAATTCATAAACTATCTTCAATGATCGCATTATCAACGTTAAAAACATGACGTTACAGCGGTTATTTATTTATATCTATCAGAGTATAATAAAATTATTGATATATATGATTAGGGTAAGGTATCGATTAATTACCATGGATAATTTTTTATAAATGTATTTTACTACAACTTGAGAAATATTTATGCGTACAGGTTTGTAATATTCATTATTGATACAACATAGATACTAAAATAACTGATCTACAAGCATGCACAACGTATATCGCAAAATTTAATTCTGTATATCCCTTCGCTTTTATTTCAAGATATTATTGAAAATTTCCTACGATTTCCGACTTCTACCAAATCGTAATATGTCATTTCAGTTGCAAATTCTATATTATTCGACATTTATAAATATAAAAATGAATAAATGGAGATAAGCATTGTTCCTTTAAAATATTTACAAGAGAGATTCAAATGTATTCCACAGATATATTTATTTACTGTACCATTTATTGGTCGCTCATATTTAATCTTATATTACTGGACTGGTAAACATTTTCTTCGCTATTGCTGTACGGAGCTGCAAGTTCCTACATCTTTAAGACCTTGGATGTTTTCATGTACGGTAGTAGACACCAGGGCCGTCGCAAGGCGGGTTCAGCGCGTTTATTGGAACCCGGACCCGCGTTTTTAAATTACACAATTAAAAAATATTGATTTTTATTAAATTTGTACAGCCTGATGATACTATTGACAGATAGAAGACATTTTTTTAATATCGATAATTCAATTTAAAGGAATGAAAAAAATCATCAAATTATTTAATATTATTATTGGATCGTATTATTATTTAATATTCATTTTATAAGAAATATATAATATGTAACAGCTTTGTAAATAAATAATTCCTCGTAGTTAAATTTTAGTTGTATTATAATGTGTATTTAGGCCCCGCAAAATTTGTTGAACCCAGTCCCGCAAAAGGTCCCGTAGCCCTGCTTGGTACCTTATTTACTCGATGGAAATAGCAGTATATATGTAGAATCGTGATCTATGAGTTCATTGGTCAAGCTGTGTGAAACTATTGATCGTGGTAAAATGGTGTGGTGGGGAATATTCTACGACATAAGGTGATGGAAGAAGGAAAGGCACGAAGCTTTCAGTTACGAGTCACCAGTTTGCTAGGCAGGTGGTCGGGATTAATTGGTAAGAAATGTTCAATATATTCAATATAATCAATATATTCGAAGTCGAAAAGGTCCGAATAAGATATTTATTACAGGAATTTTTCAACGATTTAGCGATGCTATTACAAAGGTTCTGTTCGCCTCGTTATTGCCTCGTCACGGTCATTTTGAATTTGCGTCTGCTGACGAATTGCCATGAAGCTTTGATGTAGTGTACGCAAGTCGAGTATGAAAGATATGTGCGAAAATAATATTGCTTAAACTTCCGCCGCAAGACTATTCCATCATAAATTTTATTAAATTTTTTACCCTTATTCTCATGATGTTTTTGCGCTTCTTGCGGATTTTAAATGTTTAGTGTAATATGTAATTTATCGTTTATTAATCGTCACGATATGTTATGTTAAATTCGACTTTCATATAATGGTATGTATACATGTATGTAGAATTACATACATGTATACATACCATTATTTCTACACATGTATATAGAATTCTTAAAATTTAGAAGTTCTTCGTTTCACACTATGAGCGATTTTGATTTTCGTCTGGGATTATTATAGCTAAGGGTGTTATATATTATTTTGTATAGATTGTATTGGCATTGATATGGATTATATGTGTTAATTGTGTGTCCCAAGAAAACAATAGGATTTGAAAAACAAAAGAGAGGATATTCTGTAAAAGCTAGTATTATTGAAAAAATTGCTTATATTAACCTTATTATATTAATACATTGTGAAAAGATCATGAGAGTTCTTGTGTTTTCTATTCCAGAACTTGTGACCAATCACGAGAATTCTCATAT
Source organism: Dolichovespula saxonica (assembly GCA_911387935.1). Taxonomy (NCBI): domain Eukaryota; kingdom Metazoa; phylum Arthropoda; class Insecta; order Hymenoptera; family Vespidae; genus Dolichovespula; species Dolichovespula saxonica. Next base: position 1,063,299 of record OU427009.1, read on the forward strand.
TTGTGTTTTTGGCATTTCAAGTAATGGAAAATACATTTTATGTGGTTATAAGTTCCATATGGAATTAAAAGTGATTAGTCTCTTGCTATCAGTAATAAAATTAATTTCATTTTTATATCAATTAGATATTTTATAGCGCTCAATAACCATGGAGAACGATGAAGAATATGATGACATTTTAGATAAATTTGCTAAAAATTGTACAGATATACCAAGTTTTTTATTGTATTTCGTTTAACTGTGTATGACTATATAAAGCTTTTAACGTCGACTTAGTTAGTTACACAAAATTTCTAATTTGGTTTGAAACGTATCTTCATCTTCGTAATCCGTCTACTAATTCGTCCGCTAGGAAAAAGTCTAATCGGTTTTATAGCGAACGGCGAACAACGACAATATGGGTGCGCCAATACCAATGCCATATTGAAATCCAATTGAATGCACCTATGTCAATGTGCATACATAGTACTTAACACACATCTAACTCCTTTTATAAGTGTACGGTCTCGATATTCGATATTACTGATAAAATTTATGATTCATCAGAGGTTTCAAATAAGCACAGACAGTTTGTCGCGCCTTACCATTATCTACTAAACGCTCGATTGCTCCTCATCGCAATAATTATCAGTAAATGTTCATATCAATAAATAACATCATGGATATACATTTAGCGTACCTATTATTATCATCGCCGATTTACCACGTGACACTCGATGAAAAGATCTCAGTTATTTCGATCAACTCTCTCTCTCTCTCACTACGGTTGTTATACGTTCGATCTAAAATAATATCTCGTAAAAATCTTACCTAAAAATACAATTGTCCTATTCAAATTTCAATTTCTTCCTTTTAACTTTTCGAATAAAATAATCGATCATATAGAAATCAATCGCTTAGAAAATTTCGTCGAAAAAAAAATTGATTAGAGATAGATAGGTAGATAAATAGATAGATATATTTTATCGTTCTTAAATATTTCATATTTAATTTAATCATAATAATCATAATTAATAATGAATAGATCTTAAATTTGTTTTATGTCCTACTTTGTGACCCATTTGACGTTATTACAGGGAGAGAAACGAAAAGAGGGGAGTGGAAAAAAGAGAAAACAATGCAAGAAAAAAGGAAGCGGCGAAAAAAGGAAAGGAAAGGAAAGGAATGGGAAGGAAAGGTTTCTTGTTTGAAAATATCAACGTAGAAAGATCTCTTTCTTTCTTTTACTTCGATGGTAAGTGACGTAGACGGTGGGGGAAGGAGGTATATGTCTGTAAGAGAAGAGGGTTGCATTCTCTCTGTTATTTCTTGATCTACAGTATACCTTAATATCTGTACCTTAGCCAACGTGTATTGAAACATTCGGCGAGCATGTTTGTATTAGCACCCTTAACAGAATCTTTCACTTTCATCTCTTTGCGATATGTTTTTTCTCCCCCCTCTTCCTGTTCTTCTTCTACCTCCTTTTAAACTCCATCGGATTCTAACTTGTAAAAGACACGCGATGGGAATCGAGAAATAGAATCGAGAGAAAGAAAACTAGAAACTGATCCCTTTGGTTTCTTTGAAAAATGGTTTCTTTTCAACACAGATATATATACTTTATTTTTATTCTTTTTACATTTTCATTTATCCTTCTCGTGTTTCTACTCTTCTAGATATATGCATATATTTATCTTTATATTTTATCACGATAGATTACTTTCGAATTGTTTCATTTCGATTAATTACCATTAATTTTAATCGCTAATAGTAACACGTTGATTGTAATTACATTTATAAACACTAGTAAATAATCTTTTTATGAACCCAATTGAAATACATACCTCATTTTGATTCCTTTTCTTCGTGCTTTTTTTTTCTCCTTTTATTCTTGCGATAATAAAATTAATCTATTTTCACGAAGTAGTCGAGTCACTGATTTGCGAAAGATCTCAACCAGCCCCCTCACCCATTGGTTCATAAATTTTTATAATAATTTCAACCGCAAAGATCGAGGAATCTAAAACAGAAAGAGAAAAGGAGAGCTTGGACAATAGCGTTGAGACAAATGACGATTTTAATTGGTTCAGTAAGTTTTACATTACCGCAATTAATGTCGATCGTTCGTTTATAGAGAAGCACTAATGGCTATTTTCAAAGAATTTATTTTGGGGATAATTAATTATTCTCTCTGCTTTCTCTTATTATAACGAATGTGCAACATCTAATGTGTCAATAAAACATATATATGAAAATAAATCGAATGACGCGAGGTTTGAAACTTAAAAATTCGCTTAATGAACGAAACGAAACCTGGTCTTCACCTGCCTATCGTGTATACAACTAGACTTTTAAATCAAGCCGAACAGAATTACTCGGCAATAGAAAAGGAATTGCTCGCTATCATATATTCAGTAAATTATTTCAGACCCTACCTATATGGAACGCAATTCAGTCTAATAACAGCTCATAGACCATTGGTATAGCCAGGGCCAGCGCAAGGCGTTCACCGGAATCTGGCCCGCGTTTTAAGAGGTCTCGCGGTCTACGAAAATAACAAATTATAAAACATTGATTTTGATTAAATTTGTACTGCCTGATGATACTATTGACTGGTGAAAGAGATTTATTTTTTAGTATCGATAATTCAGTTTAAAGGAGTGACAAAAATAATCGTATTATTTAATATTATTATTGGAGTGTATTATTATTTAATATTCATTTTATAAAAAATATATAATATATAACAGCTTTGTTAATAAATAATTGCTTGTAAACTTTTAGTTGTAGTATGAATGTGTATTTAGGCCCCGCAACATTTTTTGAATCTGGCCTCGCAAAAGGTCTCGTCAGTCCTGATAAGCATATGCCGAAATATTTATAATAAAAAACGACAAGCAAAAATATTACTGGCAGATGAAACGAATGTTGTAAAGAAAGTTATGGGCGCCTAGAGTTTTGAGTTTTGGGGCATATACAACTGTTTGGGAAAACTGTTTATCACAATATATATATATATATATATATATATATATATATATATATATATATATATATCACAGTATATATATATATATATATATATATATATATATATATATATATACATATATATATTATTGTATATGATTAGTGGGGTATCTTGTCAAATGGTTTCTCTATATCTAGAAAAACACAGTTGCAGCTTTTTTCCTCTCGTATGCTTCTGTTATTAAGTGTACTAATTTGTGGATTTGTTCTATTGTATTATATTTTACCCTGAACCTGAATTGGTATAGTGGAATAATTTGATCTTCTGTTATGTGTTTTATTAAACATTTCAATATGATTTTTTCTAAAATTTTGGAGAGTATTGAAAGCAACGGTCTATACCAACTGGATATTTCAGCTGGTTTATTCGGTTTGAGTAGCAAAATAATTTCAGCACATTTCCATTGCAGAGGGGAGTATTGAATCCTCATTGTTGCATTCAATAGTGTCGTAATGTACCTGATTGTTTTTGGTGTTAAATATTCTTTTACGTTTTAGTTTATTTAGTAACATTTGTGGTAGAATGTCGTCAAAATAGCTTTTTTCGTTTTGTCTTTGGAATGAGAAAAACCATTGAATAGCAAGACTGCGGTATACAGTTAGCTTCTTGATTAGCCTATCAATTAGTTTTCCTCTTCCATCAAGTTCTTTCTTCACTTTTTTTACGTTCTTAAGTATATAACATAATCTTTAATTCACATGTATGTATTGTAGTTTCAAGAAAAATTTCCAATATTAAAAAAAGAAATAAAAAATGGCAGTGATATAATCTGATAAGTAGAACCATATTTTGAAAACCGTGGCTCATAGCGTACATGATTTCTCTATGAGGCATCGTCTAAAGCATAAATAATAAATTTTCTCTTATTTAGAAGGGTTATAGGTACAATGTGACGTAGGGAAAAAATTAAAAAAATTTTTTTGTAGAAGTGACAACTGTTTGAAAAGAAAACTCCAATTTTCATCGAATTTTACGGTGGAAAAAATTTATAACTTTCTAACATGGCACCCAATCATAAAAATCCTACGTAACATTGTAGATAATATTATAGAAAATAAGTGTTGTAAATTTTAACCAAATTGGTTAAATAGATTTTGAGATATCATGTGAAGAATATAGATGTAATGTTGATCATATGAAGAATATAGTCGTAAATAACGTGAATTGTTCAATTGGTCAAATGACCGCTCGTGGTAGACTAGGCATGCTATAAATGTTTTTCAGAAGGTAAACAATAAAGAAAGTTGTGAATATTGAAAAATGGGTTGTACGTATATTACAGGAAAAGTCAATAAGTTACATGGCGATACAGTAACGTTGTATACAAGAAATTCTAAACGAAATTTCAAAAATGGTTTTTTGACTGCTCGTGGTAGGTTTACTGTTAAGGAAGTAAAAGCAAGAGAGAAAGACAAATTAAGAAACTTGTGAGAACGTTGATTTATGCTGATGATCGGATTAATGAAATCGCGATAGGACGATCGGATTGATTATCAGAAATAAAAGCTGGCCGAATTTTCGTTATCTTCCTTGCTTAAAAATTTCTAGTATAATATTTCGTAATTTAATTGATGACAAAGTAACTTCGAAAGTACCGGTCCGTGTAACGTGTATCTTTTATCTTTCACTTCTTTCTTGTTCTCTTTTATTTTTTTTTTTTTTACATAGCACAACCGCTAAAAGTGTCCCGAAGAATCACCCTTAAGAAAAAAGCGTTTGTTTGGTTATAAACATTTTTTAATTCAAATTGAAATTCTCTACGAATCGTAATGTATTATAAATGTATATATATATATTTTTCTTTTTTTATTTCTTTTTTTTTTTAGATCTGACTGTCGGTCTTGTGTTATGAACATTGAAGTTCTTGGGGAAAAAAATAAACCCGTTTTTTTGCTTCTTAGCTTACAAGGTGGTTCATATTTCTAGATTTTGTTGCGAAATTACGATTTTTCAAAGTAGTTTAATCGACAAGTGTATAAGAAAATAGAGTAATATATTAATAGTGATAAAATTTCTTTGAAATTATTTACATCGAAATGTATGTATGCATAAAAAATACGAAACGAATTTAAAATCGTTTAATTTTAATCAATCAAAAATAAATTTCAATTACTATGAAATACGCTGTAAAATAAAAGAAATTCTTTATTATGTAGGCTTGTATTAGAAAATTATTAATGCTCATTTCGCCATGGAATAAACATTCTCTTACAATTAGTATATATCTTTTCGCATATAATCGTATCATTGGAAAATAAAGCATAAAAATATTTTTATAAACTTTTCTTTAATTGGGTGTTAATTATTTTAATTTTTTAAAACGATTCTTAATGAGTCTGATACTTCTGCTTCAACTATCGAGAGTGCTATGCCACTAAAATTAATAGACGTCATATTAAAAAATTATGTGGAAAATTAAAAACATGTAATTACAGGCCTTCAAAGTTGGTTTTTTCAACTAAAGGCACTTTTGGAAAAAAATCCTTTAAATGCGGTTGAATCTACATTATCTATATAATTATTAGGATTGTAAGTGATCATAAAACCTGTCGAGTGTGTTTTTTTAACTGTGTCTATAAAGACTCTTCATTTATTTTCAATCTTTTCCTTAGTACTTCGATCTTTATCCAAAAATAGCAGATTTGCATTCTTGTACTACTTATTGTAATAGCAACACAATACGTTTCCTTTTTACATACACGTGCACGTTTTTTCAGAAGAAAGTATGTATACAATAAAATACAATACAATAAGATCAATATTCGAATACGTTTACTTTTTATATGGAGTCACAATTAGTAACTCACGATGGTAGACGATCGCATTATCACCTTTAAAAAAATCAAAATATGATAATAGTCAAAGTCGCTAGTGATATTGTCTTTTTTTTTTGAATTTACATGAATACTACGACTTCGAGTTCGAAATTTAGGCATATGGAAAAATTATATTAAAATGTTTGATATTTATCGCGTGTTACAAGCTGTGTAACGTTTATACAAATGTATTGTCGTTTAAATTTTAGTTTCATTTTAGTTAAATTTTTTATTATTTAGGTGTAGTACTATGGGTATTTATAATTTCAACGTTTACTCGTCGAAATGGAAGAGAAAATTGCCACGATAATTGTCATAGTCATCGTCGGGATTACATTTTTGTTAATTTCATGTAAGGGCAATGAATCCAAGACCGGAATTTACGCGTATTGAAATATTAAATTAAATTTATATTCTATTCAACGCGTGTTACGACCTACAGTAATATTTAAACAAATTTTCATAATTGGTTATTACGAATAGTTGACATACAACTAATGATAACTAGTAGTGTTCATCATTATGCTTAACAAATCTTAGATTGTTTACAACGCACACTTATGTTTTTCCTCTGTCAAAATCGTTTAAACTGCTTTGCTTTGTTAAGATAATTTTATTTTTGTAAAAGCAACGTATACATGCAAAAAGAATAAATTAGTCGATTGGGTTTGTTTAAATTGATAAAATAAGAAAGAAACGAACGAAATCCACCATCTAGAATTATAAATCTAGATACTTGCCATCCTGCCTAACATGTATTTTAAGATTCTACTATTTCTAATATATAAAACAAAAAAGAGTGCTACACACTTATTTAGAATTTATTAATGTTTCGCTAACCAAGACCCGTCGGCATGAATGGCCCAACATATTTCTTTATTTTTACTATAGAATTATTTCTTCAAAGCGGGTCACCGCAACTTTCTCGTATGTGCATTGCTTTTGGAATGGAATAGAAAATCTGAAAATCAGTTTACATAACAGAAACAAACAAGCAGGCTATCTTCTACTCGTTCAGGGTACAAAATTTAAGAGGGGTCACAATACGAAACTTTTTGCTAACATAAATGTTAAAAACTACGCTTTACGCCAACAGATTACCGATTTTAATGAAAATTAATTTTAATAAATTACTTGCATAAATTAAAACTGTTACATTTTGGATAAAAGGGAAAAATTCTTTAAACTTTGTTACAAATAAAGCTATTCTACACTAGCTAAAAGGCAGTCAAACTCTTAATTTGATTAATCTATATTATATTCTTTGATTAAACTCTTACTTTTATATATATAATGTGATATACGTGTTTACATTTAATAATTTGATATGTCTCTATCTACGTAAATGTATTCGATGTATAATTATTATCGTGTCAATTCCATTATGATGTAAAGAATGGAAAAAAATGTTTTTTTCTAAATTAATTAAAAACGTATGAAAAGAAATAAGACGAATGAAAAAAGAAACAACAACAAAAATGAAAAAGAATCAAAAATACGATTGAAAACAAATGAAAGAAATTAATTGAAAGCACGAATGAAAAAGAAAAAAGTTAATGAGACATAAATGAAAAAAATGGAAAGAAATGAAAGCCTGCCTTAAAAAAATGTCAATAAATTAACACTTATAAAAACTGTCAATAAATTAATACTTATAAAAAGAAATTTTCTTTAGTCCGATTTCGTCTTTTGAAACGATTTAAATTACGTAAAAAATACTTTTTGAATTATCACTAATAATGAAGATATTATTCAGGTGATATTTATAAGTAATGAAGATATTTCAAAAGATACAAAATAATAATTAGAAAAATTATTAATACAAAATAATAGTTAATATAAAATAATAATAAAAAAAAAAAAATAAGAAAAATTGCATCGTTCTCTGTACGAATTTTGATGGGATTAATCCAAAATATCTAATCATAAGGAAAGAAAAATTAGAAATGAAAAATTAGAAAAGCTTAAAGTCTTCTTTTCTGATAGAGTGATGGTTTAAAAAAGTTAATAAAATAAAAAAACTAAGAAACCCGTTAGAAAAAAAATCATTCTATACTATTAATTAAGAACTATTAATTAAGAACTATTAGCTACTATTAGATATTGTTAGGGATTCCAAGGAGGAAGCACAAAAAAAATAGAGATTAAAAGAGATGAATGATTGAGGTATTAAAACGGGGACTAACCTATTTATTAGCTTACAACGTAGTATAAAAACGATTATAATACCGAAAAGTAACGAACGTTTTAAACATTTGTTCATTTTGAGTCTGTCAAAACAAAAAACTGTTTACTGCTTAGCAAGTAAAAAATTTATTAAGTATCGATACAAAAAATAAACTTTTGAACTTCTTTTTATATTCAACTTCGATTTCTACGAAGAAACGTTCAAAAATATTACAACTCATTGTCAGATCAATATTTTTCAACGAGTGCCTTTTTATTTGTTCCACCATCCGAATCATTATGGATTTTTCATCGTATTTTGCATCGTTGAACGTAAGATTACAATCGAACTAATATCGAGAATTCTATTTCTGTCTAATATCTAAACAGTTAAAACGGTAAGTACGCTTTATCTTCTATAGTGAACTCCATTTAAAATATTACGCTTAACGATTCTATGCGAATTTTTCTTTGACATGTAGATAATACAAGTGAATCGTACTAAACGATTTAAACTTATATATTTTTCTTTATTTTTTTTTTAAGATGCAATCAAAGAACACAAGGAATTAAATTAATAATTCCATGTTAGTTCACGTACTGTGCACAATAAAAAAGAGTAATTTCATAGACTGACAAGAATTATTAAAGACCATTGAAAAATCGCAGAGATCTTTTTGACTGTTTTAAACATAAAATAATAAAAAAAAAAAAAAATAAGAATAAAAACGGTCGAAAGGCTTAAAAGTTTAATTTTGATTTAATTCGATTTTTACCCTTATTATTGTTCATTAATTTTCATTGAAATCGTTTGAACGATCGTTAAAACGATTAATCCGTTGATCGTCATCATTCGCGTAATTCATAATAGTAATTTTGTAATTTTAACAGATTTCTAGAATGGTCCTGGACATCGCAAAATGTGTATTCCTGATTCAATTGGTTTATGCGACAAACGAATGGATGATCGTTAATTTGCCATGCCCGAAATTTTTTCGTTACGTTCGGAGCAATGTTATCGAGACAATGGGACAGGTCAAAATACCGTCGCCGCCTAAAAACGTTCCGTTATATTTGAAAATAAAATTAACCGTGGCAGCATTGTTACCCACCAAATAAAGTGGTCGATTGAAATTAGCTCAATCGTTAAAAAAATCGGTGAGAGCGACTCAAGAGAACAGATCGTTGTATTATCTAGTTTATTTTTCTATAAACCGACCAATACCGATATTAACAGAGACATATGGTTGAACGATTAGAAATATTGTAGTGCTCCACCGGCATTAGGGATTATTGTGACGTCAATTATTTTGGAACATATATTGTTACCACCTAGAATATTATTATCTAAAAATCAAGTAAACAACGATAATGTGGTGCCAAGTTTCGATGAGTTTTGATTTTTGAAAAGCTGTTACATTAAAAATGTAAAAGCTGTTAATCATTATATTATTTATACTAGTACGATTACCCTATACTAATCATAACTTCTGTATAAAGAAAAATAAAAATTTAGGATATGAAGCAATAATTAAGTTTATCTTCATAAAATGAAATTAACAAAAAGGAAACTTAAAAAATACAAGTTACAAAATTACGTGACGTTATGAACAGTTGAACTTCGGAATTCTTCGTACTTATTCGTTGAATTTAACGCATGAGTCATTTGTAAAAATTAACAAACTGCTGAACGGTTTATTAATATAAATAACACTCAAAGAACTTACGAAGAATTTTCAATATTTTGTTCGATGGCGGTAGTCTTTTAATATTGATAATAAAACGTTTGCAAAATTATTACAGAAGCAAGTATAGTTTTACATATTAAAAAAATTTAACCATTGATCTTATGAAAAAATATATTATTTATATTACCGAATATAATTAAGGTAAATTTCAATCTAACCGTGTCATAGTATTAGCAATAAATCAAATAAAATAATAAAAAATAATATTGATTAATCAGAATTATAAAATGGTATATATCATAAATCCATATTTATAAAAACCACAAACTGTAAAGATATAATTAGATCAACATAAAAAATTATCTGCAATCATCGATAAACCATAAGGAGAAATTTTTGTCTCTGGCTATTCTTTTAATGGAAAGTGAAGTGGCAAATTCGATAGATTTTTAGATGTTATCAAAGATTTGGCGTCGAAAAAAGCGAGAAAAATTATTTAAAATTATTAATGGATTGTATTATATCAATATGTAATATTCGTCTTATAAGAAATATACAATACGTAACAACATTTGTAAATAAATAATTACTGATCAATGGCCTTAAATTACAGTTCTAAGGCCATTGATCAGTAATTATTCGATTACAAACAAGCATGTAATCACAGCAGCGCACTGTATAAAAATGTACAACGTGACCGTACCGATAAATACTATGCTCGTTTCTTTGGGACATTATCATATAAGAGATCGGAATGAAATAGAATTGGCCAAACGAAAAGTGGAAGAATACAGATTACATCCAGACTTTAAAGGTGATTTTAAAAATCCAACGGCTGATAGAGATCTTACCATTATCGTACTGAAAAATCCAATCAATATCTGTCCATTTATTAGACCAGTTTGCCTTTGGTCTGGATCAAATGATTTAGAAGACGTAATCGGTTCCACAGGATATGTTGTTGTTTGGGGTCACGAGGATTTAATTAATCCCTTCTTCGATAAACCACGATTGATCGGAATGACAATAATGTCTCAAGAAGTCTGTCTTAGGAGCAATTCGTATAATTTAGGTGATTTCTATGGTACATACCTAATTAATTAGGTTGTTCAGAAAGTCATTTCGTTTTTTTCCATAAATTTTTTCTATTGTATTTTTTTTTACAGCCAACTTCACACTTAAGTCTCATAATCATCATCGTCATATACTTTGTCAGTCGTGTTTATAGCCAAAGCTTGCTAGTGAAAAAGTACGATTGATTCTAGGCAGTAATCTATGGTTGGTACACCCTTTCAAATATGGAAAAGTATAGAAACAGCATTTTTGGCATATTTTACTTTTTGTTTAGTATCGAAAAGGTAAAACTGCTGTTCAAGCAAGAAACAAAATTATCCGAAGTGTTTGGAGAGGATTTATCGTCAGAGGAACCAGCCAGTGCCAAAACTGGTTTGCAAAATTCCGGATCCGGCAAGTTTAACGTTGAAGATGCAACCACGTTCTGGAAGGCCAGTTGAAGCTGACTAAAACACCTCGATAGCTTTTTGACCACTTCCTCCAGCAAGTCGATTTTCTCCCGGAATTTGCGGATATGTGCGTTTGCTGTGAGATAGCAAATAATATATGTTACCTTCCACTTTTGATCCAAACGAAGCCCTGGCAGCTTCAGTAGCTCTCCACCGGTATCTTGCTTGGCTCTCCAGGATCCAGATGGCCACTATGCCATGAGGATCTGAGAACCACAAGGTCGATTTCTTGTTCTTATATTGCTCTCTGAGCAACGGTAGATCTGCCTTCTTTACTTGAGCCAGCTGATGCAGGCGATCGTTGGCTGCCTTACTCAGATTCAGGTTCGCTTGTAGAATTCGCGTCATCGTAGGAGCTTTTTGACCTTGTTGAGATCATCCTTAACACTTTCACCCCCGCATGGTTCACAAAAATGTTCTTCTCTGTCGCCGGAACTTGTATACATACCATTTACGAAAGTCGAAATTAACATATTATATGGTGACGATCAATAAACGATAAATTACATATTACACTAAACACTTAAAATCCACAAGAAGCACGAACATCGCGAGAATAAGGGAAAAAATTTAATAAAAGTTATGATGCAACAGTCTCGCGACGGAAGTTTAAGCAATATTATTTCCGCACAAATCTTTCATACTCGATTTACGTCCACTACACCCAAGCTTCATGGCAATTCGTCGGCAGAGGCAAATTCAAAATGACCATGACGGGAGCAAAAACGAGACAGCATCGCTGAATCCTTGAAAAATTCTTGTAATAAATATCTTATTCGGATATTTTCGACTTTGAATATATTGAATATATTGAACATTTTTCACCAATTAATCCTGACCAACTGCCTAGCAAACTGGTGACTCATAACTGAAAGCTTCGTGCCTTTCCTTCTTCCACCACCTTATACCATAGAATATTCCCCACCACAACATTTTACCACGATCAATAGTTTCACACAGCCTGACCAATGAACTCAGATCACGATTATACATATATACTACTATTTCCATCGAGTAAATAAGGTACCTAGCAGGGCCACGCGACCTTTTGCGGGACTGGATTCAAAAAATTTTGCGGGGCCTAAATACACATTCATACTACAACTAAAATTTTACAACAAGAAATTATTTATTTACAAAACTGTCACCTATTATATATTTCTTAAAAAATGAATATTAAATAATAATACAATCCAATAATAATATTAAATAATTTTATGATTTTTGTCACTCCTTTAAACTGAATTCTCGATACTAAGAAAACGTCTTTCATCTTTCAATTTAATAAAAATCTATGTTTTTTAATTGGGTAATTTAGAAAAGCGGGCCCGGGTTCCGATGAACATGCTGAACCCGCCTTGCGCCGGCCCTGGTATCTACTGCCGTACATGAAAACATCCAAGATCTTAATGATGTAGAAACTTGCATACTCCGTACAGTAATAGCGGAGAAAATGTTTACCAGACCTGTAATATAAGATTAAATATGAGCGACCAATAAATGGTGCAATAAATAAATATATCTGTGGAATACATTTGAATCTCTCTTGAAAATATTCTAAAGGAACAATGTTTATGTCCATTTATTCATTTTTATATTTATAAATGTCGAATAATATAGAATTTGCAACTGAAATGACATATTACGATTTGGTAGAAGTCGGAAATCGTAGGAAATTTTCAATAATATCTTGAAATAAAAGCGAAGGGATATACAGAATTAAATTTTGCGATATACGTTGTGCATGCTTGTAGATCAGTTATTTTAGTATCTATGTTGTATCAATAATGAATATTACAAACCTGTACGCATAAATATTTCTCAAGTTGTAGTAAAATACATTTATAAAAAATTATCCATGGTAATTAATCGATACCTTACCCTAATCATATATATCAATAATTTTATTATACTGTGATAGATATAAATAAATAACCGCTGTAACGTCATGTTTTCAACGTTGATAATGCGATCATTGAAGATAGTTTATGAATTTTATTTTCTTTCATTAGTTAACATTTGTTGGATTAATATTTCATTTCGAATAAATTCCAAGGGATTTCGAAATGCTATATATATATATAATGAGATAACTTTTTTCGTTGTATATTGCTATACAAAGAGTTACTTTTTCTATCTATCTTTTAATTCCTTTATGCTTTTCCACTCTTCATTTCTTTTTTTTTTTGTTCATTTTCTTCTTTATTCTTGCAGTTTTATTTTTTCTTTTGTAATTTCGAAACCAACTAACAATTTAATTACAAATCAGAAAATAAAAACCACTCATCTTAGCTTCTTGATTAATAGTTATGGATGCTTCGCGTGCCAAGGTTATTCGTTTCTTGGTTTTACGTAAACTTTAATACAACTATAGAAAAGGATAACAATAACAATTATAATAGAAAATTTAATAATAATTAAGATCGCTTCTTCGTATGACGCTCGATTGCCGTCCAAACGACATCTCATGGATGGCTCGTATCACTACTTTGCCGATAAACAGAGTGTCTCCTATGAAATAAAGATCAAATAAACATATGATTCATCTGTGCCAGGATTGAATACCTACGGGGGATACGTCGACCTATTGTCGATAACTTTTTACCGACACATGAACCATTAGATAAAATTTTACCGACGATTCAAGACATTGCTACCGTGTCATTTATTTATTTTCAATATTGTAATCGCGCGTTCTCTCTGTGTTGATAGATGATCCAAAATAATAATTTATGAAAAAATTTCTAAATAATTTTCTTAATTTCCAAATCAGCAATGACGAATGAACTAATTATTAATGTTCGAAATAATAAATAATTTTTATTAGGAAATAATAGAAATAAATATTTATTATTCAGATTTATATATAATATTTGTAAAAATTATTTATAAACATTATATTAATAATAATATAAATATAATTATAATTGTTTAAAAAATTATACCACGACTTACTTTTTACTATTTATTGTCATTTTTAAAAAAGAATATACATATATTTTTATTTATCGTAAAGATATTTTCTTTATCTATCCGTTTCATATATATATATATAGTAATTAATTTGTAACTTTATTCGAATCATCATGGTTTTATAGCAACGTAAAGCAGTCAAATTTTTAAGAAAATTCGAAAGTAAAATTTCGATTTGTTGCGATCATTGAAATAATTAAAAAAAAAATATATAATTATTCTCGACGATTTTTTTGAACCGTCAGAATAGCGTTCTCCTTTCCCACAGAAAATTTCAAAGAAATGCTTTCGGTATGATTATAATCGCAAATATTATTATTTATCGATACTTTTCGATCAATCCTACTATAAACGTATTTTTAATATGTTATAATATTATATTACCAGTAGTTTAATACTGCATTAGATTCTGTTATTATTATCTTCGATGTTTCTGTTCATTTTCCTCGAACTTTGTTTCGTGATTTGGATCGTTATCATAAAGAAACCTTCTATAAAATCGTAACGTCCGCTTTGTATTTCTATCGACTTTAGTTCGATTTGAATATTTGGAAGAGCACGATGGGTACGGAAAAAATGCGTTAAGAATAGAAATGCGGTCGCGAATCATAGTATTATCCGGAGAAGGATAATTCAGAAGAGAAATTTCGGAAAAAGTAGGAGTTTCAAAGTCTTACGTAGGATATAGTATTAAAAAGTACGGTGCTAAAGGAGTTTGTTCATCAGAAAAAAGATTTGTAAGTCCCAGAAAAACGAGCCAGGCTAAATCGATATATACCACTGTGATTTGTATCGAAAAATAAACGACATATAATGCAAATTGAACATAACTTTTTCTCTATAGCCAGACACCACCGATCGGTAAGTATCTCTCGTGAAATAGAAAGCATCAACTATCTCGATCGGTTTAATATAAAAAAATTAAAAGAAAAAGAAAATAGTTATAAGCAAAAGAGATAAAAAGAAAAATCATTCTTTGTATCCATTTACATGGATACAAAACATATTCCAATTGGAATCATTCAGTATCGAAATTAGGACTCCCAAAATACAAATTTAGAGGCTCGCCAATGAGCTACAAATTAATTGCATTATGTGTATTTCTTTAATATATAAACTCTAAGCAGAACTATACATTTTTCAAAATATAACAATATTTTAGAAACTCAGATCCATTGGCTGTAAACGATTGGACACGTATGTCCTTATTTTTGTCATAGAATCATGTATCCAAGGCTCGTAAAGAAGACGTAAACGTGAAATTGAATCGTGAAATACATTTCTCAGCGTTAAAATATTCAAAGAAACGGAGAATCTGCTATTTACGCATTCAAACATCCAGGCAATCGATACTGCGCGGACAGAACGCATGTGCCAATCAAAGTGCGTATAAAAATCAATACTGGCGGTACATTTTTCTTCTCTTTTTATATGACCATTCTGCAACTTCGACTATGAACTTCGACTGATTCTTACTATGAGCTACCTGTTACTCCACGAGTATTTTACCAGATACATTACAACGAACATATGCCGAAAAATCTCTCTACATGTATAAAAATACAAAGTTGTTCAGAAATACCACCGTAGCGGCTACAAGGGAATTATCAGCTAATATTACAATGTCGCCTTAGAAGTGAAATGGAGAGTCAACAAAATCAACATACGATGAAAACTTACAAAACATTTCCTTTGTTTTCTTCCTTTATTGTTTCTCCTTAGCTTCCTATCTTGTGATGATTATGCATTTCTTTCCATACTGTCTTTTATTCAAGATTAGTGGAAGCTAGTTTTCTTTATTATTAAAATATAAGATGTATTAAATAATATCTAAGTACATTATTATTATTATTATATTATATGATATTGTATTTTTATTATTGTTATCAGTAGCATTATTAGTAGCGATCTAATTAGTAATGATCGAAGTGCTGTAGAGTGGACTAGTCCTACAAATGGAAACCACGTAAAGAAACAAGCGTTGGGAGTTCTACCTCGTAGATAGCGTGGAAATGAACTCATGTTTTAATTTATATTTAAATAATATAATATATAAATAGTATTCACTGATTATTTCTAAGAAAATATTCGACAAATTCTTCTTTTTTGTCGCAGATTTATATACTAATTCTTATATTTTCCAATAATACTTATTATTTTCTATGCATTTATCTTGAAACAAATGCGTACCGACGTCGGATCAAGCACGGGTCACTGACAGACGCACTCTGTCATAAAAGAAAGATATACATATATATGAGAGACTGAAAAGTTTAGTTCTCAATTTATTAACGCTATTTACTGTACCCTGCACGAAACCGATTCTTATCTATACGTCTGAAGAGTATAACCAACACAAGCTTATGCACCGTTACGATAGACGCAGATAACGACAGCGTTTCTTGCTTCTATTCGTAGTTTATATCTTGTCTATACCTGTCGCCGTAGTAACGTGCTTTAGGCGAAAGATAGTAAGCATCCTTAAAGGTTCAACTTGAGTTAGTACCATGTGTTCTTCCTCTCTCTCTCTCTCTCTCTCTCTCTCTCTCTCTCTCTCTCTCTCTCTCTTTCTCTCTCTCCCCCACTTTCACACGTTCGTCTATATCTATTCAATTATTGAAATAATTTAGCATGTTTAAAATAAAAATAACACCTTAACTGACAATTTTCAGTAATAACATTCTGAACATGTTTTTTAGAGGATGAAAAACTGCATCGAGTATTATATTCAGAATTACAGTTTCATTACAAAAAAATGCAATTGCACCTAGTAACTACTCCACTGCATAAGAATACATAAAAGTTTCAGAAAATTATATAACGTTTAATATCGTCAACTATTAAATGAAACGTGCAACGACATGCCGAACGAAAATACAGTTACAATTTCGAGAACATTAATAATATGAAGAGAATGATCATTGAAATTATAATTAATTACGATTTGCTCTTACAATTGTTCTGCTTTCGAAATTTTTCGTAGCTTCTATTGCCGACGCACGATTCAGACTACGTACATAACATGTATATGCATGTATACATAAGCATATACGTGATGGGGAATATATTAGAACGCGGATAAATTAAAATGGAAATAAACTCTAGTTGTGCACACCTCAAAATAATTTCTAATTGTGCATTTAGGGTATGCTACACCTTAGGTAATTTGAACAGCTGTCGTTTATACAGAATGAATTATTTTGACTCCAAAAAATTCGATATATTCCTTGAATCATCTGAAATAATAATCAGTAGATTTGAAAACGCATTTCGAATTAAAATATTATAAAGAAAATTCATGAATCACGCAATGCGCAAAAAGAGACAGTTTTTCTTTAAAACGAAATATCTTTTTCAATTGTCTATATTTCGAAAAAAATCTAATGACATAATCGTCTTGAGACGAATCTCCTTCAGAAAGAAATAAGTAGTGAAATGGTCGTTACAAAAAAACGACTATAGTTATTTTGAAGTACTAACATAACTTATTTTGAGAAGGAAAAAGTACTCAATTATTCCATCAATCTCTACAAGGAACTATAAAAGTAGAGAATAATAATAAAAAAATAATAAAATGTTTATTCATAAGCAATACATTGAACGCATAAGTCAACGCGGGGGTTTGTTTATCGCAAATTGGACGTATACATGAGGGACATAGAATTTCAGTTTCCTTATTTTTCGAATGTGAATAAATCATACATCGACGTTGCTTTTTGATAACATATGCTTTGAATGACGTATTGAAATGCCCTAGTGAATAATACTTACAAATATGCTTATAGAGTTCTTTCAGACAAGATTGGGTAGAATTGTAACATTTCCACCACCATTTTTATATTATAATAATATTCTGGCATTTACAGCAGCCATATCCACCATTCCGAAGAAAATTCTTATAAACCAACGATTAATTTTTCTATTAACCGTGAATATATGACATAACTGATTAGAAAAGTCGACTCCTCTTTATTTTCATTATATTACTGTATAATAACTGATTTTCCATTTTTATTGATTACATTTGATTTTGTGTATGAACGAGACATAAGGTTAAAAAATTATTTCTACCACACTTTTATATAGGATCACATTATTTAGAGCATGAATGGATTAACAATTTTCGATAATAGATAATCTAAAATTAACGCAAAAACAACTTAATGTGCACACAGGATGTAGCACATCACAAATTTTACAAACTTCAACTTTGCTCGATCATAACTAAACGACTGACACAGCGCGGACTATTCTGATAGTTGGCATATAAAAATACATATCTCAACTAAACATAAATAGCTGCACAAGTCTTATTCAAAAACATTTACTTCTTTTAAATTAAGCTCAAAGTTGATCTGGGTGTCCTAGACCCCAAGTGAAGAACTAGGATTAATTGTAACAGACAATAGGTTTCGCATATGAAAACTTCTTCGTAAATGTAAACTGAAAGAAAACGCATTCGTTTCGCTTGCAGATGTTGCATTTGAAAATAATTAAAGGGTCGTAACCCTTTTGTTAGGTTACGTGCTTCAGTTCAAAGAAATTGGATCATGTAATCGAATTTACTAGATGGTCTGATCTATTGTAAGTAGTTTAACTGTCGCGGTATATGAGCTTGAAAGAGACAGACAAAGAGAAAGATATATATATATATATATATATATATATATATATATATATATATGTATCATTATTTCAAGATGCAAACACACAAAAACGTATAAAATTGATCATAATCTTGTCGCCTCAAAATAACTTCGTTCGTGGCGTAGCGATTAAGACATCAGACACCATTTTTGCATCCAGTATTCAAATACATCAACGACTTCTCCTCCGCCCCTTTATTGTTCCAACTCTTTATTGTGAATATTATAAATAAACGATAGAAATATTCTTTTTATTAGACAGCAAAGGTTTTTTCATCAGACCAGACAAAACAATACTCCCAAATGCACATCCTCGTGTAAATCTTATGATATGTACGTGGTCTGTCCGAAAATTGGCCGACTTTGTATTATTACAATTTTGTATCTTACAATTTTGTTCCTAGATGTAGGATATAATCAATATATTAATATTATGTATTATGATAGTAATTATTAAAACGCGATTAGTATTATGATAGTAATATGGTATTGGTTTTGACCAATAAGTAACGTATAAACTTGATGTAGAAGAGAACGAGATCAAAACTAGAATGAGTATGGTAAAAGGGGTGAGGAAAGAGAGAGAGAAGATAGAATAAGAATGTGAAAGAAAAAGAGAGAAAGAGACATGATTGGTCATGTCAGGGCCGGCGCGACCTTTTGCGGGCCGGATTCAAAAAAAGGGGCCTAAGGGTCTAAATACACATTCATATTACAACTAAAATTCAATGAAAGTACAAAATCTGTAATCATATATGACTTTTGCAAAAAAACTATCGATGTAATTTAATTTCGCTAAAAAGTACATTTTTGTGAAAGCGTCCGAATTTTTTTCATCTAAGGTAGTTTCCAGAGTATCAGGGCTTCATGGAATTACACTGAATTTTGATGATATTTGTCACTTCTTTAACACGTTGACTGCTATGTCAGCCATATGTGGTTTACGGCAAAAATTCTGAACAAGCCCCATCAGCCGTATTTGATGATAGTTATTTTAGTGCTTACAAAGTAAATTAGTAAATATCTCGAAAGATATTTCACAGAATATGAGACTACTGAATTGTTATGAAAGTTTACTAAAAAAACTTTGAATTGTCATTAAAAATTTATTTAATTTATTTAATTTATGATTTTTGTAAAGAATTCTATTCATTCCATTTATTAAATTGAATTGTGCATTCTTCGGTATCAATCCTTCTTTCTTCCTCAACGACTAAGTCTTGTAAAATATCACAAATACTATCTTCATATTGAATATCAATCAAGTAATGACAGCATTTATCAGTATCCGAATCAAAATCTAACGTAATTCTATTTATATTTTTCTTTCAGAAAAATCTCAGTGGTTCTTCATCGCTACTATCAGAATTTTTGTAAGCCTCGTAACAGGCTTCTTTATTACTACATTATTTTCTAAAAGATAACTCTTCCATTTTTCTTTTTGACATCACAGATAATTAGGGAAAAAATTATAACACAATAAAATTTTAACTATTCGTTACTACTGAACAAATATTTGATAAAGGAGAAATAATTTTCGATTCTCACACGCTTTCTTAGATACTTCGCTTTTAAAAAAAAAATTTTCAACTAAATGCGTGTCGTGAAACATTTCGTTCTATACGTAATTTATCTTTTGTAATAAGAAGATAAGAAACAAAAAACCCTCAATAATCTTCCAAAAAAGATTATCCTCACCATAGGATAAGAATTTCTTTCTAAACGTAATAATATCTTACTACAATAAGTAACTATTGACACAGTATCTTTATAAACTGGCATTATTGTGTAGCGCAGTATAGCAAACGCGAGTGGGCCTGACGGAGATTTTCTTGATAACTAGCGTGGCAATCAACGTGTTAAACTGAATTATCGATACTAACAAAAATGTCTTTCACCTGTTAACAGTATCGTCAGGCTGTAAAAATTTAATCAAAATCAATGATTTTTAATTGGGTAATTTTGGTAGGTCGCGGAGCCTTAAAACGCGGGATTGGGTTCCGGTGAACGCGCTGAACTAGGTGTGCTATTGTTAAAGATAGATTTGAGCTGTTTTGTTTTTCTTTTATATCGTTTTTTGTTGTCTTTGACCATAGAATTTCATATATTCTTCGTTACGTATATATCTATCTGTCACAAAAGTCATCTTCTTCGTCCAATTGATCCAAAAGCAGATGATTCTTCGGTCTTGGATATTTCTCGTACCACATGAGATTTTACATTAAAAAGTATTTCTTTTAATTATTCCATTTGTATAGTACCCATTATATCAAAGACCTACTTGAATACTGTGTTTCTCTAGAAATAATAAATTTGTATATCTCAGCATAGATATTCGTAATATTCATATTAAATGTTATGATACTTATCACTGATATCAAATAAAGTGCTTGGATTATTTTCACATCTACACATTTCTTAATCCTTTTATCAATTGAGTAAGAGATAAAATATTGCTCTTTTTATCTAACTCTTAATTATCTGAATTAACGATATTATGATTTTTAACTTATACTCAAAATTTATGCGATGAACAATAAGTTTTTGACAATTCTTTTCACTAATTTTATCAAAACTATATCTGATTGTAACTGTGCAACTATACATCTTAAGTCAAATACTTGAGAGTATAAACTAGATTAGTATAAACATAATTCTCTATTGTTGGATGTTTATCGGATTATGGTTTGGTCTTTATTATAAAAGTACAATTTGTTTTGCAGGTCAGACAAATGTGTGTATCTATCGTTCATCTTTACTTTCTATATATATACAATATTTTCATTATTTAATTTCTTATATACATATATATATATATATATATATATATATATATATATATATAATCTTCCTTCTTTATCTTTATTAACAAAAGTATTATTATCATATTAATTACGATTTCAATCATCTTCTTTTCCATAGATTTTAGGTGTAACCTTATTTTCGCTTGCAAATCATTTCGATTATATCTGGGTAATTTGTATTTGAAATGTAATAATTCTTTTCAATTTCAACAAGTTCATCTTTTAAAATGTTAAAATCTTATTGACCAATTGAGAAAGTGTGTGTAACAATTTTTCTCATTCATATTTTCGAACTATAATAACTATAGATTAGGTTCAGAAGATTCCATTTTTGCATAGTTAGAAGAGAGTGTGGAAAATTAACTATTTTGTATAAAATTCTTGTTAAGTAAACAAGTATAGTAATACATCTAAAAATCTACTCAAACTTTCTTTAGCGTCTTCTTATTTACATTTTTTAATGTTAAGAAATCTTATATCTGTAATTGTTCTTTCAATTCTTGATAGACTCAAATTTTACAACGTGCTCTCTCATACTTTTACATTTACGTATTCGTATCAACGAGCGATACAGCTACGTTGAACTTGTGTAATATATAGTTCTAATTATTTTTCAATCTATTCTCATCGATGAATTTTTTTTCATTGTTCTGGTTTAAACTGCATTTATAGAATAGTTTTGGTTTTTAATCGGTATCTAGTTTTCTATAATCTTCTTAATATATTTTTCTTTAAATCTATGACAACTAGATATCAATATGAACGCCAGGATTAAGAAAATTGTTCCTTACTTTGGCAAACTAAAATCATAGGTATTTATAGATCGACAAAATCCACTTTTGATCCATACATTTCTTATAAATCTATTCCGACATCTCGCAGTTTATTTTTATCCATAAATATGCTCGTTTAATTCACATTAGAAATTTTTATTTTGATCGTGTCAGATCTCTTTTAAACAACAAATAATTATAAACATGATATTAGGAACCAATATTTTATATATATTTACACACATTTAAATAGCCGTAACCTGCACTATTAAGGTATAATCTGTTGCAAATCGTATAACGTATCCATAGGTATCTACTTATCGTAGGTAGGCATCTCGCTTACCTGACATCGTTTTTAAATGTGTTAATATATGATCACCAATCGTAATGTATGTCTCACAACGGCGACAAAATGATGAATTTTTTTGTAAAAATAGGCATATTGTCCCTCTGTATCAGCGGTTGAAATTTTGATTACGAATTGCTTTTCGGATTCAAATGGAATCTCATAGAAGATATTTTTAGGAAGTCTTCACGAAAATACATAAACTATATATCGACTTTTTCACTATTCGTAAACTTCTCCATCTTTTGAGAATGTGAAGATATATACTGAGGAAGATCAACAAGCCGTTTATTCCGCAATAGAAAAATTTACATAAGATTATAAATTCATTTGGATACGTGTTTTATTTTTTTCACCGAATAAATAACTAGAGTTACCTAAGAAATAAAGAACAGCTTTCAATTAACGATCTCAAAAAATATCGTGTAATTACCGATTTCGTAATCAATGACGAAACATGTTTGTTTCAGTATGTATAAGAAATTCTTAAAGTTCGTCCATTTTTTTGAAAAGACTCGGTATGTACAACTATATTTATATGTATCTACCTGTTTCGAGTTGTAAATGTGCTAAAAATAATAGGTAAAATAAATTACAATATGTCATATACGACTCGCATAATGACATCAAAGTGGCATCTGTGCCTCTTATGCTCATTTTAATCATTTTATATTTTTATTAGTTCATTATAAACTGAGCATTTTATCTGCTTCATAATAAGAGATGACAGTCAAGAGTTCACTGATTTCATTAAACCTGAAAGTATTCATAAAATAAATTGATAGAATACATCTTAGATGGCTGATTAAAATCGATTCTGAACTTGATCCGTTTCTTTCGTCGATATCTAATTTTAATAAAATATGTATATTATTTTACATAAAGGAACAAAATTTATTAAATAATTTAATAATTTAATATTAAATAATAATATTATATATTATATAAATATTAATTTAATATTAAATAATTTAATTTATTCAAATACACATATACCCGAAACGATCAAAAAATGAATAAAATTAATCTGCGATGTCGTTCAACATGATCGCCTAATCATACTCTTTACTCAATGTTTGATTTTTGACATATCGTACATAAATATCTCTAGTGACGATCGAGACGAATGTTATTTATAAACAAATTTGTAGTGCAGAATAATTGTCTATGTCTCAAATGTAGGCAATATTATTGAGTGGCCTGTGATGTGCCTTGTTATCTTCCTGCCATTTCGATCGTGTCATTATATTTGTGTTGAAAATAGTAAATCAGTCACCGAGAAGCTAGTAAGATAGTAGGTTGCTGGCTTAATACTGATTGAAATATTTTATCGAGGATTTGATTCATAGTAACGTAATCCTTGTAGAAGAAAATAATAATTGATGTATGCTAATCGACGTAACAGTCCTAATATGCAGAAATGTACATGACTGTAAAGAATGGACTATTACCTATTAAAGTCCATTGCATTTTGTCATGGCCTATATCATTTTTATCATCATTTAACTACTTCTCAATAAAAGGTAAAACGAGCAAGTTTATCAAAAAAGGTTAACATGGAAAGATAAGCCTAATATATGCTATTTCCGACTAATGTTAACCAATGATTAATATCGGACGGATGTTACCGTTGATTTTTCGTTTCATTTCTTAAGTTATTTATTACTTGCAACAAAATATGCCTATAATTATATTATTGTTTTCTTATTGCGATCGAAGAAGCTTCCCCACAAGTTTGAATCCTACAGTATTCTCAACCCATATGTTCGTAAAACAATTTATTACTATTGTAATACTTGCTCCTCGATATTTTTATCAAAACATTAAAAACTACTGTAAATTGATGAATAAAATAGCGTCGGGTAACACACACACGTACAATGTCATGACTAACAAATTTCACTGTCGAAATAGTTTTAAATTTTTTATCAATTTCACAGTTAAATCGATTGACTTTATATTTTGTACGTTTCACGTGGTGCATCGTTATTAACAAATTATGTGGAATGCAAATTCAATCTGAAAACTAATGATATCTTGTTATTGAGTTGACGAATCCCTTCGTCTGAATCTCTGTAGGATCCCAAGTTAACCGTTGGTCTCCATTGACTAATAATGCATTTAAACAATTTGTAGATTTTAGTTTACTTTAAATATAATCGTATAGCAACGAGAACATAAAATCAATCACCGAGAATGTACTAAGAAAGTAGGTTGCTCGCTTAATACTGATTGCAATCTTTCATCGAGGGTTTGATTTATAGTAACGTAATCCTTGTAGAAGAAAACAATAATTGACGTATGTTAATCGATGAAACAGTCCTAATATGCAGAAATGTACATGATAATATTGTAACGTCGTCAATTGGGTCACGAACACAAAAACCGAATAAGTTATTTGGCTCGTTTACTCCAATCTAGTTACTAGCCCCGTTTTGGTCAATCCTAGATTTTACCGGGATCGGGGCGTTTTTGTTCCTTATTAACGGTCTGGACTTGTTCCAAAATGCTGCTATATCGCCCCGTGTTTAATTAATTTAAAGCAGGAACTTACCAATCTCTCTCCGGTTGTAATTTTTTGCACAATGGGTCTCCCAAATAATAATAAGACCTTAATTTTATAAGAAAAATAATAGACTTTAATCATCAGAAATAAAAGAAAATGAAATATTACAAATAAAGCACAAGAATACAAAAATAAACATTTAAAGTATAAAGTGAATATAAGAAATCCGATACTTGACCGTTACGTGAAGGAAAAACGAAGAAAAGGAAAAAGGAATGATTATTAAAATTATTCGTTTTCTTTTCTCGGCTTTATTGTTTTTCCAGCTCTTGTTACACGGAGATTACAGTCGATTGGCAAGTTGTAAGTTTATTCCGCGCGGCAATGTAGACTAATAAAAATTTAACTTAGACGTGACTTTTCAATACCAGTCCGCTATGTGACCTTAGAACTTATTTTATCTACTGACTTTTCAAGACTCCAGGTTTAGACTGACTTTCCTGGCGCTTCTCCAAATATTCCGTGCGTTAGAATATTGGGAGAAAGGAAGGGGAAAAACAATATTGATTAGCGGCGTAAGACGTTTTCCAAAGTCATTCGTCGAAACGAACGAGCAACGAATTAGTACTTGACAGTATAAACGGACGCAATAAACAAGTAACAAAACGATTAGTATAGAGCAAGAACAGGGCAAAGTCGATAATCGGATTAAAGTTTGCTTCCTTCCTAAAAGAGATAAGCTCGAAATAGAATTCTAAAGGAATTAGAAAAACGCTTGTTATTCGACTTTGCTCTCTTTTCTTCTCTCGTGTTCGACAAATCGATGTTTATTTGTCATTCGTAGGCGGTTTAAATGTACTAATATAAAACAACAATTTTGTTGCTACACGGCGACGTGACACCTCCCCCCCGCACCCCCTTAAGCAAGTCGTCCGGAGGTTTCTGTCTTCGGCGATTTAGTATCCCGTGCAGAACGAATCTTCTCCAGAACGGGGTACTTCGTTGGGTCTCTCGGTGCAGGAATAGAGATCACGTCATCCACTCCTTCCTCTAATGACTGCGAATTCCGTAGGCCTCTTCGGTCGTTGTCCGTGTATTTTACTCGGTTGATTTTTTTTTGGTTCCAAATCCGTTTCCTCGAGGTTCACTTCTGGCGCTTATATTAGTTCTGCCGTCGTGACTCCTCGTCACACTGTCTATGAATTTTTTGTTTGATACGTTGACGCGCTTGCTCTACAGCTTGGTGTTTCCCAGGTACGTGGTATTTTCTATCTCTTGGTTAGCCTCTTTGCCTGTTGAAGTTGAACTCGCGCTCCTGTTTTGCTTGGGTCTTTGTTCCTGGACGTTCTCTCTGTTTTTTTTTTTTTTTTTTTTTTTTTCTTATGTGGAGTCCTCTTGGATAGCCATCGTCCTTGCACTAGACCTTTCTTGAAGTTGTTTCGTCGTTTTTGTCCAGTCGTCACCCAAAAGGGATGAACATAGTTTGGTCATCGAGACAAAAACAATTAACTTAAATGTGATCGCATGGTGATTCCAAAACATGGGTTTCTTTAGTGGTTTTCTACCTTGGACACTTTTAATTTGTTTACATTTACTATTTTGTAGCGTTTGTCTACTGAAAGTTTTACATTGTTTTTGGGGGAGCATTTCTAGAACCTTATGAGGGCTGATATTTTGGTTCCCGAATTTTAACTTTGGTTACTTTAAAAGGAAAACTTCATTTCCCTCTTTTAACGTCTGAGGATTAATTTTTTTTAGCGTAATATTTTTTTGACGTTACCTTGACCTCCATGAGATTCTGTCGTGCTGTTTCCTGAATACGATTAACCTTATTGATTAATTCTACATAGTATGTTAAATACGTCCTATCCATATTCTCGTCCAGAGGAAGTTCTGAACCTGGCGTACGGGCTAGCCTACCGAAAACTAATTCGTATAGAGTGAACCGGGTACCCTCCAGTTAAAACACCAGTAATATCGACGGCTTCGCATTATCTCTATCACTAGGTTGTCTAAATCCTGATTCTTTTCGCAAATTTTCCTGTTCACTTGGCCTAGGCTCTCCCTTGTCCCGTGGGGAAGATTTGGACACGGCTCTAGCGTAGGAAATTGGTTGCGCGTCCTTCCAACTCTCGGTTATTAACACTAGAACTACTGCACCAGTCAAAGTGACTGCTTTAACAATTTCATCAGAAAATTCCTATTTCGTGTTACGTTTCTTTTTTTCGAAATGATGCAATTATTATTGCAAAGTTAATTAATGGTTGTATAAAATAAATTTTACTTTTAAATAACTTACACAGAATTCCAGTAATTTTTTGTCTTACCTACTTCTATCAAAACCAGTCAAAATGACTGGTCCTTGAGAAAACGTAAAAACGGAATAACTTCTTATTTATTAAATTATAACTATCTTATAAAAAGTATTTAAGGTTATGGAATTTTTGTTGGAATTAAACAATATTCCAATGTAATGTTCTGATGTGAAGGATGAAAATAGTGAATAGGAAGAAAGTGAAATACTTTATATCGAAAATAGTAATGATGAAATTGTTGACCATGATCAATTCGAGGAGTCCTCGTACAGTGAATTAAAAAGTATTATTATAGATGTTATTATCATAATTATATCGTATTTTTTATAGTTGCCATTAAATAGTTGTAATTCCATATACTTAAATACTTTTTATAAGATAGTAATAATTTAATAAATAAAAAAATATTCTGTTTTTACGTTTTTTTTTTTTTTAAATCAATCATTTTGACCGATTTTCGTAGAAGTAGGTAGGTTTTTTTCGGTAGTTCTAGTGTTAATTGCTCGGATTTTCTACACCTATCGCAATTGGATCGGTCTGCGTTGATTGCACGGGCTCTTACAGGTTCGTTACGACTGAGCGGTTTAGCCCTTTCCGCGTCGCGTTCCGCGATTTGGCTAATTCGCATATATCGCTATATTCGACATAATCATAAGCAATTTGTCTTCTTGATTTACTTATATGTAGTACAATTTTAATTTTATGATTATTTGTTTATGGTGCATACCTAATTAATGAGGTTGTTCGGAAAGTCACTTCGTTATTTTCCATAATTTTTTTCTATTGTATTTTATACAGCCAACTTCACACTTAAGTCTCATAATCATCATCGTCATATACTTTGTCAGTCGTGTTTATAGCCAAGGCTTGCTAGTGAAAAAGTACGATTGATTTTAGGCAGTAGCCTTTGGTTGGTACACCCTTTCAAATATGGAAAAGTATAGAAACAGCATTTTCGGCATATTTTACATTTTGTTTAGTATCGAAAAGGTAAAACTGCTGTTCAAGCAAGAAACAAAATTATCCGAAGTGTTTGGAGAGGATTTATCGTCAGAGGAACCAGCCAGTGCCAAAACTGGTTTGCAAAATTCCAGATCCAGCAATTTTAACGTTGAAGATGCACCCACGTTCTGGAAGGCTAATTGAAGCTGACTAAGAAACCTCGACAGCTTTTTGCCCACTTCCTCCAGCAAGTCGATTTTCTCCCGGAATTCGCGGATGTGTACGTTTGCTGTGAGATAGCAAATAATATATGTCACCTTCCCACTTTTGATCCAAACGAAGCCTTGGCAGCTTCAGTGGCTCTCCACCGGTATCTTGCTTGGCTCTCCAGGATTCAAATGGCCACTGTGCCGTGAGGATCGGAGAATCACAATGTCGATTTCTTGTTCTTATATTGCTCGCTGTAAGCAATAGCAGAGATCTGCCTTCTTTTCTTGAGCCAGCTGATGCAGGAGATCGTTGGCTGTCTTGCTCGGATTCAGGTTCGCCTGTAGAATTCGCGTCATCGTAGGAGCTTTTGACTTTGTGAGAGCTTTCTTAACACTTTCACGTCCTCATGGTTCACAAAAATTTTCTTCTCCGTCGCCAGAACTTGTATAGATACCATTATATGAAAGTAGAATTTGACATATTATATCGTGGCGATTAATAAACGATAAATTACATATTACACTAAACACTTAAAATCCACAAGAAGCACTAACATCGCGAGAATAAGTGTAAAAAAATTTAATAAAAGTTATGATGCAACAGTCTCGCGGCGGAAGTTTAAGCAATATTATTTGCGCACATATCCTTCATACTCGACTTGCATAAACTACACCCAAACTTCATGGCAATTTGTCGGCAGAGGAAAATTCAAAATGACCGTGACGGGAGCAGCAACGAGACAAACAGAACCTTTGTAATAGCATCGCTCAATCATTGAAAAATTCCTGTAATAAATATCTTATTCGGATCTTTTCGACTTTGAATATATTGAATATATTGAACAGTTCTCACCAATTAATCCTGACCACCTGCCTAGCAAACTGGTGACTCGTAACTGAAAGCTTCGTGCCTTTCCTTCTTCCATCACCTTATGTCGTAGAATATTCCCCACCACACCATTTTACCACGATCAATAGTTTCACACAGCTTGACCAATGAACTCATAGATCACGATTCTACATATATACTGCTATTTCCATCGAGTAAATAAGGTACCAAGCAGGTCTACGGGACCTTTTGCGGGACTGGGTTCAACAAATTTTGCGGGGCCTAAATACACATTATAATACAACTAAAATTTAACTACGAGGAATTATTTATTTACAAAGCTGTTACATATTATATATTTCTTATAAAATGAATATTAAATAATAATACGATCCAATAATAATATTAAATAATTTGATGATTTTTTTCATTCCTTTAAATTGAATTATCGATATTAAAAAAATGTCTTCTATCTGTCAATAGTATCATCAGGCTGTACAAATTTAATAAAAATCAATATTTTTTAATTGTGTAATTTAAAAACGCGGGTCCGGGTTCCAATAAACGCGCTGAACCCGCCTTGCGACGGCCCTGGTGTCTACTACCGTACATGAAAACATCCAAGGTCTTAAAGATGTAGGAACTTGCAGCTCCGTACAGCAATAGCGAAGAAAATGTTTACCAGTCCAGTAATATAAGATTAAATATGAGCGACCAATAAATGGTACAGTAAATAAATATATCTGTGGAATACATTTGAATCTCTCTTGTAAATATTTTAAAGGAACAATGCTTATCTCCATTTATTCATTTTTATATTTATAAATGTCGAATAATATAGAATTTGCAACTGAAATGACATATTACGATTTGGTAGAAGTCGGAAATCGTAGGAAATTTTCAATAATATCTTGAAATAAAAGCGAAGGGATATACAGAATTAAATTTTGCGATATACGTTGTGCATGCTTGTAGATCAGTTATTTTAGTATCTATGTTGTATCAATAATGAATATTACAAACCTGTACGCATAAATATTTCTCAAGTTGTAGTAAAATACATTTATAAAAAATTATCCATGGTAATTAATCGATACCTTACCCTAATCATATATATCAATAATTTTATTATACTCTGATAGATATAAATAAATAACCGCTGTAACGTCATGTTTTTAACGTTGATAATGCGATCATTGAAGATAGTTTATGAATTTTATTTTTTTTCATTAGTTAACATTTGTTGGATTAATTTTTCATTTCGAATAAATTCCAAGGGATTTCGAAATACTATATATATATTCGAAATATTATATATATAATGAGATAACTTTTTCCGTTGTATATTGCTATACAGAGAGTTACTTTTTCTATCTATCTTTTAATTCTTTTATTTTTTTCCACTCTTCATTTCTTTCTTTTTTGCTCATTTTCTTCTTTATTCTTGCAGATTTATTTTTTCTTTTGTAATTTCTAAACCAACTAACAATTTAATTGCAAATCACAAAATAAAAACATCACTCATCTTAGCTTCTTGATTAATAGTTATTCTTGGTTTTACGTAAACTTTAATACAACTATAGAAAACGATAACAATAACAATTATAATAGAAAAGTTGTTAATAATTAAGATCGCTTTTTCGTATGACGCGCGATTGCCGTCCAAACGACATCTCGTGGATGGCTCGTATCACTACTTTGCCGATAAACAGAGTGTCTCCTATGAAATAAAGATCAAATAATCATATGATTCATCTGTGCCAGGCTTCGATACCTACGGGGGATACGTCGACCTATTGTCGATAACTTTTTACCGACACGTGAACCATTACATACAATTTTACCAAGGACTCATGTCGTTGCTACCGTGTCACTTATTTATTTTCAATACTGCAATCGCGCGTTTTCTTTGAGTTGATAGATGATCTAAAATAATAATTTATGAAAAAATTTCTAAATAATTTTCTTAATTTCCAAATCAGCAATGAGGAATAAACTAATCCATGATGTTCGAAATAATAAATAATTTTTATTAGGAAATAATAAAAATAAATATTTATTATTCAGATTTATATATAATATTTGTAAAAATTGTTTATAAACATTATATTAATAATAATATAAATATAAATATAATTATTTATAAAATTATACCGCGACTTACTTTTTACTATTTATTGTCATTATTAAAAAATAATAATACTTACTTTCTACTATTTATTGTAGATATTTTCTTTATCTATCCGTTTCATATTTAAATATATAGTAATTAATTTGTAACTTTATTTGAATCATCATGGTTTTATAGTAACGTAAAGTAGTCAAATTGTTAAGAAAATTCGAAAGTAAAATTTCGATTTGTTGCGATCATTGAAATAATTAAAAAAAAATATATAATTATTCTCGAAGTCGGAAACGTGAAATTGCATCGTGAAACGTATTTTTTTGTGTTGAAAATATTCACAGAATCAGAGAATTTGCTATTCGATACTGCGCGGACAGAACGCATGCGCCAATCTCATGTGTATATGAAAATCAATACTGGCGGCACGCCCTTCTTCTCTTCTTATATGACCAATCTGCAGCTTCCAGACATTTTTAGTTTGAGCTATCTCTTACTCCACGAGTATTTTACCAGATACATTACAATGAACATATGCTAAAAAGTCTCTCTACAGGTATAAAATGTAAAGTTGTAAAATAGAAGGTTGATTTTATCGAAATTATCAAGTACACGATTTGTTGAGTGTTCACGAATAAAACCATCACGTAAAATGACAAACTTTTATTTCTTTTACTGTCAGAAATTATCGTCATCATGTGTCATGATGTCTATAAAATACAATTATATTTTTCTATTTCTTCTTCTTACTACTTTAATCTTATTACTATATAATTATATTTCGTAATATAATTATAAGTAATAGTGGTAGTTATTGTAATAATATGAAGTGAACTCCTGCAGAAAAAACAATAATAAATTAGCGCTGTGAGGAAAATCGTATAAATTATCTAATAAGGAAAAAAAGAGTGACTTAGTTCATTAGTTTCGTTTAACAAAAACCACTGGCACCATGTAGTCTCGAATCTAACAATACTTCCGAAATACGAATCTAGAGGCTTGCAAATCTCAAACTCAGATTCATTGAGGTAAACGATTTGACACGTATGTCCTTATTTTTGCCATAAAATCATGTACCCTATGCTCGTAAAGAAGACGGAAACGTGAAATTGAATTGTGAAATGCTTTTCTCTGCGTTGAAAATATTTAGAGAATCGGAGAATCTTCTATTTACGCATTTAAACATCCAGGCAATCGATACTGCGCGGACAGAACGTATGCGCTAATCAAAGTGCATATAAAAATCAATACTGGCGGTACGCTTTTCTTCTCTTTTTATATGACCATTCTGCAACTTCGACTATGAGCTTGAACTGATTCTTACTATGGACTACCTGTTACTCCACTAGTATTTTACCAGATTCATTACAATGAACATATTCCAAGAAATCTCTCTACATATATAAAAATACAAAGTTGTTTATAGATACCACCGTAGTGGCTAAAATGTAATTATCAGCTAATATTACAACGTCGTCTTAGGGGTGAAACGGAAAGTTAAAAAAATGCGTAGAGATTGTAACATTTCCGCCAACATTTTCTTTTTACGCTAATATTCTGATATTTATAGCAATCATATCCGTTATCCCGAAGATACCTCTTATTGGCCAACTATTAGTTTTTCTATTAACAGTGAATATATGACATAACTGATAATCATATATCAGTCGACTCCTCTTTATTTTTATTATATTATTGTATTATAACTGATTTTTCATTCTTATTGATTGCATTTGATTTTGTGTATGAACGAGACATAAAGTTAGAAAATTATTTCTACCACACTTTTTATATAGGATCACATTATTTAGAGCATGAATGGATTAACAATTTTCAATAATAGAGAATCTAAAATTAACGCAAAAACAACTTAACGTGCCCACAAGATGTAGCACATCACAGATTTTACAAACTTCAAATTTGCTCGATCATAACTAAACGACTGACATAGCGCGGACTATTCTGATAGTTGGCATATAAAAATACATATCTCAACTACACATAAATAGCTGCACAAGTCTTATTCAAAAACATTTACTTGTTTTTAAGTTGGAGCTCGAAGTTGGTCTGGATGTCCTACACCCCAAGTACAGAACTAGGATTAATCGTAACAGACAATAGGTTTCGCATATGAACATTTCTTTCTAAATGTAAACTGATCGAAAACGCATTTGATTCGCTTGCAGACACTGCATATGAAAATAACTGGAGGGTCGTAACCCTTTTGTTAGGTTACGTACTTCAGTTCAAAGAAATTGGATCTTGTAATTGGAATTACTGGATGCTCGGATTTACTGTAAGTAGATTAACTGTCGCGGTATATGAGCTTGAAAGAGAGAGACAAAGAGAAAGATAGAGAGAGAGAGAGAGAGAGAGAGAGAGAAAGAGAGAGAGAGAGACAGGATTCTGTTTCTACTGGACATCCGCTGCCATTGCCAATAGCCACCAGCTTAGCGATTTTTGTCAGTCTCTCTCTCTCTCTCTCTCTCTCTCTCTCTCTGTCTCTATCTCTCTCTCTTTCATTCCTAACGGATCTAGTTACTTGCTTTTTCGTATGCTTCGTTGCTCTCGAAGGTATAATATCGGGTTGTAAAAATACTATATACTCGATATTGAAGTAGCCTTGCCTAGAGGTGTAATCATGCCTTGAAAGAGAGAGAGAGAGAAAGAGAGAGAGAGAGAAAGAGAGAGAGAGAGAGAGAGAGAGAGAATAGTAGGGAGAGAAAAGATAGAATTAAGTGACCGTGTGAGTTATTAAACCCTTTTAGTGCCGAGCGAAAAAGAGGTGCCTATGCGAGAATAACCAGGCGAATTTCACGGTTTTACTAGGGTTTGAGAAAAGGCTCATATAAACAAAACAAAAAACAATATTTACATAATTCAAAAAACAGTGTATTAAGGACGAAATAGAGAACAAAGCAATGACACTTGTTTTTCTATATTCATTGAATATTATATAATATTATATTATTCATTGGCTACGGTAACTTCACTGAAATTGTTTAGTGCATCCTCAATATCGTTTCCTTGATCTGGTTCGTTATTACGATATATTCTACGTGGATACCGACTAGTTCGTGCCACAATTTCATCATTGTCACTATGTGATAGATCCATTTGGTCAACCATTCGGACTAATTCCGCTTCATCCATGACGGTGTATTTTTTATAAAAAGGTTGGTGGCAAAATTATAAATATGATATATAAATATAAAATATATAAATAGAAATATATAAATAGAAATATATAAATCCTGATTTGCTAATTGTTGGTTTGTCAAAAACAAAAATGTCACAAGCGGGAGACAACGGCAATAATAAAAATGACGCTTTCAAACTGTCACTGGGACGAAACGAAATATACTGCTCACGACAACGATCGAGGAGAAACTAATTGATCCTACGTCTCGCTGCGTCAATGAGATCTTATGTTGTGAGAGTCTTCAAACGGTTTATAAAGCATTGACGACAGGGTCGATAAGGTTCCAACGCCACGGTGATTCACGCCGCAGATCGGATGTCACCTGAGTGGCGACCATCGGTGTTTATGTTAGATTTCGTTGGCTTCAATCGATAGTAAAAAGTCGTCGTCCACAAAGAGTTAAAAAAAATTTTAACGTTAAGAAAAACTAATTTTTTAATTCTCTCGTAATGAAATTAGATCATTTATAACGTATTATAAATTTATTTTGAGACAGAGTTCTCCCGCAATACGAATAGTAAAGCACTACAAGGCGCGGTCTGACGTCGGATTATATCTGCTCCGGCACTTCTCGCCAGTCCAGCATCAGCTGATATATCGGACTCCGGCACTAAAAGGGGTAAAAGTACATGGGAATAATTGGGAGGGAATAATGGGTTGCATTGCGAGATTTTCCATTCGTCCAAATAATACGTTTCCGTACGATGAGGACACGTTCGAACGTGCTTAAACCCTTCTATCCTATACTGCGCGATGTTATACTAAATCTTTTAAATCCAAACCGTCACTTTGTTACTTTGATTCTCGTTTTCTATCTATGTCGAAGGAAAGAAAATCTATTTCAACTATTTACTTTTCAAAGATATTTTCTTTTTTTTTGTTAACTTTGAACTCATTTCTAAGAATAAATCGACGTTGCGTTCTTTGTAAACTAATCCATTTTGTCTTTACGAGACACTAATATAGAAGAAATCGAGGCGATAATATACTTATATGCAGATGTGTCGTATTGTAATTAGAAAGTAATATTAATATTATGCCGATTTTTCATAAGAAAGAAATTCTGGTAGGAATGAGTGAGCGTCTATTCTATTACGCTTTTTATTAATCTATTTATAAGGATGTTTAGGAGAATTAATCGATCAAAAGTTGCGTCATATTTTTGAATATTATTGCTAGATCGATATAAAGAAAGAAAGAGAGAGAGAGAGAGAGAGAGAGAGAGAGAGAGAGAGAGAGAGAGAATGTTGAGTCATCCGTGCATGTTAATAACTAATGATTAATTAATCAGAACGCCACCGTCATTTTTGTTCTCTCCTAACATTTCGATTTCTTTTATCGAAAAACTCATCGCCGTCTGTCATTGTTTCTCTTCTCCTTTACTTTTCTCAGGACAATTACATTTTGTCATCGTTTGCTTCGATGATGGACGACAAAAGAAAAAGGAAATTAGAGGAAAAGAAGATTTGCGAATACATTCGACGGTTCACGTACGAGATGAAGGTTTCACACGTGTGTGAGAAAAACGTCTACTATTACGTTGGAACGACGAAGGATCTTTATAATGATCCTGATGAGAAAATGAACTATATATGTTTTGTGTGTTAAAAAAAAAAATGAAAATTGAATGGGAATATTTTATTTTCATTGGGTAAAGCAAATTATTAATCGAACTCTTTTCTTGTGTTATTTTCTTCTCATTTTTGTCCTTAACGTTAAAAATAATAAAATTTATTTTTAACATGAAATTTACGGCAAATTAAATATGATATTTTTATAATATTAATAATTATCGATGTAACAATTATTATATTAGTAATGTATGTGTGTGTGTGTGTGTGTGTGTGTGTGTGTGTGTGTTATATACATATATAAATAGCATTTGCTGTAACAAATTCGATCCTCTTTTTCATGATCATCTGTTGAAGAAGAGATAAATGAAGTATAGAAAATTTGTAAATACCTATCGCTGATAACGTCTCCCCCTGGTAATCTCACTGCATTCTTCTTCCTACCCCTCTTTCTTTCTTTCATCAACCCTATTCATATTGCGTTATATCCCTTCGTCCTTTCATCTCCCTTCTGATTATTATTCGGATTAGCGAGGTTCATCGAATGAGTTTCACTAATGAGTTTCACCCTACGTTATTACTTCCCTCCTCTTTATCTTTATTTATCTTTATTTGAAGGGGACCTCCGAAGGGGATGAAAGAGAGAGAGAGAAAGGATGCTGTTTTTACTGGACATCCGCCGCCATTGCCAACCGCCATCAGCTTAACGATTTTTATCAGTCCCCTCTGTTTCTCTTGTTTGTTTCACCCTTTTCCTTCCCAAACAGATCCGATTACTCGCTTTTTCGTACGCTTCGATGATCCCGAGGGTATGTTATGGGGTTGTAAAAATAAAAATGTAAAAATAAAAAAATCCTGCCTTGCTTGTCTCTTTCATAAAATTCTCTGGACGTTTTCTATTTGAAAAATAAAGTAGATTGTGGGGTTAATATTTTCTTCTTTTTCTTTTTTCTGCTTTGTTCCTTTCTTTTTTGTTGGAAATATCATCTTTCAACTTACTTTTTCTCAAAGTAAACGCAATCGAATATTATGATTATACAGTATAATGGTACTTATAGGTGTTGGAATGAAGCACCAATTAAAAAAAAATGTTTTCCTTTTCATGAAATTATGTCATATATGCATGTAATATCTGATGAAGGATAAATTCATTGTTAATGTTTTATAATATAATTTTCAGTTGGTGTTAAATGAAAAAAATAATTATATAGTTTGAAAGTCATAGTGTAACTTTTATATTGATAATGTATGCTTACGATGATTCTGTTTAAAAAATTAAGTGGATTTTAAAATTATATGATTTCTTATTTGTATTCTTATGACCTACTTTTTATTTTAAAAAGGTAACATACATTACACAATGCATATATAACAATATTACAATAGCAAACCTCATCTAGCATTCGGATATATTAATGAAATAAATTGAATAATTTTTATAATCCATTTATTATTTTAATGATAAACATTTTGATATTTATTGCTGAATAAAGTTATACGTTTTTATTATATTACATTATATTATCATTTTAGAAATAATATATATATCATCGTTTATATAAAGACGTATTCTACATTATTTATATACTAATGAATATGTAGTTGTATTAATATAATTTGATTATGTAAAAGTAGCGTTTAGATGGATCTAGAGTTCCTAGGTAATATTAACGAACAGTTACTCTCTTTTCGACAAGTTTTGTCCAATTGTTTTTTTTTTTCTGAAATTGAAAAACTACTAGAAAGTTTGTAAATTACACAGAGAAAGCATTACATTTAGAAATTTTACGCCTACCTGATAAATTCTGATCTATTCTGTAGTAAATATAACACCATATTATATAACATATATAACAACATAAATATTAATATATTATATATAATAATAATATTAATAATAAGTATTATTAATTATTATTAATTGACAGTAATAATAACATAAATATATATATATATATATATATATATATATATATCTACCAATTTAACGCTCATACCACGTTGTTACATCAGAACTCGTCAAAAACTTTTGACAGCAGATTTCTTACAAATTTTTCCTACACTCAAATACAACTATTATTATAAGCTATACAACATGTACCGAATATCGAGCGAAAACCAAAGACTGAATAGAATGTTAAGAAAATAAATATTTGTTCATATAAAGCCCAAAAACTAGATTAAGTCTATTAGGTAAGAGCTATGTAGAACTAAAATTTTAACTGATATTTTAGTGTAATTATTTGTATTACTTATTGATACGCAGATTTTTGTACTTTTCTATGTAGACAAATAAAAATTATTTATTGTATAAAAAAAAAGTTTTCGTCCAACATACTCTTAGCATGTTTTTCTGTCTTTTGTAACGCTCATCTGTACAGTTCCTTTTATCTATACAAGTTTTGGTGCAGGAACCTCACACACCTTTCTCTTTTGTCACTAACAATAACTTTATTAGTAATGTACATAGAATACTAAATATGTATACTTATATCTATATAAATATGTACATAAAAGAGAATAATAAAATGTAAACTTTTGTAGTGTGTGTTTAAAAAGAAATATATAAAATTGAATAACAAAAAGTTATCTTTAGTAGTTTGTTAAAAAAAGATATATACATAATTAGAATTTATACATACGTACGTACGTGTGTGTGTGTGTGTGTACTTATGTATATACTATATACACATATGTACATATGTATATATTTTAGTATATATTATGGTATATATATTTCCATATATATATTTTGTATACAACCCAAACAATACAGATAATTTAGAGACAAAGAGAGATATTTTTGAACTATTTGATTAAAATAAAACATGTCATAAGATCGCCGGATATTAATTGCCCAATTAACATTAACACTTTCACGTCTGCATGGTTCACAAAAATTTTCTTCTCTGTCGCCAAAACTTTTTTCAAAGTGGTACATTAAAATGTACAAATATAAAACATAAAATTTGTGAATAGAAATGTTTTGAGAAAGATTGAAATTTTCGTCACATTTTTTGGAGAAATAGCCTATCTATTAGGTATTGAACTTTTAAAAGTCGGTTAGCATTTCTAAACATGTTAGTATTGTTTGCAAAATGAATGAAAGTCAATATTTGTTTGAACCTTTCACGGCTCATTGTTTCGTTAAATATTGGAATATCTACCAGTGGATCTGTGGAGCAGTGATCGTCTATTTCTGGTCTTTCTGCAAATCCAATTATAATTATTAGTGCAAACCACTTTTTAATCTCTGATACCATTACATCTAACCACTTGGCTCTTCTTCTTTGTTCTTTATATTTGCCACAATTCTGTCTATGGTATCTATTTGTTTCAGTGGCAATAAATTCAAACAAATCGTTTTCAATAAACATATCTATAAACTCTTCTACCTTACTTGTATTTATTGGATACACAGTAAGATTCGGAGGGCCTTGAAAAGCTTCATTATTCACAGGTAAATCAAATTCTGTCAAATCTAAATACATTTTTAAGTCGCTTTCTTCAGAGTCACTCCATAAAAGCCTGATTCGTCCTCTTCTTTGCACTTCACTAATAATATCTGAATCTGTAGATTCTGTATCACTTTCACTTGTCTCTTCTACATCACTATCCTCAGGAACATCCTTATTATCTACTAAAGTGTTCTCTTTTTGGCTATCCATTATTAGGGAAAATTTTTATGATGTTACTAAAGTTATACACAGAACTGGAAGGTGATGCTCTGAAAACAAGCAACTGACGCTCTTAAAGCCTTTGCAAATGGCTTGGCAATGGCACCATGTTAATGTGACAGGATGTGAAAGTGTTAAAAGATGACCAAAGTCCAATGTACAGAGCAAATTACCATTTTAAAACAAATTTGCTCAAGTTTAAAATAATCCAATACTAAATCCTAAATTTTCATATTTCAACTCAGATGCATATTCGACTTCTTTAGAAAATACTTCTGTTTCTCGATTTTCAGCCGTAAATGCTCTTACCTGTAAAAAGAAATCACCGCTAATTAGAGAATACTTTGAAAAAACATTCTTGCCCCATAGGTAAGAATGTTGTCTTATATAACAATGTTTATTATTATTATTTTGCCATTATATGCTTAGAATAATAAAAATACTTTCATTGCATCCTGAGCAAAACAAGTGATTTCTGCTTGGTGGCCAATGTGTTAATATTATGTTTACTTGTTATTAACATTATGCCTACACTTTTTATCAATATTTTAATACTTACTGAGAAAACAATCAATAACTGCCAAATATGAAGATGTGGATACACCAAAAAGTCTTTCTATTAAAAATGAGGCTCCTCCTGTTTAATTGCTTAGCATGTCACATGCATAACATTTATCTTGAATATATTCTTATATGGAATGTCATTCATATATTCTTCCTTTAATATATTCATATATTTGACATTGAGAGGATCCTGATGCTCTACAAATAAGAAACAGATTGAATATGGCAGAATATGCAGTAATAGATTTATACACCTGGCTGTAAAAACAATCGCATCTATTTTCCTAACAAGAAGCTCTCATGCAACTAAACAAATTTATGTTATGTAATAAATTTAATGTAATATTTTTCTGTCCATAAATAAATTTTATATTGGTTTGATAAATAATCCAATTTGATCAAAGTATTTTTTGCTAGATCATTTATATAAACAACTGAAGGAAACAAAACTGCACAGCATGAAATAGAATTATTTAATATGCCCACTTGTAATGTCTCAATAGGCTTGTAGGGTAAATCAGCCTACAACAGTATAAACTTTTTATTAATATTTTTCTACTTACTGACAAAGGAACCAATAACTGCCAAATATGTGGATGTATATACTCCAAAAAGCCTTGCATTAAATATGCTGCTGGCCACTATCTTCTGTTATCTTACTATTTCATTTGATTGCTTACTATGTCATTTGTTTCACATTTATCTTAAGTATATAAGCTCCACCTGTTCCTAAGATTCTTCAATCAAATTTATAAATGTTTGATATATTCTTTTGCTTCTTGTATTCCTGATTAATAGTTGTTTTTAAAGTTGGATCAAAGTCCCTCTTGAATTCAAGGAAGATGTAACTTTTTCAGTAGGTTAGATAACTCAGAAAGGATCTCCTGAAAAAAGAACTTAGGAGTTTTATATTTATTATATTTAATGATGTTCAATATTAGCATTAATATACAAGGATGACAAATAAAAAAAAAAAAATAATAACATTGAGTATAATTTTTGTACTAGAAGCTTATAATTATTTAACACTTTGAGTACGGAGACACCCGTATTCTGATGACGGGAATACTTCCTTGGGACCCGCGTTACCCATATAGGGATGCCGCTTTTCTTGATGAAGTTAAATAAGATTTTTAGTTGCATTTTGAAAACAAATTTAATAGAAAAAGTTCTGAAGTATAAATATAGAATATACAGCGTAAAAATATAAAAAATACACAAATTACACTCTACTTTTTTTTAATTTATATAAGATAACTATTATATTATACTATGTCCCATGAAATTCGTTGAAACAGTCCAAGCACATCTGTGGCGATTTTGGGCAATTTATATAATACGTTATCGTTTTTTTAATGTTTTTTCTTGCTTTTTTGCGTTCGACAATTTTCCTCTTTTTTTTGTAACAAAGTACGCACACCCTTCTTACAGACTTGCCCAGGTGATTTTTGCGAATCTCCAAGTGGTGAGACAGATTCCTTCTTTTTTGTCTATTAGAATTAGTGGCATTGTAAATGTAGATAATCGACAATGCACAGATATAATCGAGTTACATTGTTGGTATTTCTTCATATCTCTCCGCTATCGTTCTAGTGCGCCAAGAGAAAAACTTGGGCCCGCAAGAAAAACAACGATATCACGCTTGGTACTCAACGTGTTAAAGAAGAATTGAAGAACCTTGAAGAACCTTGAAGTTAACGGAAAAATAGCGTTTAGTTTATATGAAATAATTCGCGATAAGGATATTATGAGTAAAATATTATTTTAAGAAATATGCATATATAGATAGTATAATTGCGCAAATCATTTTCTTGAATATTTGTATTAACCCAATATTATTGTTACACATAACGAAAGTATATCATTTTAAAAAGCCATATGATAAAACGTACCTATCAACTTACTTTTTAAATAAACATTAAATATAAAATTAAGGCAGCTTAACCATACACGTTCAGTAAAAGGCACCATCACTTCATCAGGTTTGCATTTGTAGAAGACGTTGTTAGGTGGCATTGCAGAGTATAGGCGAATTTACAAGCCGCGATTAAATTAAACAATTATTTTGTTTCTTTTTTAAAGAAATTTTTAATTC
The DNA here is from genome assembly GCA_911387935.1 of Dolichovespula saxonica. Classification (NCBI taxonomy): domain Eukaryota; kingdom Metazoa; phylum Arthropoda; class Insecta; order Hymenoptera; family Vespidae; genus Dolichovespula; species Dolichovespula saxonica. Next base: position 1,106,079 of record OU427009.1, read on the forward strand.
GCATTTCCTTTTTCTTATTTCTGTACAGTTTATAAAAATATATATTTATATAGCGTAGTGTCATAACACATAATAATTATAAAATATAGTTTTTATCACAGTACGAATAAATTAACGATAATAAAAAAATAACGAATCGATTCGATTAACTTATTTTCGCATAGAGAGAAAAAGGGAGATTAAGAAAATGCAAAGTTGAAAGATTTAATTTAAACAATCAGATTTGAGGTAACGATCTCACGGGAAATTAACGTGGTAAATGCATAAATATTTGTTATTAAGGATGTCCATTACCCCTCATTTTGAAATGGTTCACGCCATTAATGAGAACAGGCGGATTCTTGACCGACTATGACGAACAACGTCTCATTTTACAGACGGATGTTTAATGTACCGCGAATTCTTTTCGAATTTTTGAAGAAGCTTTATTTTCTTCGAAAAAAAGTTATTAACACGTGATATTTTTCGAGAATAGTTTATGCACAAAAATTTGAGAACAATAAGCGGTAGATTAAATCTTCGTCGTTTAAATGAGATCTTGTTCATCAAAATTGGTTAAGAATTACTACTGTTCTCATTAATAGCGTAAACGATGTCTACGATATTTTTGCGATGAAAAATATAATACAGTTGCGCTCCTTGATATTTACATCAAAAGAGTAGTTTATGAGTAGTTTAGTGAAGTAGCGATTGGTTGCTTGATTATCACGTAAATAGCTGATGCTCAGATCTTTGACATTTCCAAACACTAAGAAATGCGTTTCAATGTAACTCACTCCGTCTTCTTTACGAGCTCTGAACAAGTGATTCTATGGCAAGAATAAGTGCATACTTATCCAATCGTTTATGCCAATGAATTTAAATTTCTAAAATATTATTAAAATATAAAAATTTATGGTTCCCTTTGGATTTTATAGACTAAGAAGAGAAAGTGTACTAGAGCAATTTGTAGTGCATTGGACAGCGTCTAGATTCGTAAATCGGGTATTCTCTACGTTCGAGGTTACCGGGATTTTTTATACGTGTTTGCAGTGGTTTTTTTATATTGATTTTAACGAAACTACTGAACTAATTTAAACATTTCGTACTTATCATTTGATAATTTAAGTAATGTATTATTACTATGGATCTCTTATTATGTATTTATTTCTTCTACTCATGATTGACGTGATTTCGGTAATATCTATGCTATATAGAACACAACTGCAGTATTATAATTTTGTTCTAAGTCAAGTTCATATAAAGTGGATACGTTTGTCTACTATTTTTTCAAAATTAATAATTTTTGAACATATATATTATATCAACTACGAGATTTTTTTCTCAGTGCTAATTTGTTATAGTTTGCTCCGTAGGAGTTGATTTCATATTATTCCTATTACTACAACAATTACTATAATAATATGTAATATAATAATATAATAATAAAAACTGTAGTAAAAGGAGAAAAAATGTTTCTTGCACAGTGGATTTATGCGTGATTTTATGAACGATTTTCACTTTTCCCTAATTCTTCCCATCGCTTCACCTTTATTTCTCTTTTCTTTTTATTGGTTCGAAGAAGAAGGTGAAAGAAGGAGAAAGAGAGAGAGAGAGGGAGAGAGAGAGAGAGTGTATGAGTGAGAGCGAGAGAAGGGTGCCACTTTCTATTGGACATCTGCCGCCATTGCCTACTGCCATCAGCTTAGTGATCGTCCTCTCTCTCTATTCATTACGATTTTAGCTGATTTCGTTGACGACAAAAACGAAGAAACAAAGTATCGTGTCTACCTCGTCGGTAGAATGTAAAAATAGAGGTATTGATGAAACACATGATTGCATAAACACTATCAATATCTTCTCAAGTGTGCTATCTGTTCGTATTATCGTTTTCTGTACACTTTTTTCCGTCTTTTCTTTTTATTCTTTTCCTTCTACCTTTACAAAACTTACGTAACGCGCACTATAGATATACTCTTTAGAACGACATTGCAATTTAATTGTAGCCGCATGTGTACGTATCTACGAGGGAGCACGTGATATTGAATTTTTTTTTCGAAAAATTTGATAAAGGGTATCGTTTACCTCCTTGAAGCGCAAAAATATTTCTTATTCCACGATTATATGCTCTTTTTAATATCATTTCTACGTTATATCGTTTGAAACTTTTAGCTGCTACTTGTATTAACGTATGAGACAGAAATAGTTCATCTATATCCATGGATAATTGAAAATTCAGAATACCCTTAGTATGCTAAATTAAAGCATAAAATTTATTATGATAAGTCATTCGTATAATTTTTTTACTTTGATTTTTTATCTAATAAAAACTAGAAGTTAAATGAAGAACAGAGGAAAGGAGAGAGAAAGAGAGAGAGAGAGAGAGAAAGAGAGAGACAGAAAGGGAGAGACTATATTAATGAAAGACACGAAGAAAACGATTTCTATGAACCCAGATTTTTAACAGAATCTGTTTCTGTAAAAGTTGCTAGGATTACGGTGGAACAGAATGTTCTTGGCCTTGCCCTGCTTGGTTATCTCTTAGAGTAACGGATAAATGGTTATCTCGGTTTCGTGCTCCCATAAAATTGGTTGTATTGGAGGTAGAGACCGTCGAAAGAGCGGACAAAAGAAAGGAGCAAGAAGAAGAAGAGACATAAGAAGTGCAAGAAGAAAAATAAAAAAAGGAAGATGATGATTTCGTTTTCGTTGGAACGATCATAACGTGTTCCTTTTTTATTGATTTTTTTGATTGAAATCTGATTTGATTGAAATTTGATTTTAGTATTGAAATCAGAATTTAACGTGCTTGTTCGAAGAGAAGGTAAATTGGATCTCATTTTCTGATTCATTCGAAAAATCATTGAATATCCAACTAGGAAACTTAAGACAGAAGACGACGCAGGCTTATCAAACTGCAATTTAGCAAGAAATGTAAAGGTTACCTTCAACTTATACCACGATTAATAAAAAGAAATTCTTTTAAACAAAGTATATTTATCGCGTTATAGCTTCAGGTATAAATACTCGAAGAATGATGTTGAAATATATATACATATATACAGGGTGGCACATAAGTCTGCTGACACAAATGCACATTATTATTGCATACAGATTTCATTTGGAAACATTAAGCCATTCAATAGATCTCATTTTTTAATTGAAAATGAAGGACTTCACTTTTAAAATCTAATGTTGATTAGTAATATGTCATTGTAACATTTATTATTTGTATTTAGTGCTCTATACGTAAGGCTTAACTTTTCGATATTACACCTGCTTACAATAATAATGAATTTTTATCAATTGACTTATGAGCTACCCTGTATAAGTACATATATATATACACACATACGTGTGTGTGTTTGTGTCATAAATGGTCATTGATTTCTATACGATCGTTTCAATTTGTATGATAACAATATTGTCTGCATCGATCTCTCACAATATCGGGTTGCCGAGTGAGCCTCCGCTCCAAGAGGAAAATATAGTTTCAGCTGACAACATCTTGTTTCGCTGCACATTGCACTCAGCATTCTACAAAATCGCATGCGAGATGATAGACGCCAGCTAAGCGTGCCAGCTCTTTCCTATGATGGCTCGGTTTCTTTCATTGTCAGACCGCCATATACTCATATGACTCACTCTCTCTCTCTCTTTATCTCTCTCTATCCCTTTCTCTCTCACCCTCTTTCTCTCTCTCTCATTACTTATCTCATTAACTATCTCTACATTTCTCCAATATTTCTTTTCGTCTAGTTATACGTTTAGTCATTTTTCTTTAACAACAAATGCCACAACAGTCTGACTACTATAAAACTATATCGTTACTGTCCTGCCAAGTCTTTTATTCGATCGTAATAGTGGTAGTATATGGAAAAAAATTGATTGAGAATCGAATTTGCAGGAAAACAATGCAACCTCTCGAAATGAATATTCAAAAGAAGAACATAGCTGCATAACATCCCTCGCTGCTCGATGGACCCTTTCGGAAAACGTTCGCCTGCGGCTTAAAAAAAATCGGAGAAAAAAGATAAAAGTAGTGGAGACGATGAGACAAAAAAAGAAGAAAAGAACACAGAAAATCATTCTCCTGGATTCTAGGGTTGTGTAATACAAAGGAAGAAATGAGGAGGGTTACTTTGAAAAAATAGCGAACGTAATGCGGAAACAACGAACGACAATGCTAGGAATATGAAGTGTAGACCTACAAACATTTCGGGGTGGATAGTGGCCTTGAGATAACGTCAAACATAAGATATGGTAGGCGTAATTAAATGAAATTACGGAATTGAAGTGAAAAATACTCTACCCTTTGTCTACTCTACGTGACAATTTCCTTTCATCATTTCTCTTCTTTCTTCATGTCGCGTACTCTCTCTCTCTCTCTCTCTCTCTCTCTTCCTCGAGAATAAATCGTAACGTTCTAGCAAGTACTTTCCGTGACCTCCGTGCTACACTTCGAAGAGAGTATTAGTAATCGAGTGAAGTTGTATTAAATTCTTGTTTCGAGGAACGCTTCAGAATTTCGAAAGAATATTAACCAAAAGACAGAAAGAGGGGATGACAGAAAAGGGGGTTTGCAGTCGAATTCCAATTGGATGGTCTCGACCGTTCTCGTTGGTGGTTGTAGCCAATCGTGTGGTGGCACTACGAGCAGGATTTCGAATCGGAGCTTTCCTACCAAACGAAATACCTACCGCCTATTACGAGGCACTTAACGATGTTGGTATGAGTTAATATGATATTTACTTTCATCCCAAAACCGTCGATCGATAAAATGTTTCCAGCTTTCACTCTCTCTCACCCTCTCATCATTTCACCCCCCTCTTTCTCATTAATTCAACAGTTTACAGGGATACTATTAAAGTTTAAAAAATATTCATTTTTAATAGAAGTAATTCAATGCTTGCGATATATCGAAATCTTATGAGATGCGAGTATTACCGAACGAATGGTTGCATATTTCAAGACTTTCCAAAATCTTTCCAATTTAATTCGAAATAAACATCGAAGTACGTACATTTTACATTGCTAATTATACTTTAACAGATAAATAGATAAATCATTGTCATTATACATATATACATATTTCTTATTAATTCTTATTTATTCTTTATATTATTTTTTATTTATTATATATATATATATATATATATATATATATATATTTATTTATTATATATATATAATAAATAAATATATATATATATAGAGAGAGAGAAAGAGAGAGAGATTGAGAGAGAGAGAGAGAGAGAGAGAGAGAGACAAAGGGAGAACAGAATAAAGAGAAATAGCAGGAGAAAAAGAGAGAAATTAAGAGGATCGTCTAAGGGAGGAGCAACGAAAGGCGGTACCTCTGGCTACCAATCCTTTTCTCCTATGCCGTCGAATATAGTCCTCGATGGCGCTTCGCAACGCGCAGTCTCAAATTCGTTTGGCCGCTCAATAATTTCCCGTGAGCGAGCAGGGAGTTCAGTTAAGCACGAGATTTCGAGCGAAGCTCTTCGACTGATTAACAACGGTGTTCATTTCTTTTTACGTGACACGACATCATTATTATTACGTCATTATTACAATTGGTAAGTACACACATTCTCATTTCTTCTATCTGTGCATACGATTTATTTGATTTCTTTCGTTAAAAAAGTGATTGAATTTTGATGATGAATCTCTATATCTATCCCAATACCTATCCTTATCTATCTGTCTATCGTAAAAGTAAAGAATTTATATCGGAGTCAGGAGTTCGAAAAAGTGTATTATAAAATGGTACGTTGTTTAGAAAATAATCGATATTTTGCTCGTTTAAAACATCGAAACGATTCGTTCTCGTTCGTTCGACTTTCGTTTTCGTGGTTTATCGACTGTGTGATTTCTCTCTCGTTTTCCCTCGATTGCTTTTTTTCTTACCTCCTCCTTCTCTTCCTCTTCGTCTTTCTTTTTGATTAACCATCAGCCGAGAAAATGAATATAAGAAATCGGATATTAACATCTTACTGAAATGTTAAATAAGGAAAAAAGAGTGGATTAGTTGATTATTTTCGTTTACATAGATACAATACAAAAAATCATAGAAATCATCGAGCTTCCAATATACGATTTTAGAATTACGAATTTAAATGCTTCTCAATGGGCTAAATATTGCTTATAGGATCTTTACGTTTTAAAAATTTAAAATATATAAGAAATTAAAATTTTTCTAGAACTTAAGAATATCATAGAAATTTAGATCCATTGACATAAAAGATTGGACACGTATTTTCTTTATTTTTTCCATAGAATTATTTGTCCGAAGTTTATAAAAATGACCGAGTAAGTCACCGTAACTTCTCCGTGCTAGCATCGTGAAACGCATTTCTTTCCATAGTAACAATCGCTACTTCACGGAAAAAAAGCGTACCATATTCAAGCGTGTGTAAGAAAATCAGAAGTGGGGGTATGAGTTTTTGTTAGTTTGCTACAAATTTTGAGGAATGCCACTGTACAAAATTTTTTTCGCAAAAAATGTCGAAATCAATGAGAATAGAAGAAAATTCTTGACCAAGTTTGATAAACAAGATCTTATTTAAAAGACGAAGGTTTTATTTATCGCGTAATGCTTTCAAATTTTTATGATGGTAATAATGATGGTAATAATAATCTAACAAAATAAGAGATCATTATGATAAAAATTGGATGTAATCTAATTAGCGTTATTGATTTAAGCGAGTTCGGCTTGAAACGTTAATGAACGTTGACCAGCGTGTTCATAAATTTAAAGAGACAGGTTAAATTTAATAGTGAGAGAAAAATGTGGTGAGAGGGAGAGAGAGAGAGAGAGAGAGAGAGAGAGAGAGAGTAAGGAAGTAGAGAAAATATGAAAACGTTCAGTGTCCCTGCAAATAGAATATATTCTGTGAGTCCTACATCGAGCAACCGACGGAATCGTCTATCATTAAAACCGAAATCATTTTCCTTCGATTCCCAGATCCGTTGTTCGTCGATCAAATTCGATCTAAATTTACACGTTCTAATTTCGTTAGTTCGTTAATTATTACGTATATATATATATACATACGCACAGAGTAAATATAGGTATAATGCAGTAAAGTATATGTAGGTATGTCGAAGATTAATGAAGTAGGAAATTAGCGCAGATTCATTAACAGCATGTTAAAATCTCATAGATGTAAATCTCGATAATTATATTATCGTTTCTTGATAAACGATAAATAATAATGAAACAGTTATATCTTTGTTAACATGTGTCAGATATTTCATCTTTAATTTATTTATTCCCATTCATAAATAAATATCCTGTGAGAGCAATGAATCCAAGACCGCAATTTACGCGTATTGAAATATTAAATTAAATTTATATTCTATTCAACGCGTGTTACGACCTACGGTAATATTTAAACATTTTCATAATTGGTTATTACGAATAGTTGACATACAACTAATGATAACTAGTAGTGTTCGTCATTATGTTTTACAAATCTTAGATTGTTTACAACGCACACTTATGTTTTTCCTCTGTCAAAATCGTTTAAACTGCTTTGCTTTGTTAAGATAATTTTATTTTTGTAAAAGCAACGTATACATGCAAAAAGAATAAATTAGTCGATTGGGTTTGTTTAAGCCCTTCTTTCTCTTTCTCTTTTCTTTCTTTTTATTTTCATTTCTTTTCTTCTTCTTCGGTGAAATAGAGAAACGTGTTAGATAAAAGTATTTTCATATAATAATTCAAAGATTCATACGCATATTTATTTAAATGAAATTGGATATATATATATATATATATATATATATATATATATATATACATCGGTATAAAGTAATAATCGTCCGTTCTATAGATAAGTTTTAATCGGATTGTTCATCTGGACCCAAAGACTGTTTGCTATTTGGCATTCCTTTTTTGTGGATTATTTGCTCGAAAGAATATTCATTGTATACGAAGATAAAAGCATCGAAAGCTCTCCATCTTCGTGGTCCGTCTACTAATCCATCCGCTAGGAAAAAGTCTAATCGGTTTTATAACGAACGGCGAACAACGAGAATGTAGGTGCGCCAATACCAATGCCATATTGAAAGCCTATTGAATGCACCTATGTCAATGAATGCACCTAAATAATGCACCTACGTGCATACATAGTACTAAACAAACATCTAATTTCTTTTATAAGTGAACGGTCTCGATATTCGATATTTCTGATAAAATTTATAATTCGTTAGAGGTTTCAAATGAACACAGACAGTTTGTCGCGCCTCACCGTTGTCTACTACACGCTCGATTGCTCCTCATCGCAATAATTATCAGTAAATGTTCATATCAATAAATAACATCATGGATATACATTTAGCGTACCTATTATCATCATCGCCGATTTACCACGTGACACTCGATGAAAAGATCTCAGTTATTTCGATCAACTCTCTCTCTCTCTCACTACGGTTGTTATACGTTCGATCTAAAATAATATCTCGTAAAAATCTTACTTAAAAATACAATTGTCCTATTCAAATTTCAATATCTTCCTTTTAACTTTTCGAATAAAATAATCGATCATATAGAAATCAATCGCTTAGAAAATTTCGTCGAAAAAAAAATTGATTAGAGATAGATAGGTAGATAAATAGATAGATATATTTTATCGTTCTTAAATATTTCATATTTAATTTAATCATAATAATCATAATTAATAATGAATAGATCTTAAATTTGTTTTATGTCCTACTTTGTGACCCATTTGACGTTATTACAGGGAGAGAAACGAAAAGAGGGGAGTGGAAAAAAGAGAAAACAATGCAAGAAAAAAGGAAGCGGCGAAAAAAGGAAAGGAAAGGAAAGGAATGGGAAGGAAAGGTTTCTTGTTTGAAAATATCAACGTAGAAAGATCTCTTTCTTTCTTTTACTTCGATGGTAAGTGACGTAGACGGTGGGGGAAGGAGGTATATGTCTGTAAGAGAAGAGGGTTGCATTCTCTCTGTTATTTCTTGATCTACAGTATACCTTAATATCTGTACCTTAGCCAACGTGTATTGAAACATTCGGCGAGCATGTTTGTATTAGCACCCTTAACAGAATCTTTCACTTTCATCTCTTTGCGATATGTTTTTTCTCCCCCCTCTTCCTGTTCTTCTTCTACCTCCTTTTAAACTCCATCGGATTCTAACTTGTAAAAGACACGCGATGGGAATCGAGAAATAGAATCGAGAGAAAGAAAACTAGAAACTGATCCCTTTGGTTTCTTTGAAAAATGGTTTCTTTTCAACACAGATATATATACTTTATTTTTATTCTTTTTACATTTTCATTTATCCTTCTCGTGTTTCTACTCTTCTAGATATATGCATATATTTATCTTTATATTTTATCACGATAGATTACTTTCGAATTGTTTCATTTCGATTAATTACCATTAATTTTAATCGCTAATAGTAACACGTTGATTGTAATTACATTTATAAACACTAGTAAATAATCTTTTTATGAACTCAATTGAAATACATACCTCATTTTGATTCCTTTTCTTCGTGCATCTTTTTTTTTCTCCTTTTATTCTTGCGATAATAAAATTAATCTATTTTCACGAAGTAGTCGAGTCACTGATTCGCGGAAGATCTCAACCAGCCCCCTCACCTACTGGTTCATAAATTTTTATAATAATTTCAACCGCGAAGATCGAAGGATCCGAAACAGAAAGAGAAGAGATGAGCTTGGTTAATAGCGTTGAGACAAATGACGATTTTAATTGGTTCAGTAAGTTTTACATTACCGCAATTACTGTCGATCGTTCGTTTATAGAGAAGCACTAATGGCTATTTTCAAAGAATTTATTTTGGGGATAATTAATTATTCTCTCTGCTTTCTCTTATTATAACGAATGTGCAACATCTAATGTGTCAATAAAACATATATATGAAAATAAATCGAATGACGCGAGGTTTGAAACTTAAAAACTCGCTTAATGAACGAAACGAAACCTGGTCTTCACCTGCCTATCGTGTATACAACTAGACTTTTAAATCAAGCCGAACAGAATTACTCGGCAATAGAAAAGGAATTGCTCGCTATCATATATTCAGTAAATTATTTCAGACCCTACCTATATGGAACGCAATTCAGTCTAATAACAGCTCATAGACCATTGGTATAGCCAGGGCCAGCGCAAGGCGTTCACCGGAATCTGGCCCGCGTTTTAAGAGGTCTCGCGGTCTACGAAAATAACAAATTATAAAACATTGATTTTGATTAAATTTGTACTGCCTGATGATACTATTGACTGGTGAAAGAGATTTATTTTTTAGTATCGATAATTCAGTTTAAAGGAGTGACAAAAACAATCGTATTATTTAATATTATTATTGGAGTGTATTATTATTTAATATTCATTTTATAAAAAATATATAATATATAACAGCTTTGTTAATAAATAATTGCTTGTAAACTTTTAGTTGTAGTATGAATGTGTATTTAGGCCCCGCAACATTTTTTGAATCTGGCCTCGCAAAATGTCGCGTCATTCCTGATAACCATATGCCGAAATAGTTATAATAAAAAACGACATGATGAAATATATGAAACGTTCCGCGTTTTTTTCGATTGCTATCTTTTCTCTTTGTCTTACTACCTTATGATCGTTATGCATTTGAAATATTTATAATATTTTAGCAGTTATGCAAAGAATTAAATAATATCTACATGTATATAAACAGTATTTAAGTACATTTTTATTACCATTATTATTATTATTATTATTATTATTATTATTATTATTATTATTATTATTATAATTATTATTATTTCCCGTGTGGGGAGCTATTCCCCCATCGGGCGCCTCCCCAGGTGGCGGATAGGGGGACGCCTTGTAGATATACAAGGTACCGGGGATTAATTCCCGGGGCGGACCAAAAATAGCTATGGGACGGTCACCCAGAACAATAAACCAAACATGGATAGTTTAGGAGAAAAAAAAGAGTTACGCTGCAGGGGGACGGACCCCCCAGTAGCGGCGGCTGGACAGGGTGCGCAAGCAGGCCCGCAGTCGTCGTCATCTACCAACTGCAGTCCTATGCCGGTGGCTGACTTGGCTGGCGTCGGATTAGAAGCTACAAGCAGCAAAAATTCGTTCAAAAAGAGGTCGAAGATCGGGTGTACACCACCACAAACCTCGATCAAAGAGACACCTCTGAAAGGAAAAAGAGGTACAGAGGAAGTTAAAGAAGGAAAAATCTCCACACCAAAAATGGAGGACTCCGAGAGGACCGTGCTCCATGGTTCCCCGATCGATGATCACATTGCTAGCGTAAGGAAAAAAGAAGAAGAAGAGCTTGCGAAATGCAGGGTTATTTTAATGGCCATGAAAATTGCAACTGAACGCCAAAGAAATATCAGCGAAGACGTTAAAAAAGGCATCCTGCTTCTGGGAGAAGCATTAGACGTCGTTGCACACCTGCGAGCATCGTGGAAAGCGATCGAACTTTTTAGGAAAAAGCAAGGAGCACGGACGGAGCGCGGGAAGCCGCGGGACAAGGCACCCCAAGTCGAAACGGCAGAGGGGATCAACAAAAAGACAGCGGCGACAAGCCCGGTAGAAATGAAGGCCGGGAAAAAGAAAAAAGCGGAGACGCCTCCCTCCCCTTCTTGGACGGAGGTAGTTAAGAAATCAAGGAGGCCAAAGAAGAAAATAGCGGAGACATCCGTCCAGATTTTCGGCGATAAAGGAAAAGAACAAGAAAAACCAAATAAAAAGAAGAATAAATCAAGACGAGCAAAACCTCGCCTCGAGGCCCTTCTAATCAAGCCGAGCGGAGGAAGTACCTACGCGGAGGTGCTCGGAAAAATCCGTAGCAAAACCAAACCGGAGGACTCTGAAGCAGAGGTAAGATCAATTCGCCAAACAAGGGCGGGCGAGGTGCTCCTGGAGCTGGGCAGAGGCACAAAGAACAAGGCTGCTTTCGGAGATAAACTGAAGAGCATCCTAGGGGACAAAGCGATGGTTCGCCACTTGGAACCTAGGGTGACGATAGAGATCAGGGACCTTGACAGCTTAACCACTGTCCAAGAAGTGAAAGAGGCGATCACGAGGGACACGCAGGGGCGCCCCGAAGAGTCAAAGATCTGGCTCACGAAGGCTAACTGGAGAGGGCTTAAAATGGCCATCGTAGAGGTTAGCGAACATGAAGCAAGCCAACTTTTAAAGTCGCAACATATCAAAGTAGGGTGGGTAAGTTGCAGAATAAGGCGGAGGGCGTTAGTCTCAAGGTGCTTCAGATGCCTTGGATATGGGCACACCGCCCGGAACTGCAAGGGCCCGGATAAAAGCAGGCTCTGCCACAGATGTGGCGAAGCGAACCACCAGGCGAGAGAGTGCCGGGCTTCGGAAAACTGCCTGCTCTGCACAGAAGAAGATAGAGGATAGGGGAAACTCGAGCGGGACCACGTCCCTGGATCAGGGCGCTGCAGAGTCTTCAAGGAAGCTCTTAACAAGGCCAAAAAGCTCCTGCGATGACCCGAATACTACAAGCAAACTTGAAGAGGAGCAGGACAGCAAACGACCTACTGTATCAGCTGGCTCAGAAGAAGAAGGCAGATCTGTTGTTAATCAGTGAACAATATAGGGTCAAGAAATCGCCCCTATGGTTCTCCGATCTAAGCGGCACAGCGGCCATCTGGATCCTGGAGCCAAGCAAGATACCAGTAGAGAGCCACGGAAGCCGTCGGGGTTTCATTTGGATCAAATGTGGGGAAGTAACTTATCTTAGTTGCTACTTCACACCGAATGAACACAACCACGACTTCCGGGAAAAAATAGACACGCTGAAGGAAGTGGTTCGAAACACGTCAGGCAACATCCTGGTGGCAGGCGACTTCAACGCGAGGGCGGTCGAGTGGGGAATACCACACCAAAACTCGAGGGGCAAATACGTGATGGAAACGGTGGTCAGAACAGGGCTCTATGTCCTGAACGTTGGCTCCACCACAACCTTCCGACGTCCCGGGTACGCCGAGACGATTCCGGACATCTCCCTCGCAAATGAGGGCCTGTTACCTCGGATCGTGGAATGGAAGTTGATCGAAGATTACATCGGCAGCGATCACCAATACATTATACTGAGCGTCTGCGGAGAATCACGGAAAAGCAGAGAGGACGAAGCGACCCCACGCAGATGGAATATCAATAAGAAGGACGCCGGAATCTTCAGTAGAATGATATCCCGGGGGATAGGAGAGACCGAATATTCCGAAGAATCAGGAAAGGCCGCGACCGAAAGGCTCGTAAAGGCTACTTCACGCCATATAGTCTCGGCTTGCGATTCCGCCATGCCGCGTAAGAGATCTCGACATGGCAAGCGACCTGCATACTGGTGGACCCCAGAAATCGCGGAACTGCGACGAAAGTGCCTCAAAGCGAGACGAGCTGCACAACGGGCAAAGAAAGGAAACGATGCAAATGCCAAATCTGCGGCATATAAGACCGCAAAGAAGCAATTGCGTCGGGCCATAAACAAAAGCAAGGTCAACTGCTGGAGAAAACTGGGGGAGGACATTAACAAGGACCCATGGGGACTGGGCTACAAAATTGTAACCCAGAAGCTCGGGGCTCTGAAACCATCCCGAGCCATGGACACGAGCACCATGGAAAACATCGTGGGTACCCTCTTCCCGGTACACCCCACCAGACCGGAAATAGTCTTCGGCCAAGTCGAGGACTGTCCGCCTTTCAGCGCTGAAGAACTGGAAAGGACTGCCCGAATCTTGCGAAATAAGAAGGCACCAGGACCCGATGGCATTTCGAATGAGATATTAAAAATCGTAGTGGAGCAAAACCCAGGATTATTGCTAAAGGCATATAATGCCTGCTTAGCAACTGGTGTTTTCCCCCTGCGATGGAAAGTAGCACGCCTCGTGCTCATCGGCAAGGGCAAAGGAGACCCTAGGCTGCCATCGTCCTATCGGCCGTTGTGCATGCTCGACACGACGGGTAAACTGCTCGAAAAGCTAATTAAAGCGAGGCTGAGATCTGCGATTGAGGCCGCCGGTGAGCTGTCACCGAAGCAGTACGGTTTCAGAGCGGAGCGATCAGTAATAGATGCAGTGCAAGAAATCACGAAGGCGATCCGGAAAGCGGAGGACCACAACTGGCACTCACGTCGAGTAGTGCTTTTGATGACGCTTGACGTAAAGAACGCCTTCAACTCCGCAAGGTGGTGCGAAATCATGCATGCGCTGGAATACACCTTCCAAGTACCGAAGTATCTCCTGCGTATGCTTGATGACTACATGAGAGACCGGACGCTACTCTACCAGACCACGGAGGGACAGAAGAAAAAGAAGGTTACGGCCGGAGAGGCCCAAGGATCTATCCTCGGGCCGGACCTCTGGAACATAGCGTATCACCCTGCTGAAGACCAAAATGCCGGAAGAAACGCTTCTGATAGGTTACGCGGATGACATCGTGGCCCTCATCGCGGCAAGAGACGTCGAGCTGGCCCAGATAAAGCTGAACCAAGTCATACAGACGATCAGCGGCTGGATGGCAGACCACGGCCTGCTGCTAGCTCCCGAAAAAACAGAGATAGTCATTCTCACAAAGCGGAGAATAAACACCACCCTCCCTTTGTTAGTCGGGGAGGTAGTAGTGGAGGCCAAGCCTACGATCAGATATCTGGGCCTGACGATTGACCGCAAATTGAGTTTCTGGCCACAGATACAACAAACGGCGGACAAAGCCGCGAAGAGTGTTACTTCTCTGAGCAGGCTCATGGCCAACGTCATCGGGCCCAAAGCTAGTAAGTGTCGATTACTCATGACGGCGGTACAGTCAGTACTCCTTTATGGGGCTGAGGAGTGGGCTGACTGTCTTAGCAAGAAAGTATACGGTGAACGCCTTGTGCAGGTACAGATGGGAGCAGCGCTAAGGATAGCCTCTGCGTATCGGACAGTGTCCGAACCAGCCATCTTAGTGATCGCCGTGGTCATTCCTATTGCGCTTATGGCGAAAGAACGGAAAGCGGTGCACCTCAGGAAATCCGAGGTGGGAAAGGCGACAGCAAGCGAAGAGGAGAGAGAAAAGACCTTTCGGAGCTGGCAGTCGCTCTGGGAACACGAACCGAGAGGACGCTGGACCGCTAGACTAATCAAAGATGTGAAGACGTGGTCTGAGAGGCGGCACGGCGAAACCAACTATTATTTGACGCAATTCCTGAATGGACATGGATATTTCCGTGCCTATCTCTACAAGATGGGCCGGCAAAAGACACAAGAGTTCTTGTACTGCCCAGGAACAAAAGATGACGTGGAGCATACCTTCTTCAACTGTGACCGTTGGGCACAACAGAAGCGAGAACTACAGACAAGAATCGGACGAGTGACTCCTGACGACATAGTGGAGAATATGCTCTGAAAAGAAGAGCATTGGAACCTAACTACACATTGGGTACAGGACATCCTCTGCAAAAAGAAAAAGGACTTGGACAACGCCTGTTGAGTAACCTAGAAAGGAGGAACGACAATTAGCAGGAAGCCTAAAAGGCAAAGAAAAAAGGCCTAGTCCGAAGAAATGTGGTAAACAGTCGCGGACTAGTGTCTAGGCGGAAGAGGGAGGAGTTTTAGCCAGTAGTCCAGAAATGGGAGACTGGCACACCGTGCGTAAATGCATTTCTCCTCCCTCACAAAAAAAAAAATTATTATTATTATTATTATTATTATTATTATTATTATTATTATTATTATTATTATTATTATTATTATCAGTAGTAATAGTAATACTAATAGTAGTATAGTCGAAGTAGTATAGTATGGACTAGTCCTACAAAGGAAACCTCGTAAAAAAGGAGCACTCGATAAGAGTTCTATCTCGTAGGTAGTGTGGAAATGAGGGCCGGCGCGACCTTTTGCGAGGCCCAAATACACATTCATACTACAACTAAAATTTTACAACGAGAAATTTATTTATTTACAATGCTGTCACACATTATATATTTCTTATAAAATGAATATTAAATAATAATACAATCCAATAATAATATTAAATTATTTGATTATTTTTGTTATTCCTTTAAATTGAATTATCGATACTAAAAAAAAAAAATGTCATCCGTCAATAGTATTATCAGGACATAAAAATTTAATTAACATCAATGTTCTATTTATTGGGTAATTTTCGTATACGTAGAGGTTTCTCCAAACGCGGGTCCTGGTTCCGGTGAACGCACTGAATCTGCCTTGCGCCGACCCCGGTGGAAATGCACTCACGTTTTAATTTGTGTTAAGATAATATAACATATAAATATTAATTAATTATTTGTAAAATATATTTGACAAATTCTTATTTTTTGTCGCTGATTTATATATTAATTGTTATATGTGTCACTTATATTTATTACTTTGTATGCATTTATCGTGAAAGAAATGCGTATCGACGTAATATCTAGTACGGACCAATACGAGACACTCTTTCCATCAAAGAAAGAGACATATAAATGAAAGTACTGAAAAGTTGTACAAGTTTACAGTATAATAAACTACATTACTAACCAAAATCAATTGTTATGAATGCAAGCATGAAGCAATGTTCCCCGCTTGTATTCGTAGTTCGTATTTTGTCAACACCTGTCACTGATGTCACATACGCTTCGAACGAAAGATAGTGAAGAACCATCTAGCCGCCTTTTCTTCCTAAATTTTGTTTGCAAATTAATTATTTGTAAATTTTGCGGTGATTTAATTTTGTGCATTTTCTTTCTTTTTTGATTACTCTAAAATCTTAGACCTATAAATATTCCGCGTATTGTGCCGTAAAAGGAGGCGTTTGGCGTAATACAGAGGTAAATCAAGTTTCTTAACCTATCCTGCATATCTTTTATCTAATTAGCAAGTTTATATATATATATATATATATATATATATATATATATATAACTTTTATATGTGTATAAATTTTTAATATTTTGTAATATTTTAATATACGTACAAATTATAATTTTTAGGATGATACGTTAAAGGTAGCTGTGATGAAGTATAGGATAAACCAATGGTCATATAGCCTTGGCTACTTCATAGAAAATCTGCAAAACAGTGTAAAGCACGTTGATTCCAGTGGTTAGATCCTAGTAGAGGAAAAAAAATAAAAACAAAACTGAACAGTGCATGACAAATTTATACCTACGCGATGGAAAATAGCACCATATTAGCTTCTGTTGTAAGACGTACAGCAGCGCAATGTTTGCAAAGATATGAAGATTTATTGGATCAAGCTAAAAAAGAAGAAGAGGGCCATAATATAGCTGATGATCGTTATCCATTTCAGCCAGGTATATTTGATCAAAAACCTACAAAGTCAGATCATTAAAATATGGATGCAGATGAATTGGAAATGCTGTCCGAGACATGTTAAAGACTTGCAAATACGCAAGGGAAAAAAGAAAACCGTAAAGCCCGTGAAAAACAACTGGAAGAAGCACATAAGCTTGTAGATATTCAAAAACTTCCAGAACTTCATACTGCAAGTATCATGGTATCACAAAAGAAAAAGCATAAACGAGTGGTTAATTTTACAGAAATATCTTTTGAGAAACATCCTTATTAAAATATTATAAGATATTTAATTTTTTTATGAAGCAATAAACAAGATAATTGATAATTTCAGGAAGAAGCTCATGGGCAGTCTACTTGTCTTCCACTTAATATGTATTGTCTGCAAAGTCTTCCTGATGTAAGTGATGTTTTATTTGTTCGTATTAAGATTTTTTTTTTTTTATTGAATGGACTGGGTCTCTAAATTTTAAGATAGCCGAATTGAATATATAATATAATGCTTGTAATGGATTTGTCTTATAATATCTTAATGTAAACAGTATAAACCTTTATCAGATACATATGAGAAATATTTTTATTTGTGTATATATATATTATAACGATATTATAAATATACATGCTATATTACTTTTCGTCTATTATAAAAATAATAGAAAAGTTACTTTTAGTCTATTTAACATTACTTTTATCTTTTAAAGATTATTTAGATCTATATATCCTCTTTTTACGAAGAATCATTGTTATTGTGTGAGTGTGTGTGTATATATATATATTATTGTTTACAATTCTAATCAAAAATTAAATTAATTTTATTAATTCTAATGATTTTATCATAGTTTTTATAAGATAATAATATATGTGTGATTTTATTAGAAAATAACCGACTGTAAACATTACCAATATTTTTCTGAGAATGAAAACAATTTTAATTTTATTATTATTTGTTTATGATGCATACCTAATTAATTAGGTTGTTCGGAAAGTCATTTCGTTTTTTCCCATAATTTTTTTCTATTGTATTTTTTTACAGCCAACTTCATACTTAAGTCTCATAATCATCATCGTCATATACTTCGTCAGCTGCGTATATAGTCAATATTTGCTAGTGAAAAAGTTCGATTGATTCTACACAGTAGTCTTTGGTTTGTACACCCTTTCAAATATAGAAAAGTAAAGAAACAGCATTTTCGGTATATTTTACTTTTTGTTTAGTATCGAAAAGGTAAAAATGCTGTTCAAGCAAGAAACAAAATTATCCGAAGTGTTTGGAGAAGATTTATCGTCAGAGGAACCAGCCAGTGCCAAAACAGGTTTACAAAATTCTGGATCCGGCAATTTTGACGTTGAAGATGCACTCATGTTCTGGAAGGTCAGTTGAAGCTGACTAAGACACCTCTACAGCTTTTTGACCACTTCCTCCAACGAGTCGATTTTCTCCCAGAATTCGCGAATGTGTGTGTTTGCTGTGAGATAGCAAATAATATATGTTACCTTCCCACTTTTGATCCAAACGAAGCCCTGGCAGCTTCAGTGGCTCACCACCGGTATCTTGCTTGGCTCTCCAGGATTCAAATGGCCACTGTGCCGTGAGGATTGGAGAATCATAATGTCGATTTCTTGTTCTTATAATACTCGCTGTGAGCAATAGCAGAGATCTACCTTCTTTTCTTGAGCCAGCTGATGCAGGAGATCGTTGGCTGTCTTGCTCGGATTCAGGTTCGCCTGTAGAATTCGCGTCATCGTAGGAGCTTTTTGAGCTTGTTGAGAGCTTCCTTAACACTTTCAAGTCTGCGTGGTTCACAAAAATTTTCTTCCTTGTCGCCGGAACTTTTTTCAAAGTGGTTCATTAAAATGTACTAATATGAAACATAAAATTTATTAAAACATAATAAACTTAGCCGCTGTTTATTAAATGATACGTGTAAATAAATGTTATTTATTGAGGTCACGGAAAAAAAAACATTAAAATATATTATAGATTAATTATAAATCATTTAACATTTCCCTTTTTGATGGTAGGTAGCAAAACAGTTCCCTAAATGTAAAGCAACTTTGCAACTTTTACACATTAAATTTGTGGTTTTCCTCATTTTATGTGAATAGCATACATGACATCTTCTTTTTTTACGTTTATTAGTTGGAGAAATTGGAATCAGTTTGTGGTGATTTAAATTTCCAGAATGTCTGTGAAGAGGGTCATTAGGACGATGAGTCGATATTGTAGGATTTTCAAAATTCTCTTCGGTGTGTGTGTCTTGTATCCAATATGTTGTTGTATGCAAAAGGAAGTCAAAAAACACCAGAGTTTTACCACAACTTACATTCATATGTTTATTTATTCTAAACGCATTGAACAAACTGCAGTTAAAAAGATATAGTGTAACTGTTTTAGACCACTTTATTGTCTTTCTATATGAGTCGTTCCACGTCAAACCACAGCTTTCTGACCACTGGTTCTCTGATTTAGAAATAAATTTTTTTACAGGTTTTCTGTAACAAATGAATGGAACAAACAATTTTTATTTTATTTTTATCATCCCTAATTTAGAAGTTACGCGGGGTTGAAATTTCCGAAAAACGACGAAAAATCGAAAACACGCCCTCCTTTAACTGTTCATATCTCCGGTTTTATTAATCCTACAGACTTCTATAAAAACGCCTTTTGTAGCTCTCGAATGACACTTGCAGGAAATATTTTTTCATTCCACTATAATTGACCATTTCATTTGTTATAAACAATTATATTTTTCAAACGTGGTTTTCGAGACTCATCAGCTTTAAAAATTAAAAAAAAATATCGTATTCTTTGATCAATTCTCTATAATAGCCTAGAATTATAAAATGGAGGATTGATAAGAACTGTGTCAAAACAGCGGTTGATTCACAGGCGACGCGCACTGTTTGGCGCTGTAAGGAGCAAATGGAGAGTACATATGTGTATAATATGTACTGTAAGAATGAAATGAATCAAATCACGATTTAATTTATACTTGTTTATTGAATATCAAAGTAACATCAAGAAAATCATATGACTAAAAACTGAAACTATAATATTATATACGTATATAATTATTAACTAGTGACTACAATTATCGTTTACTTAGAAACAAGGGCCTCGACAGAGCTTTCTGCATTTGAGTATCTCTTGGCTAACATTTTCTTTTGCGTTATTGGCCTAATGCAATGAAATGTTAGTGTGCCACGGACAACTTTTGCTTTTTCAAATCGAGCCTTTAATGCAGCGGTTTCATTTGCATAATCATTGTGCGTGAAAAATTCGACTGTAATATTTTTAATGTTTCGATTATTTTTTGCCCAGGAAAAAGTTTGTGTAGAGTGTTGATTGGTTCCCGTAAATTTGGCTCTAGACTGGCTCTATTTGCTAGTCTTTTCAGGGCTTCTTCTATACCATCACAAGGTCCCTTCCCATGTAAGGGACAAAAAAATTCCATTCGGCACTAACCCCAAAGTCTTCTTCGTGAAGGCAGATGTTCAAAAAATTCTTTTTCTTTTTATATTGTGCACTGGCTCCATCCGAGAAGTAAATGATCTTATTCAAACCTGGTACATTTTCTTTCAAAAAATTTACAAAATTCCTTTGAAAAAGGTGAATGGCGACGGTATCATGTATTAGGCTTTCGGAAATCGCAATGTAATTTTTATGCTTTATTGTGGCATCTTCTTTGTAATAAGCAACGAAAGGGTGTAAAGTGCCTTGGTCATTGTTCCAATGTACACCCTAAATTGCGTCCTGAATTACAAATGCGTAATTTTCCGCGAAATTGCACACGACCAAACATTCTCCTTGTTTTTTTCGGCAAAATAACCTGACTGTTGCTGTGCGATGAACGTATGCCTAACCAATGCTTCTAATTTTGTTGCAAGTTTTACCAATAATTCTTCCACAGTCAATTGAATGGTTTCCAAGTTTGTTCTATCCACTGATGTCCATTCTTTGTACAGCACAGTACCTATATATTCAGCTTCGAATACTTCTTCTAGCTGATTCATCAAATCCTCCGTTCCTGGGCAATTTGAACATTGCCTCAAATGTCAATCTGTGGACGGTGGATTACAGAGCATTCGGGCCAAACAATCTTTATAATTATTGATTGGCACAGGTGTGCTGACTGTGAGATGTACTATTCTTGCTCCATCTAACAATAATTTGACTTTTTCGTAAATTGCACATATATGGGATAACAGCTAAGATATTGATCAACTCGATCCACTTCTTTCATATGTTTATTATAATGATAAATACGGGGGTTTAGAATCGGTGGGTCAACTTTTACACATCAAATTTGTGGTTTTTCTCTTTTTATGTGAATAGCATACGTGACACCTTCTTATTTTACGTTTATTAGTTGGAAAAATTAGAATCATTTTGTGGTGATTTAAAATTTCCAGAATGTCTGTGAAGCGGGTCATGGTGATGATGAGTCGATGTTGTAGGATTTTCAAAATTCTCTTCGGTGTGAGTCTTGTATCCAATATATTGCTGTATGCTTAAGTCATACTTGTATTTATTAGAAACACAGTAAAACCCGGAATGCCTTGAAAAGCTTCATTATTCGCAGGTTCATCAAATTCTGTCCAATATAAATACGTTTTTACGTCGCTTTCTTCAGAGTCACTTGATAAAAGCCTGATCCCGTCATCTTCTTTGCATTTCATTAATAATATCTGAATCTGTAGATTTTGTATCACTTTCACTTGACTTTCCTAAATCACTAACCTCAGGAATATCATAATTATCTACTAAAGTGTTCTCTCCTTCGTAATCCATTATATCAAGGAATATTTTCACAACGTTACTAAAGTTATACACCGAACTGCAATGTGACGCTCTGAAAACAAACAACTGAAAACCTCTGAAAGGCTTTGCAAATGGCTTTCTAATAACACCACGTTAAATAACGACCGGCTTGTCAATGGCATCACGTTGGTTACACCGGACTTGAAAGTGTTAAAGACGCTTCACCGTCCTGATTCAGGAGCGTGGTCAGTTTGTCTTGAGTTTTCCTTATCCTTTATCCGCCTCTGTGTATAACATGCAGTTTTCCGTGGCCAGGCACTCTCTTTCTTGGTAATTAGTTTTACCACATTTGTAGTAGAGCCTGCTTCTGTTCTGGTTCTTGCAGTTTCGGACGTTATGCCCATATCCAAGGCATCCATAGTACCATGAGACTATACTGTCCTCTGTCTTATCCTGCAGCTGGCCCACCCCACTTTGATATGTTGCGGCTTTAGTAATCGGTTTGCTGCTCCTTGTTCACTCACCTCTCTACAACGGCCATTTGTTAAGCCTTTATAATATATTTTTTAAAAATATTATATTATAATGCTCATATAACATTTTTTAATACAATATAACGCAAATACTAAAGTATTTAAAGTCAAACACAATATTAATAATCGACTTTGGTATGATAAAGTTCAAAACATGGTACCACGCATAAGCCAACAATCACATTGTGAACAATAGTACCTCGACTCACGTCTTTTTCCACGTTTACTGCAGACGACACATTTTTGAACTTGATTTTTTTGTTTTGATGCCTCATTAGAATATATAGACGGAATATGTCTTTTGGTAACTCTTTTAGGATTATTACTATTTCGTGCAACTAAACATCTCATAACTGATTTTTGTTTCCCATATTTTTCAGTTTCGGATTCTGAACTACTAATTCGGCGAGTACATCTCTTCTTTCTTTTAACTTCTACATACTTCAATTTGCTTAAGGATGATTCAAAGAACGTGGAATCGTGTCCACTATAACTCGTGATAAATATTCCCTTAAATTTTCTTTTCCCCATGCTTTGATAATGGTTACCACGCAGTTTGTCTCAACCTTTTTCATTTCTTCTTTTACGAAAATCCGACGCTTTATGCTCGTATTCATGACAACTAAAACATTTCGGTCCTTTATTTTTGTCAGGGCACGCATCGCTGACATGAGTTTTCTTACCGCAATTATAAAATCGTTTAATTACTTTTTTCTCATCGCTGGATTCTTTATTTTCGCTCATTGCAGTTTTCACATCTTTCTAACGGTTATCGCTCTTACCCTTACTTCCGTTGAACTTTTTCTCTTGATTTTGTGTTACTGTTTGTCGATGCACCATTATTATCGCGTAGCGTGATAATTCATCAAATGCCTCTAAAAGTGATTCTCTCGATGTAAAACGTTGTACGCGTTCTAAGTCTCGCAAGTGAGAATCTCTCGACGATGTATCCAACGATGTCTTCATCACTCACCGCAATACGATTTGCTAGAATAACTTTTTCGTGAACATAATCATGGAATGATTCATTCTTCTTCTACGCACGATCTTGAAAACGTCGTCGTAACATTATTCCGTTCGGCTTATGATGAAACATGCCCTTGAGTGCAACTAGCAAATCATTGGACGTCGTTTCAATAAAATCAGGCTTTGAGTGAAACCACTCGAGGGCCGCCTTTGTAATATTTTGAGATCTCGCTTAGTTATTGCGACCACTCGCGTCATTAAGGGGTTACGCCATCTTGTCTCTCGGAAAAGTAGGTATAAAAATGAATTTTTTTTGTTGACGCTGCTATTAAGTATATAACATAAGCTTCATTTAACACATATGTATTGTAGTATCAAGAACAATTTCCAATATTAACGATTAAAAAAAAATAAAAAAATGGCGGAGATATAAGCCGATAAGTAGGACCCTCTTTTGAAAATCCTTGCCGATGGTGTACTTGATTTCTCTGTTAGGCATCGTCTAAAACATAATAAATAAATTTTTTCTTATTTGAAAGGGTAATAGCTAAAATCTGACGTATGGAAAAATTAAACAAAATTTTTTTGTAGAATGACAGCTGTCTAAAAAAAGAACTCGAATTTTCATCGAAATTTTCAGTTCTAAAAAATTTATAACTTTCAAACATGGCAATCAATCACAAAAATCCTATGTCATATTGTAGAGAATCTTACAGAAAATAAGTGTTGTAAATTTGAATCAGACCGGTTAAGTAAATCTTGAGATATCGTTTACACCAGTTTGAAAAATGTAGTTTCGAAAAAAACGCAAAAGAAAATTTAGTACGATGTCAGCATCTTAAAATCAAATATAACCTTCAATCTGCAATTCCTGGACCATACATGAGGTCTTCTACAGTTGCTGTGATGTCCTCCGCTTCTTTTTGTGCAACTCTTTTTAATTTTCTAGCCTCTTTTGCATCCTGTTGCGCTCTTACGTTAGCTATGGATATTCGATGCGAATAGTAGTAATTGCATCATTTTTAATACACTAGTATATCCATCATTGAATATACTAGCTGCAACATAAGATGCAATTACAACAATTTTTCAGCAGTTTTCATAGACAATTCACAAATAGTTTTTGTAGCAACGCGAATGTCATTCACAACTTTATCGTAGAACGAGTAGAAAATTGGTTTAAATAAGTCGATGATTCCACAGAATTTCTCTATTCCTGATAACCCGATTCCAAAAAGTCTGAACGCAAAAACTATTCTTCTATTCACATCATATTCTTTACCACCAATAAAAGGACATGAGTTTATTAAAACTGGTTCACATTTAGCGTAATTCACTTTCAGTTTAAAGCCAAGACCACGAACAGAAGTTTCGGTAAAGTTTATATCACCGCCGCACTCTTTTTACACTTTACCACTTCACTTATAGCAGAAAAAACAGATACAAAATTAATTAATCGGTACCAGAAAGATACATTTACATCAAAATCAACGGTTTCACTGCTTTCTGTAGTATAATATAGACATATACTATATAAAGAGGGTCCGATAATTACGACAATGAATATACTCGAGTTATTTTTAGCTTCTGAAACCCAAAGGAATAATGTAAATAATCTTCTGTCAAGGTTTTGGTTATCGTGATGTTCGAGCGCTTTCGGGTCAACTCCGCCGCTTTCACTGAAAATTGCTATAACTTCAGTAATAGTTTGAATTTTTGAATGATTTAAAGCTTAAAATATTTTTAAAAGTATAAACAATTGATCTAGCCAAATTGATTTTTTTTCAAGGTGGCGTAACCCCTTAATCAACTGTTAATCGTTAAGTTACATTAATTCCTGACGATAGTCCTACATTATTTCTTACAAATATGTAGGAAGAGATATAAACTAAGAGAATGTTTGGATTGTCAGAAAACAAGGGTAAATAATTTTTTAATGCAAATCTAGAGATAATTGATTTATTCTATGGTATATTTCATACTAATTACATTCGAACTGTATTTTTTCCATGGATATATATTCTGATGTAAATAATTTTAAAAGTTTCATAATCGTTATTAGTATAGGACTTAATTTTCTCCTACACTCATTGACCAAGATTTTTGAAAAATTTTGAATTTCGTGAATAAATGAAGAAAAAATAACAATCTTCTCATTCGTGAATCGCTATGTAAAATTTTACGAAATGTATATAATTTATAAAGTCAATTGTATTAAAACAATATATTACAATTATAGATTACCTTACATTCGATTAAAAATACGTACTATGATTTATTGTATGATACGTAATGTCAGATAGAAATTGAGATTCACAGTAAATTTCGAAAATATGGTTTCTTTTTGCGTTACTTCGAAGGTACTAGCGGAATGAACATTTTGGGGGTTAAAAAATCACTGACGTGCTTGTCGGAAAAAGTATGCTTCTCGACTGATCGAAGGATTCTTTTTGTTTACTTTCTTCCTTTGTTGCAGAATTCTTAGTTTCTTCCTTTATTGCAAATTCCGGTTCTCCCACGAACTACAATTACAAATTCATTAAATATATATATATGGAAATATAGATTTTGGTAAAATTAAAAATAAAAAGAACTGTAAATATAGATGATATAGCTTGTAATTGACTCTGATAACTAATTACAATAGTTTACCTGCAGCTTATATATCTTTTGCTGCTTCATTTTTCTTCTATGGTATTTTTGTTGTTTTTTACCATAAAATTTCATATATTCTTCATTATGTATTTGTTTCTTTGTCACAAAAGTTATCTTCTTTGTCAATTGACCCAAAAGGCAGATGATTCTTCAGTTGTTAACACTTTTCATATCAATTGAAATATTACATTTCTTCTTCTCCTTCAGTGATAAAACACTTCCTTTAAAAGAGACAATGGCATAACGGAAACACAGAGAAAAAGTGTGAAGTATATCAAAACGTGGCGATATCACACCAGTACCATTATTTATCGCAGTTTGGAAAAGCGTGTCAACACGGGTGCAGGTGCATATAACTGAAGATGTTTTTTAAACCTACAACAGAAATATTTTCATATAAAATTGTATTTAATAGTTATAAGTATATAATTTGTTTAAAATCTTTTGATGAATTTGATATTATTGCTTTCACTATCGACAATGCTATGCCATTAAATTAAAAAAAAAAAAAAAAAATCATATATGTATATATACATGAAAGGTATAATTGAAGAGCTTTATAGCCGATCTATCCCAATGTGCTTCCTTGCAGTGTTTTTTACTCCTCACGTTATCTTACTTTCTCTTCTTATTTAGTTTTTTCCTTTGTTGCAAATTTTGGTTCTCCCATCAACTACAATTATAAAATCATTATATGTATAAGGAAATATATACGATGGTGATAGTATGAAAAATGAAAAGAACTGTATATGTAAATGATATAGCTTGTAATTCATTCTGACAACAAATTACGATACTTTACCTGCATCCTATATATCCTTTGCTGTTTCGTAAATCTTCTATGGCATTTTAATTGTCTTTGACCATAAAATTTCATATATTCTTCGTTACATATTTGTTTCTTTATCACAAAAGTTATGTTTTTTGTCAATTGATCCAAAAAGCAGACGAGATTCTTCAGTTGTTGACATTATTTTACAATTGAAACATTTCATTAAAAAGTATTTTATTTAATTGTCCTATTTGTATAGTACCCATTATATCAGTAATCCATTTGAATATTCTGTTTCTCTGAAAATAATAAATTTGTATTTTTAGCATAGTATTTATATTAAATGCAATAATACTTATTATGATATCAAATGAGACGCCTGAATTATTTCTATATCTATAGTTTTTCATAATCCTTTTATCAACCGAATAAGAGATAAAATAGTACTCTTTTTATATAAATTCTCTTTAGCATAGTTAACAATATGACTTTTAACTTATTTTCAAATCTATACAATCAAAATTAAGTTTTTGACAACTTTGTCCGCTAATTTTATCACGGTAATATCTAGTTGTAATCACTCGATTATGTCCTAAGTCAAAATCTTAAACGTATCAACTAGATTAGCATGAACATAATTCTCTAATGTTGGATGTCTATCGAATTATAATTTGATCTATATTATGAAAGTTCATTATGTGTTAGTATGTTAGACAAATATATGCATCTATTTTTTCATCTTTATCTTCTTAGTATATATAGAATATTTTCATTATTTAATTTCATATTAATTCTCTCTTCTATGTCATTATCAATAAAAATATTATTTTCATAACCGTGTTTTCATTATCATCATTACCATTTTCTTCTTCTTTTTCATTGTATTTAGAGGTTAGCTTATTTTCATTTGCAGATAATTCCCAGTTTTCCTGAATAGTTCGTTGCTGAAATTGAATACTTCTTTTTAATTGGTATAAATAATATTTTCCAATGATATAACTATATTAGTTACATACGAGCATACACTAGATCTTGATTTACAAATCCACTTTCTTAAATATCAAAACAAGGTTGCGTCTGTTCCTCAAAGGAATAAAATTAATATGGTCTATCAAATCTTCAGACATTAACCTTTTAAAGTAAGTAAGTTAATGTATCTTGCAATTTCTTAAAAAGAAATTGTATATGTACTCATTTAATTCGTAACTATATATATTTTAGGAACATTCTAGAACGTTTTAGAATTACAATAATCGTATGTTCGTTTTAGAAGATCTCATTTTTATATCGTTTCATTAAAATATGTTTCCACTTCCTCATTGTTTTCCTCACTTCTGCAAGCTATACAAGAAAAAAAACATTGATACTTGTCTCATATATTCTTTCAAACAACGATTTAAATTGTAACAGTAGAAAATAGTATTAAATAACATATAATTTTGTTAAAAATATTAATAATATAATAATACCTGAAATGTTTTTTTCCATTTATGACGTGTTGATCCGTTTATCATTTTGATATAATATTTCAAAACTCTCCGTTTAATGATTTCAATTTTAATTATATCTTGCGTCACCGACAACTTTATTAATTAACCGATCAAAACTTATATTACGCTTATATCTTTGTTGAAAAATTTTTATTTTGATTAATAGAAGAGTGAAGGAATCAAAATAATGTTTTTGGCGACACCTTGCAGTGGTAATTTGTACGCTCATCATGGCGGCGTTCTAGTTCGTAAATGTTGTAAGACATTCATATGATAAATTCTCTCGAAATAAAGCGTCCTTACTTACCGATACTATGGTAACAATCACATTTAAGTGTCTAATTGACGCACGATATACATGGCGCGATGATAATACCGAGAGCGCGCCTGGAGAAAGATTACCGAACATAGAGTCGTGTTTTTAAAGATTATAAGAGTGTTTGGAAAATTAACTATTTTGTATGAAACACTTGTTAAGTACACAGGTATAGGGTTACAATTTAGCGATTGTTGCGTCCGACGCAACTTACTCTTGCTTCGCGTTAGAGTTATAGACTCGCTGGCCACGATGAAAAGGGCGGCGATATTATACTAACTAATGTGTGCTTTTGATTAGGTCGCGCGTAAAAAAATAACGCCGTTTGATGTACCCAAAGATGATTTATTTAATAAATGATATAACCTCGTGATCGTGGTATTATCTGATGCACGACACGTTCAGATTTTAAGTTGTAGGTAGAAAATAGATTTCGATTGACTATGACACCGTGACTCGATTGTTCTTTTTTGTTAACTATTCGCTGACTGCTTGTTCGATACTGTTTAGCTAGTGGTCGACTGACTGATTGCTCGATACGATACTGACTTCCCGACGCTTCTCCGAATACTAAAATAAGTTAGCATATTAGGAGAAAGGAAGGGAAGAGCAACGTGGATTGGCTACGCAGGGACAAAGACATTCCTTCGAATTGTTTAATTTTTTAAGAACGTCTTTCTTGAAAGGATCGTACAAAGCGTCGGACTAACGAATTTAGATATAAGTCGTGACCGGACGAGAAACAAATAGGTAACAAAAAACGAATTGGAAAAACAAACAAACAAACATTGAACAAACATTAATCTGCTTAAAAACGAATTATCGGCTCTTAGATGCCTCGTTTTTCTATGAGCGGATAATCTTTAAAAAGTCATAGTGGTTAGAAGAACAAAAGGAGCATAAGAAAACGCTTGTCGTTCGACTTTGCTTTTCGTGTGCTTCAAAAGCGATCTTTTCAAATTTTCCATAGCCTTCTGTTATTTGCGTCTTTTAACGTTATAATGTCTTATCTTTGTTCTTGTTCTTTCTATTATTGATAGATTGAAATATTACATCGTTCACTCTCATTATATTTTTGCATTTACATATTCGTATCAACAGACGATGTAACTGCGTTGCATTATTTCATTTCATATAACTAACAATTTTTCGATCTATTTTCGTCGATGTGAATTTTTTTTTTTTCATTGTTCTGGTTTAAACTGCATTCCTAGAATAGTTTTGGGTTTTATTCGGTATCTATTTTTCTATTAATCTTGTTCATATATCTTCCATTTTAAATATGACTATTAGATATCGATATGAATTCGAGGATAAAGAACATTGTTCCCTACTTTAGTAAAGAAACATCATGGATCTTTTTTAAATTGATTCAATTCAACTTTGATCCATACATCCGTTAAAAATACTATCCGACTTCTTTTAATGAATTTTGATCAATTTTCTTCTACTTCATATGTTTTACCAGATTTCATTTAAAATTGAGTTATAGAGGTCGTATAATTGTTTTCTAACAAGACAAAGATCGGTGTCGAGTATATGCTTTTTACAATAAATTAAGCGAGACATCATTTATTTGTAAATTCTATCAAGTTTCTTTTCATAGGTGTGATTGCTTTCATTGTTACCACACTTTGGTTCAGTAGTAAATAATAATAATGATAATAATTATATATAATAGTTCGACGTTAGCGAGTTATGATATTGTGTTTAATGACTTTTTATTATTTGCGTCGTATATAATGCCTTTCGAATTCGACAGTTAATTGTAAGTCATTGTAAGTACCGTGTCTTCTCACGTTCTTATTTATAAAATACGGATTGTGTAAGTTTAAACTTTTCGGTTTAAACTTTCGTACGCTCTCATTGGTCGCTTCATTGAATATGATTAGTATCCTCGTTGATGTGAGTATCAGCGCTCTCTGTTGACAGCGAATCGATTCATGGCGCTTTAATGCTCTGTCATATAGTTTGAAAAAAGAGGTTAAGTTTGGTAAAACAAAGTATACTTGAATAACATTAACGTTTGGATTATGACATTGTATAAGTACTCATCTTATATAAAATATAATTTTTTCAAAAAATTATTGAACAAATGTATACTTATCCTATATTAGTAAATTTTTATCGACGTCACTTATAATATCGCGTAGAAAAAAATTACAGAGTGACGTGTGAAAAAATGAATGTGTGATCTCATGTGATTTTATTTTTATTAAGAAAATAGTATTTATGGAATTTTTATTTTTGTAATTCGTTGACGATCGAATATTGCATGTGTTTCCTGTCTACAATCAATTTCGTCGCAGAAACGTGATAATTTTTTGATCATTTCTCCTGTTGTTCTAGTGCATTAATCTTGTTTGTTAATTATTATATTTGACTATGATACGAGATATAAGAGTGTTTAAAACAGTAAAAGACAATGGGAATCGGTACTACAGAATTTATTCTATTGTATCAGAAGTTACGAGTGAGATTACGATTGAAAGTTCATGCTATATATCAGCTTCACAGACTACTACACCTTCAAGTTACTTTAAAAATGAAGTGAAGTGTGAAGACATGTATTCAAATAAAACATATTTAAATAAAAGAGATATTAATATAATTGTAGATTTGAGTATACTCGATTTCATTGTCCAATGAGTTTACAAGTTGTAGCAGGAAACAAAATAAACATCATAGAAGATGCCTAAAAAAAATTTTTTACAAAAACAAATAAGCGCGGGATAAGATACCGCTTTCTGATAATAAAATTATACAGGATCATCTGTCAGATAATGTGATTAATCAGCTATTAGAATATTATGGCTATACCTTAAGAAGCAATGAACATAAAGTAGATAATATATTGGTCAACTTTTTTCTATAAAATATGGAAAAGTGGAAGACAAGATGTTTCACAACTTCTGTTCAGACGATTGATTTAAATATAAAACTGTTGAAGCAGCTGGAACTTTATATGGTTCACCAGTAAGAAATCTACGTTAACTCTTTATTATATCCACTATGAAAATAGTTATATGTTATATCCATTTATAATTATATGTTATACGATATATGTTATATGTTATTTCTGAAAAGTTTCGATCTTTTTTAGACAAATTCTTAAGAAAATAGGTAGCTTAGTCAAACAATTTATTCCTTAGACATTTTCTCATATCAATAAAAATAACGAAGATATATATTTTTGTAACAGAATTATTTCTTCCCACCGTACTTATTACGAACTATCAGAGTCTTTCAATGAAATATATAACTTCAAGAAATGTCCATTATTTTTTGTTTCAGAGTTTTATCCTTTCTTCAATTGTATTCGAGTATCTATGAGAAGTTTTATCATGTATGAAGATTTACTGATGGATACCGACAAGTTGATCGATTTGATGGCCTGTATGGACAAGAAGTAGCCCTTAAATGTTACACCATAGTAAGTTTATCTCCACATGTTCTTTCTTTTTTTCTTTTTTAAACACAGTATTTAGTAGTACTTATTAAAAATAGAGAGGACTTTATATCTGTTGATTAAAAATAAACTTGTATTTCTGATTTTATATTACTTGAAATATGGCTGAATACTTAGATGTACAGAAAAATGATTGTAACATTTCATCCATGGACTGATTCATAGTAATGTGACCCTTGTTGTACAAAATAAT
Organism: Dolichovespula saxonica; assembly: GCA_911387935.1. Classification (NCBI taxonomy): domain Eukaryota; kingdom Metazoa; phylum Arthropoda; class Insecta; order Hymenoptera; family Vespidae; genus Dolichovespula; species Dolichovespula saxonica. Next base: position 1,138,519 of record OU427009.1, read on the forward strand.
AAATATAATGTTAATTAATCTCAGATCGTTTTAACATCAGATAGTTCTTTCAGAACTACAGAGAGTATAGTTCATGATTGATGTAATTCAACCAATCAGGAAATTTTTGTTCTCTTACGCAAATCAAAGTTCTTCTACTTGATCTGATCTTTTTTCATTGATTTTTTTTAACTTAATTATTCCTAACTTTTAGTCGTCTCTGGCATGTATGAAGGATTTTGAAGGTAAACAAGACTTTGGTCGATCATGATATAAGAGGAAAATTTTATGGTGAGTAATTATAGTCATCCGTGGTAGCGGAAGGATTAATATAATATTCCTAATAATATTGAGAATCTATTTGAGGATAGATTTATAATATGTACGGGCCAATAGGAATTACAGCAGGTGCTGGAGTGGAATTAATATAAACTAATTATCGTGATGGAATTGGATGAGAGATCTGACAACCAAACTGGTGGCTTATACGTCGCAAATAATCGAGGGTGATAGCGTCAAATTATTTCGTTTATTCGGAATATTTTTCGATCAGATCAAACAAAGTTTAGATAAAATTTAATTATCGCGTATTGATATACATAATCTTTCAGATCCAACGAAGATGTTATAATTTACGATTACACATCAAATGATAATCCAATCATGACAATCAATTGTTAATATTTGGTACCGACTAAAGATGCAATTTATTACCATAATTTTCTGAATAGAAAATATCGGCTGATCCGTATACTTCCTACATTTACTAACATCACTTACAATCGATACGGTTATGCTGTGTTTGTGGATAAACAACTGAAGCAAATCTCTCTATCTTATTTTTTTAGAGAAAACGTTGATGCAAACAATATTCTTTTTTGGATTTAAGATATAACATCTTCGAAGTAAAATTATGTAGTGCACCGCGTGTCGTGGATTTATCGATATAATTTCTCATACAAATATACGTAGTTAAAAATTCTTGAATTTACTACAATACATTTTCTTATACGACAGTCAAATCAAATAATATATTTATTTTATATTAGTAATTTCAACCCATATTGTAAAATGAAGAAGGATAATGAACTTAACCCCTTGACATACAAATAAAACGGAACTTGATGCGACTGAAAAATATTATTTAATTTCACTCAACTTAACAGTTATGTGGAAGCTGAGAAAGATTACATTTTATTTTGAAATTTGGATTTTTATTAATCAGATTGATACATAATGTTAATAAATATCAACTAAATAATATTAAAAAAAGAATAATTTAATAGTTCTGTAAAGTATGAAATATTTCGAAACATTTTGGAACAGTAAAGGAACTAGACATTTTTTGCACTGCCAGGTCGTTTCACTTCTTATATTATATTTTATGCCCACACGGCATCTCTTTGTAGGTAATTTTTTTTTATTAGTCGAGGGAATATGTTGAGGAAAATGTGCCCAATGTTTAGTCTGTAGCCGAATCGGGTATTCATTTTGTGATGGTCTTCCACGTGTCGAATAGTTAGGAAGAGATAATTTATATAGTATATCTTGTGCAATATTCAATCGAAAATTTATCATTGATTGCTTTGTTGAATTAGGCAACTTAGAATATAGGACATAAGCATTATAGATAGCTATATCAACCGTATAAAAGAACATATTTAATATCCTTTGACACTCTTTTGTATAAGTGGAAAACTTGCAAGAAATTGGTCTTGTCTATCGACACTTCCCATTCCACGGTTGCACTTTATTACACAACTGGGTTTTAAAACATTTTCTTCCTCACCTTCTTTTTTTCTTCTTACTTTTTCTGTGTCAACCATTTCTGCTCTTGAATGTTTGCTGTTCGTTATATAATTGCACGGCGTCCGCCGGAAAAAAGGCGCTTGACGAGTCTGACTCGTCAAAGTCTACAGTGGCACATGAAATGAATGACGAGTCTAACTGTGTTATAAGGGGGAGAGCTAAAGTTACAATTGTTGGGATAGTTTTATCCGCAAAAGATTTGGTCGGATATTTTTTCTCTTATCGATTAACTTATTACTTATAAAAAAAAACATCCCGCTGTATTTTTAAAAACTTATATAAAGTAATTAATAATCTTTATATATCTATATATAAATATTTCCTCCGTGAATTTAAATCGTAAATCTCATGTAAAAGCAAATATTTTTTTTAGAATAATATCGCTATTAGACGATTTATTCGTCGATATTTATTGGAAGGCAATGAAAATTAACGTCAAATTAATAATTATGCTTCAGGTTAATACATAAGTACATCGAAGTTATTATTGGCGAGTTCTTTTCTGTCGAAGTACTTGTAAATACCTTGTCATTTTCATCATGATAAACTAATTTGCATTTTTTTTTGTTTACAGTTATCTGCTAAACTACTGAAAATTGAAGTTTGGCCTTTAGAATTTCTAAACCTTTGGGTCTTGTTGGATACGTTGAACGAATGGTGGAGGGGAACAATATCAAGCTGCTTCTACCTGATTTTACAGTTTAGTGTAAAAGTGAACACCGTTCGAGCAACACATGCATATACCTGTCGTGAGTACGGAAGGAAAGTACGTTAGTATGAAACATTAATAATATTTTTAAATCGCATACTCAATTTCAATTCTGCAAAATGGAAAATATCTGCAAAGGAGAGTAAAATTTGTGTATATATTAAAACAAAATAAAAAATATTGCAATTATTAAAGATTATTATTTTTACGATTATTCGTGATATTACGCGAAAATGATGATCACTGCGAGAGAAAAGATCACGATACATCGTTTATATGTTTCGTATCCTTTTTATTACATTATTTTATAAAATATTATAATTTTTCTATAAAAATTCATTTGCAAAAATTTTATTTCATAAAATATTTTATTATAATTTTATTGTAATAATTTGAAAGTACCGTTGAACACAATACAAATATGAACTATATATTTAACAAAGCATAGAATTGCATTTTCGAATTGGACGTAAAAATTATATATCATATTCAAGATTATATATTCAATATTATGTATTATAATATATAAACGACGTTACTGTAGAAAGATCGTGTTCTCAATCAAATGAATTACGTTAACTTTTCTTTCTTCGCATTATACGCCGCTGTTTCTTGCCTTTTTTTTACCATCACATAAACGTTCGACTGTTTAATTATACCGATTCAAAATGCATCGAAGTAATAATCAGGATTATTATCAAATGATTTAATATTTCTTAATTGAATTGGGAGATGATAGATCAAGAATAGATAAAAAACTATCGTAAAAAAAAAGATAATGAATGCATAACGTGAACGGTGTTGATCTTTTTATTGCTTATTTCTTTACTTATATATATATATATATATATATATATATATATATATATATATATATATATATATTTATTTATTTATTTATTGAATAATGTTTGATGACTGTAGGCTGAGGATTAGTATCGTGTGTACAAGTTTAATGTTAGGTTTTCACTATGGAGACTCTTCTGCTAATTAAATTTTTTTTTACCTCACATTTCTTGTTTATTTTGTTAAGACTGTTAGTCAACCTTGTTTTTATAAATGATTTATTTCAATCATTAGTCCTGGCGTAATACTTGATCGATTTTAATGAACATAATTACCTTCTTAGAAATTTAAATTCTTAAAAATAAAAAAAAATTTTCATTAAACAAGAGAAAGAAGAATCGTGTCGAGGGATGGTGCATTATTTTATTATTGTAACCATTTTTGAGTTATAATGGTTATACAAAAAAAAAATTGGTGTACCATTTTTTTGGTGGAGAATAGATGATCCATAAAAGTAAAGTTTCTTAAAAAATTTTTGAACAGTCATGTCATCGTTCAAACTTCCGTATTTAAAATGAGATCTTATTCATTAAAATCGATCAACGATCACGTTTGAAAACATTGCTGATATAAACTCGAGTGCACTTACTGTTTTCGATCATTTCCGATAATTTTTTTGAAAAATAATTTTTCTAAAGCGACGTCATTTGAAATTTTTGATGTAGCAGAAAAAATGATTATTGACTTTCATATGTGCGCTATGTGTGTAGGTTTTATTTGTGTCAGATGATGGATTGGCTATTTTGATTGCATAAATTGATACTTTGATTTTTTGAATTGTTTTATAATTAAACATAAGGAAATATATCTTCAGCCATTTGCCTCCATATTATTCATAAGTTGGAACTATCAACGGTGTATTTTTTTTTCTTGTGGTTTTCGCTGTAGGAGCATTCACCTTTATATTATTATTATTATTATTATTATTATTATTATTATTATTATTATTATTTTATTATTACTGTTATTACTACGATGATAATAATAATAAGAAGAATAACGATAAGGAGAAAAAGTACATATATAATTAAATATTGTATCAGATAAATTTGAATGGGTAATGGCTTGTTTCTTTTAAAACTTCAATAAATAATAAATTTAATTCATATCGAGAGCCACAAAAGATATTCGATAAAGTAGATACATGAGAAATTGTAACAGGAAGATAAAAGTAAAAAAATAATCCTTTATTTTCGTAAAAAAAAAAAAGAAATTGTTTCCCATGCAGGGTGTAAAAAAATGTTTCAAGCGTAACAAGGAGAAAAATTACAATTACTTTACGAAGATCGCATAAATGCAAAAATGTTGTAAACATTTATCACATTTAACGCATTCAATCCGGTCGTCTTGTTTCGATGTAAAACTGTACTGCTCCCCATAACTGATAAAAAATATTTAGAAATTTCTAAATCCGGAAAATTTTCATCCGAACATGAATCCTCCGTAAACCCTTTTCTCGCGATTAGAATATCTTTGGTACATTTTATGTGAAAATTTCATACAATATAGTCATTAAATTCATTCTTCATCTTGTTCAAATTTCAAGAATTAATTATTTTCATCATCTTTAAGTTATTATTATTTTTTTTCAATTGATTTTTTTTATATATATACTTTTTTTATTTACCACTACCTATAGACTTTAATGAATATTCTCAAATTGATAAGCTGTATCAATATGTTAAAGAGAGAAAACGTATCAATCTATCCAATAGGAAGTTATTAAGTTATTATACGAAAACATTTCCATAAAAAAATGTGGAGCATATTAACAAAATAACAACTAAAATCTCATCTCAAATACGTAATCTTTTCAGCTTAACAAATATCATTTTAAAATAACTCAATAAGAAGTTAAAATAATCTAGGGGTTTAAAGTTTTATATAGCGTCTCTGGACGAATTGAAATGTCGATATGAATATTTACTTTTTTTTTTTGAAAGATTGAAAATGATTGAATAACAACTGCTATTAAGGTCATTTACCATACCTAATAAATATACACGTTTAAAGCGAGTGTCAATTTATTTTGTTCGAAAAATTTAAAGACAAGCCAAACGATGACAAATATTTTCCCTCCATGAAAAATTACTTTTCCGATCGTAATCGTAATTGTAATGGACAAGAAAATAAATATATTTTAATAAACAATTAAGATGCAGGTCATTTCAAGGACATTTTGTCAACTGTATTTAACATTCTTTATATCGCGTTATTACTTTTTGCGCGTTTGTATATAAGAAAAGTGGTATATAGGTCTATGTAAGTACACACACGTGCTTTACCATGAATATATGTATATTTTATAATTGGAAGTGATCATGGTCGTCGTATGGTCCCATGAATATGAAGATAAATGAAAAGAAGCAAACGCGTTAGAATAAAAAAAATGCATGAATAATAATCGAAGGTATAATTTTTAATCTTTTCAGATGAGATTTGAGTTTCGCCACGTAAGAATCTATGTTTCTGCTGACGTTAAGATTATAAAATTATTAGTTTAACACTAAACCTACCTCGCGCGCGCGGTCAAATGACCGTTTTTGAAATTTCGTTTAGAATTTCTTTTATACAACGTTACTGTATCACCGTGTAACTTATTGACTTTCTCCTATAATATACATATAACCCATTTTTCAATATTCACAACTTTCTTTATTGTTTACTTTCCGACAACAATTTATACTATGTCTAGTCTACCACGAGCGGTCATTTGAACGTTTGAACAATTCATGTTATTTACGACTATATTCTTTGGAAAGCGCACTTCTGAAATTGTTTTACAAGTCCGCAATGTAATCGTGGATCTACTAATCAGCTGCGAAAGTGTGTAGTCTATTTAAGAAATGACAAGAGAAAGAGATCGCGATATCAGTGCCAAATTTGCAATGTTGGCCTGTATGTATAACCATGTTTTAAAAAATTTCATACGCAGTTACATTATTAAAGGCCATTATAATCATACAATTATATTATATTATGTTATATTATTTTATTATATTGCATAATGTTATTTCCTCTCATACTGTAAATAAAAGAGCGCATGCTAAGACGTTATAAATACCTTGGAATACCCTTTATTTATAAATACCCTTCGGAGAAAAATTTTTTTGTCAAAAACATTCAAACAACTTGGGCTCTCCACCGCGGTACTTTTGCCGACGATCGGCCTCGTGTAGCGTGCAGTGATGCCGCTGCTCTCCGTTCAGCGGAAGTACCGCGGCGGAGAACCCGCCCGTAGCGAAAGTGATAAATAGTATATGTTTATTACATATTTATTGGGCATAAACATTCGGAGTCTAATAATAATAAGTTCTTTCTTCTATCGTAGTTTCCCCACGTTTGCGTCTATTTTTCAACGATAATTGTAAATAGTACAAAATTTCGAACTCTACTGACGCTAATAACATTTCGAAAAATACTGATGGGGTCAATCGTACATAGGAAGAAATAATGTGATTTGTGTTTACGTTATAATTTCTCCTTATAAATAGTTCGAAATAAGAACTGTACGAATATTTAATACTCATATATATATTTCTGTCGATTTTTCGTTTTTTTTCTTGTTAATTTTCTAAATTACTCAATCAACTAATTTCTTTTTTTTTGCACTATATCTATACTACAGATTTCCAAGAATATGTACAAACTTATCGTTTACAAAAAAATTAATTAATAAATTATAATTTCATAAAGTTCTGTTTCAAATTGATCGTTGTACGAATACTATCTGAACACCCACTGTAAGTAAGCTAAAGGAGAGAAAAAATTTCATACTGGTAATAATCCTAATTCGTTAAAGGTTACTCGGAGTATATAAGAAAATTCATCAAATGTCAGATGTACTTAGTTATTTTTCTACGAACGAATGGACCTATACGAACGAAAGATAGAACGAACTGACGAAAAAGTTAACGCCCGGAGATCGTGAATTGTTCTTTTGTAATATGAAAGAGTTTGATTGGAATACTTACTTCGAAGGTTACATGCATCCGCAAGCCCGTATAAAATGGCGAAGGTATCTCGTTTCTCGCACTTTTAATACATCATCCGTTTAATTATTGACAATTATTTACAAGTGATATTGATTTCTCGATTTTTCAAGGCTTTACTGGACCCATTAAGGATTCAAACTTTTTATAGTCTGTATTTTTTTTTATGATCGCACGGGTTTTCATTTACAAACTACTTTTAACGTCCGGATCTTCGTGAAAGCAGCAAGATCGTCAAAAAGGGATCGATGAAGAGGGAATAACAATAACAATAATTATAATAATTTATGCTTTCACCATAGTACAAGTCAATTATTTCTCTCATAATAAGGGATTTTTGTTAAACTATTTGGTAAGATGTATGGGGTAAAGATAATTTTGATACGGGGATATAATAGATACTTTTATGAATTTTTACTCGTAAAATATCGAACAAGTTCGATTTTTTTATTTTTTTGGTGTCATTTTGAGGGTCCGACGGCGGCCATATTGTAGGTCGCAGGTCGATTCAAAAAAAAAAAAAATAAATAAATAAATAAATAAAAAAAGAAGGAAAAGAAATGAACTTCGAACGAATTCTCAATCTGTTTGAATGTTGCTATCGAAGTGTACGTTGTATAAATAAATGTGCAAGACGAGAATTAAAAAAAATTCAATTGCTCTATGGCAAATTAAGCATCAATTTTTTTTAATAATTTTCCAATCTTCCAAATAAAAAATATTTGAGATAAAACAATTTAGTCTAATTATTTCAACAAATTGACAAAAGTTCAATATACTTTGAACATACATTGTTTTTAAATCGATCGATTGAATAATTTCTTTTTTATAATTTTCGCCATTGAAGTCGAGTATATTTAATATATTTACAATCGATATGAAATGCCAGCTCCGAGATAAGGACGTAGAAAATATTTTGAATATACAAAAAAGAAGGCAAGAAGAAAGAGATTTATAGTTAGTTCCGAAAGTGAAAACTTTTCTACATAGAAAAAAAATTATTTTCTTTACTATCCAATTGGCTAAAATCTCTTTCTATATTAGGATACATATTTTTTTTTTTTTGAAACGGTCATTTGACCGCTCATTGTAGGATTAGGTATACATGAAAAATCGGTAGGATTAGTGTTAATAATTCTTGGATTGCCCGATTTTTAGATTTTCGTATTTTCGTATTGGTAACACATTAATAATCATCGACAAAACTCATGAAAAGATTCTTTGTATTCAATTAAGAAATTAGGTAAGTTAATCGTAGCATGATGTCACGTCTTGTAGTGTAATTTAAGAATGGTTAGTTTTATGGATGAAAAATGCATTTCTATGTATTCAACTATCTGAGAATATTCGAGGCATGTTGATACGAACACGTGCAGCTAACTAATGATTACTTATGTTAATATGAAACACATTGCCCTCATTACATTTCAAATAGTAAATGCAGCTTGTGTAAACAGATTAGATAAATATTATACAATCAATTTGTTTGTATAATAGGTATTATATCGAACAAAAAACCGTCCGGTGTTATTTCGGATTTTTGTTATATATTTGTAAACAATCATTTTCGCGCATAGATTAATATGACATTGACGTTCGTTCAGTACAAGAACTAATACGACTTTTTAGATTAACACAAGATCAGAATATAAACCCCTACGAATTCGTCCTCAAAAAACTGTTACGAAGAAATAACTAGAAGACTAAAGGAAAACTACTAATTGGATTTTATTAAATTTATCAACTATATAATCCGATATATATATATTAATGCAGGGCCGGCGAGATCTTTTGCGGGGCTGGGTTGAAAAAATTTTGCCTGGCCTAAATACACATTCGTACTACAACTAAAATTTTACAACGAGTAATTATTTATTTACAAAGCGCTGTTACATATTATAGATTTCTTATAAAATGAATAATAGTATAATCCAATAATAATATTAAATAATTTGATGATTTTTGTTACTCCTTTCAACTGAATTATCGATACTAAAAAAAATGTCTTTACTCTGTTAATAGTATCATCGGGCTATAAAAATTTAATAAAGATCAATATTTTTTAATTGGGTAACTTTGCAACCCGCCATACATCGGCCCTGATTTAATGACCAAGTATTTAATTTTTATATTACAAATAACTCACCTAATTCCTCAATTGAAAATAAACGAAGTGTGTACTGTTCCTGAGAATTATTAATAATTCTTAATCCAATCACAGCAAATATTATTTGAAAATTGACCTATATTTAGAAAATATTAGATAGAGTTTTCTTACCCACAGTTACAGTTATTCGTCGGGCTCGAAATTATTCTATGTCTATTATAAATAACGTTTTTATTTTTCGAAGTCTATGTGTATACAATGGCTCACAAAAATATTCGAATGCTCACTAATAAAATTTCAAGTAATAAAAATGTGCACGTTAAACTTAAGCGTTGAAAGTAATGTTGCAATCACTATAAGACACAACTATCGAAATTATGTGTAGGAAATTTGAAATGAATCCAATAATATTTATAGAAGTTATTGAAGCATTCGTTGCGAAGATGTATTGAAAAAGGATCACGAAAATATTCGAACGGTATCAATTCTATGCACTTTATTTTATTCAATATTTAATTGGACCTTTCACACGTTTACAATTTCTCTAGAAAAACATTGTTTGGTCGCTTGATCTCAAAGCTTTCAAAATACTTTTGTGATCCTATTTCAATAGATTATTACACAATTAATGTTTCATAACTTTTACAAATATTATGCGATTCGCTTCAAATTTTGTATACACAGTCATGATAGTTATGCTTTGTTATAGTTGCAACATTGTCGAGCGTTCGAATACACTTTCGCGAGCCACTGTACGTTCTTCGTATTAGAGCATCCATTTTCCAAGGTAGTATTTGTGTATACGTTCTTCACAGCGAATGATATCTCCGTACGTCTCGGAGTTGGCGACTGGAACGCCTAACAATGGCGTTAATGTTACGCTATGGCGTTACAGCTGATGAACATAGCCAGTAAGACACTTACCTCAAAAGAGAAAGGTTTCGTATCATTCGATTCGTTTGTACGCCGCCATTTGGTCACGCCTATTATTTCCCTCACCTTCTACTTCCGATTAAAACTGTATTGTAATATGGTTGAAGGTTAATTCTTTTTCCTACCTAAATTATTTCTGTTATTTCCAACGTTATCATCATACTTCGGATGCTTATGCAAATGCATATTTTGATAGAAAACAGGTAGAGCAATAGGACCTGGATAGAAACATGTTTTATAATTAGAAAATTCGAAAAATATATTTTTTATTGTGCACTTTTTGCATAATGCATATGTTTTTATGTTTTATGTTTAAAAACATATGCAATATGTTGTGGCATATGTTATTAGCCATGCATATATACTTCGTGCTCATATGAGATATCTTTCTGATGGAATGAATTTAGTCTGTCAGGAAACTCTTATCATGACTATACCTTGTAATAAAAGTATTTTACTTACCACGATAGAGAAATTGGAAACAGTAGGTTTGCCGTTAAATACTTCGATGGGAATATACATGAATTACATTAATCATTTAAAAACTATACTTATTAATTGTGAAGAAAAAATTAGAAAAAAAAAATAACTACGGTTATAGAAAAAAATAGTGGGTTAACGCAATTAATACAAATTTCAAATAGTTTCAACGATGAATTCGTACAAGATCCAATAGATTAGATAGAAATCTACTGGAGTAAATGTAAGTACGCACCGCTTACATCGTGTGACGTGGAGCGATTATTTTCCGCATATAAAATAATTTTTACGGATAAGTGTCATCAACTAACATCATACAACTTGGAAAAAATGCTTGTCATTTATTGTAACTCTAATTACAATATGTCACAATAATCACAAAATGTTTCGTTAATTTTATATATCTTCCTTGTATATTAGCATATTTTTCGTGCATATTTACATATCTTTAGTGCATATATAGCATATGTTTATTACATATTTATTGGGCATAATCATCCGGAATCTAGTTATCACAAAATGTTTTCATTGACATGACGTATGGCATACTAAGAATATAACTGTAATAATATTATTTTATTATCATTTTGTATGGTTTTCTTAACATCGGGGCATTTAGTTCCAATCTTTCCCACATATATGTAGACAGTTAATTTCAGAATAAAAAAAGGTTCCAGAAAGTATATCGCACTGATTTAAAAAAAAATAAAGTAAAAATTGCAACCATACTTACTTGTAACTGCTACTTTGTAGGATATACAAGTTTATAAATTTATAATATTTTATTTACTTCCTTTTTATATAGAGTGAGATGATTATTGATATCACCCTTGTGATATAGTTGAATAGTATCTAAGAATATGCTTAGATAACAATTCTTCGATAATGATAAATTTAATTTAATTTATCATAAATTTTATATTTTAATCAACATATATATATATATATATATATATATATATATATATATTGCGTGTTTATGCGTAAAAAATATAAAGGGAGTAGATACATTCTAAGAATTATATTTAAATTATTATTTAAATATAAAATTAATATATGTCTATATATATATATATATATATATATATATATATATATATATATATAGACATATATTAATTATATATAATATATATCGTTTTATATATCGTCTAATATATATAAGACATACATATGTTATTTAGTTGAAAATTATAAACGTCTGATAATTAGTATCAATATACGTGTGTACCATAGCGTTGCACTCGAATGTATATGTTTAATGTGTATCGAAATGTATATTTAACATAATCAATCAATCGAATGTAGTAAAATTTTTGAGTTATGTTATTTATGCGTAATAAAATAAAATTCACTTCAATGATATCGAAAGTCCTTGTCGTTTGTACACAATAATTAATGAGAAGTGTTCTCATATGAAAATACTCTTACTTATGTTTCTACGTATAATCGAATTTTAGTAACTATTCCATTATTTTTAGCAAGGAACTTTAACGATCGTTAACGATACCAATGTTAGAACCCTAATAATTGCTTCATCATTTTTTGTACACTTTACAACGATCGATTAAAAGTGAAGTAATAACAAGAGAACTCGAATTCAAACGTTTTACAACTTGGACACTTCTACCTTTTGTTTTTTCGTTTCTTCTTTTCTTATTTTCTTCTTTTTTTTTTTCTTTATCCTGCAGTAAAAGTTCGTTGTAAACTTTTTTTGTTATTTTTTCTCTTCTTCTTTTTCCTTTCTTTTTCAAGAGAAATAATATTCACAAGAATGGTACGAAGAAACTATCTTTGGGTATAGAGTCCAAAAAAAAAACATAGAAAGAAAATGAAAATGGTATGTAGATAGACAAAAAAATGGTATGGTAGGTAGACGAGAACGTTGGTGAGAAATGATTTATGCAAAAACACCGTCCGTATAGTTTGATCGATTATTATTGAAGCGACCGTGTTCGTTCGTTGACGACTCGACAACTCCCCGTTTTTTCTTTTCATCTTCATGAGTTTCGATACGTTGGAAAAAAGGTTCGAAAACTCGTTATTTTTTTTTTTGTTTTTTTTTTTGTTTTGCTTTTCAGTCGTACGAACCATTTAAGTAGCAATTTTAATCCCTTTACCGAACGTAGTTTACGTCGTTGGTAGATCCTGACTTGGAGGAACAGTCTGTCGGCGACCTCCGAACGAGTTAAATGGAAGAGAGCAAAGAGGTCGGATATACACGTCGTTTTTTTAATACGTAGTTGACAGTTCGTTAAGCAAGTGTGACGTTCGTGATAACAACCGTTCTGAGTGAATTTTCGTTTTTTTTTTTTTTTTAATTTTAGGGGAGGAAAAACTATTTCGACGGTTTCGGAAAATCGTTACGGAGAATTATTTATTTGTTTTTATTCTCCTTTTCTTATTAATATCTTAATCGTTTCGATGATTTGCAAAAATAGACGTTTTATTTTTTGAATTTTGCACGTTGACTGGTCAATTCTTTTTTTTTTTTATTGCATGACTATTAAATATTTTCTCAATTTTGAGCTATGGCGATACTAATTAATTTATAAATTAATTATTATATATATATATATATATATATATATATATATATGTATGTATGTTAAATGGTGGATAATGAGTTAAAATATTTTTCTTTTTTTTTTTTTAATAACGTAAATAAATAGTAAAAATGTGTGTCGGGGAACGATTAATATAATTTTTTTCACAATTTTTACGAATAAAATTATTCGTAATATGAAATTGTTGATAATAAATATTTATTTTTATGTTTTCGTAATGAACATATAAATTATTGGGTTGGAAACTATGTGATTGCGGATTTTAAATAAGAATCTATCGACAAAATCCGCAATCACTTAGTTGCCAACCCAATAATTATTGTTTCTGAATATTAATGATCAGTTTATTTTTCCCTGCTAATTCGAAAGTTAACAAAATTAATTTTTTTCTTAATTTATTATTTTGAATTATTAGTACATTCGTCTTTATTAATTCGAATCTTAACAAACATATTTTTTAAAAAATCAAATTTTCTGACATGCATAAGCAAAACTGTGAATTATTATTTTGTGCAATTTTGCGCAGTTTTTGTGTGAACAATTTTTAACCGTCTAACGAATTGATAAGAGCAAGGAATTGGCGTTAATGGTGTAAAAATGATAATAGTATAATTTTTTTTTAATCGTCGGGGGCAATAATTAATTATCATAATAAAATTATTATAATTATGAAAAAAATTTTAAATATCACTTTTAGGATAAGATCAATGAGAATCCTGAGCTGTCAACGTTTTAATATCTCTGAACTCAAAAATTTATTTATTATTATTATTATTATTATTATATACATTATACATATTATACAAGGTGTTTCATAACATGTGTGATCCACTTTATTGATAGTTGTGAAGGTACACTAAACAATGAAGAAAATTAATACAAACACATGGTCCAAATTTAATCATGTTGTCTCGAATTGTAATCTTTTGAAGAATAAAAATATAATAGTTATTTAACGATAATTAAACAATAGTTATTTTACAATAATTATTTAACAATATTATAATTTATCCGTATCACGTTTTGTTACCATCAACTGTTATCTGAGGAAATCTACGTAAGGTTAACCTGTTAACGTCCCATAAAAAAAAAATAAATAAATAAAAGTAAAAGGAATAACTCCGATTTGATTGGACCACCATGTATTCCTGTCTGTACATCGATATTGAATTTTTGGTATCATAATGGTTGGTATCATAATTGACCAATAACACGTGGATTTTCTTCAGTCCAATAAGGAAGACTAATTTTTTATTTTTCAATTTTTTGATTTTTAATAAATTATGCGACTGAAATGTCATTATAATGATTATTGTATTCAATGAAACATATATTTGGCTAAGGGAACGAATGTGTCAAGCCAAGTTTCGAAACAGGATTAATATTTAAATAGGACAATGTGTAAAAGTAGATACCACGAAGATGTTCTTCAGTAGTTAAAAATAACAGTTTTTGCACAAAATATTAAATTCTTAAAAAATTATTGTTATTTGTATCAAACATACATACCTTTTTCATACGTAATACTAATCTCACACAAAGTGATATTCGTAGCAAATATTACAACATCCTTATCATCTAAAGGGTCATTTATATTTTGAACGACTAGATCATTGTTCGTAGAATGTGAGAGTGTACGTGCAAATTTTGAAAACAATTACAAACCGTTGGTTATTTAATATCTGTGATACATTATATACTAATTTATCAAAAGGATAAAAAACTTAAACTTTTGTCCGTCACTGCGGACATGACTAAACAAAACAAAATTAAATTAACTCACGTTGACAAAATATTCGACAAATTCTGATTAATCAGAGACAAGTAATCAAATAAATGACATATTAAAAATAACTAGAGTCTATGGTAAAATTTTCTGCAATAGTCATAATAAAATTATTGACAATTGGTTAACCTAATACTTACAAGTGACCAATTATAGTCTCCCCTAATGAAAATTGTGAAAATTGACGATTCCATCACTGGTCTGAAATCCAGTAATCCAAATTCGTTGCTAAATAATATACAGTGTAACAAAAAATAAACGGATCATTGATAGACATATGCACAGATGGGTCACATGTTTATTCGAACTTTATTTTGAATCGATATAGTGGGTACATATATTAAAAAACACCATGGATATACTTACATCCAATATATATACTTATATACAATACCACACACACACACAAGTGTAAAAGAAATAATTAATTTAATTAAAATCATTAAACAATTTTGTTCTTTTAAAATAGAAAAAAAATTCGATTATAATTTCATCGGAAAATAAAATTTGATTGCATGGTCATTATATGATTTTTAAATATTTACTATTAATATTAATAAGGTTATTATTATTATTATTATTAGTCGATAATAACAAAGAAATTCATGTTCTTTTAATAATATTCAATTAATTCTCAGTAATTGTTAGAAATTATCATTAATTTTAAAATTATTATAAAATTTTAAAACAAACCTCATTTTTTTTATTATTATTTCAAACTATCGATTTAATCAACGTGACCATCAATATTATGTTATATAACTTTTTTTATCGCCTATATTTACAAATAAGTAAATCTTTCGTGCTTTCAATACTTATCAATATTTCATCATAAATGTCGTTGTACATGCAATTAATTTAATCGTACTGATGAAATCATTTATATCATGACAAATTATTATTTTTTTTGCTTCAGATCGGAGAAAGATTATGGTATAATTACTAAGGAAACAGAAAATTGTTGCTTTTTAAACGATGTTCAATTATTTAACATAAATATTAATAAATCTATCATTCTTTTTATATTATTACAGAAACCCGATTTAAACGAAGCAATGAAATCATTACGATGGAACAGACGATTAATGAAATATCTTGGAATATGGCCGCTCGAGATCTACGATCCACTTTTTCTCATTTGTTTCATTTATCTTTTCCTCCACTGTTCCTTGACATTTGCCAATTTGATTGATTACGAAAATAGAAACGATCTCGCCGAAATTGTCGTAAATTTGACCGAAAACGTTTTATTCGGAATGACACTTACGAAAATAACTATCTGCAGGATGCACAGAAAATCGTTAGGACAACTGCTTGTAGAAATTGAAAACAATTTCGTCGTTAATGATTACAATACATTGGAGAAGAAATTCATTTTCATGAAATATACTAAACTGGCAAAATATTATGTATTAATCGCATTTACATCAATGACGATAGCGCTTGGATTGTATTACATCAACGGAATGATACCGAACATAAAAATTGGTAATCGATAAAATCAATCGTATAAGAAATAATTTTATTAATTAAAGTGTGTATATATGTTGTATATATGTAATTGCATGTAACACAAAACAGGTTCTTTTCATATCGTTATTAAATTTATTTCATTTATCAGAAATTTCATTTTCTGATTATATTTATACATTTACAAGAAATTCTGATCGATAATATATTTGTATGTAACTTTTCTTTTCTTTCTTTTTGTTTTTGTTTTTATAATAATCTATGATCGCTTACAATCGTTGTTGAATTGTGATTTAATTATTAATTGATTGTTTATTTATTAGCATCGAATATTCATTGTAATTAATTTTTATGTGAAATATCTAGTATATATTGCACATATGTACGTATATTAGTATACAGAGGCATATTACATTATTAGAAATCTAATGATTTTTTCTAAAAACGCTTGGACAGGTCAATTATATTTTTTTTAGCAGAACAAGTCCTTATCATATATACATATTCAACCACTTTGAGCTAATCATCTAAGGGAATTTATAATCCCCTTGACAAATCTAAAATATAACTATAGAAATCAAGCGGCATTAACATTTGAAAAGTATTTTAATTTTCTTTAAAATTATGCCAATTTTTTTTATTTTTTGTCGTTGAATTTTGAGTCAATAATCACTGAGACAATGCATTTCTAGTTTCAAGTTGAAAACAATTTTCATTTTATTAAGTATTTATTACAAAGTTTAATATATTTTTTTTTAATTATTGATAATTCACATTATTAAATAATTTGATCGTAGAAGACGTATTTCGATTTATTTGTGAGCTAGAATTATCCATTAAATTGCAGAAATCATTCGAAATGATTTGAATGTGTCGGAAGAAATGTTTTCTCAAAAAAAGTGGATTTCCTATATATAATACAATGCAACTCGGATACAGCAAGTTTTAAACCAGAATTTTCTCGATCGTTTATTTCTCGTTAATTTTTTATGTCTATGGAAATATTTACGATCCTGAATAAATAAACCTAAACGGCTTTATTAGAAGAACTTCAGCAGAAATATGCAGATGTACAACCGAAGAAAGATTTGATTACTGCAATGGTGTTCGACAATATATATTAGATATTTTGAATATTTAACCCTTAACGAATGAATGCCGCCATACTCGCGACATTATAAATATTCTAAAAAAAAATCGAATGCCGCCAACCAGGCGACGTGACGTGTTATTTTAGGAATAAATAATTCCGATCAATTTGGAATAATCGGAAAAAGGTTGAAAAGGGAGAATTTTGGGCTTGTTGTTAAATTTGGCGGTAATCAACGCGTCAGCGATATTAAATAGCACGCATGTTTTTCCGATCTCATACCGATTGTCTTTTCTATTAATCTTTTCCGGCAATGCATCGGCTATTAGGTTTCGGTAGCATAGCAACGTTATTCTGCAAATATTTCGTTCCTTAACTTTTACATTAAATGCTAAATTTACTTTAAAATAAGTGTTTTCACTCGATCCACACAAATAAAACCTAACAGATATCATATGTTTATAGACCGCTATTCAACAAGTTTATCTTTAACTACTGAATTACTAAAACTGAAATGTCATCTTACGGGCACGATAATACGAAATCGAAAAGGATTACCTGGAGGAATTAATAAACCGATATTTACCTATAAAAAATAATATTGCTCTGAGAAAAAGTAACACATACGTTACGTTCATATACTATCTATAATAATTAAAAATTTTCATAAAATCCAATAAAGCGATATTAATTATGCACTTTTTCTCGCTCTAAAAATAAAGCATTTAATTTCTTTAACATTAAACCTACCGAAATTTCATGTATACCTAATTCTACTAAGAGTGGTCAAATGATCGCTTCAAAAAAAAATATGTATCTTAATATAGATAGAAATTTTAGCCAATTGGATAGTAAACCAAACATATTTTTTGATTAGAAAAGTTTTCACTTTCGAAACTAACTATTTATCTCTTTCTTTTTTGTTCTCATTTTTGTATATTCAAAATATTCTCTTCGTCCGTATCGCTGTCAAATAAGTCACAATTATTTTCCGCTGTGTCATTATCAATATCGGAAACTTCTTGATCATCTTCCGAACAGTCCTCGTCGATATTATTTATTTTGTCTAATAAATTGATATTCCTCGAATGTCTTGACATTTTTGGGGATGAATATATAAATGATAAAGTAAAAACTAAAATATAAAAATATAAATCAAGCGGGGCAAAAACATTGAGAACATGAATAAAAAATATTCAAATGTAAATCATAACACAAAATATTGTTGGCTCTGTTCACTTTGTTGAAACTAGCATTTATAACACGTAATAATCTCTATTATATACTGTGTGAAATTTTGATGATCTCTGTTCGGATGCAAGACCGTACTGTCGTACAAAGAAAGCTAGACATTTGTTCCAATCGCGCGTTTATTTCCACTGTAGATCCACAATTTTATTGTGGACTCGTAAAACAATTTCAGAGGTGTGCTTTCCGAAGAATATAGTCGTAAATAATATGAATTGTTCAAATTGTCAAATGACCGCTCGTGGTAGACTAGACATGCTATAAATTTTTTTTCCGAAAGTAAAAGATAAAGAAATTCTAAGCGAAATTTCAAAAACGATCATTTGGCTTAGTGTTAACAAGGTTTAGTTTTAACTAAGCAAGTTCGAACATTTTTGTTGAAATCAGTTATTTGAAACTTGAGGATGGATTTTTTGTTTTCAAATTTTCAACCGAGGCAAGGAGGTGGATATTTCTAATGTATCTATAACGTATTATTATAGTCTATAAATTTATAGTTTTATTATAGGTTTTAATATATTATTGTAGTTTTATATAGGCACGAATTCACTCGACATGTCTGTAAAATTTCAATTCAATCGACCGATAGTAGTTATTGAAAAAAATTTCCGTCTATTCTGAAAAATGTTTCGTAAAAAAAAAAAACACATTTAAAGTTTGCTCCGCTCTTACGATTATAGTACGATTAGTTACTGTAGATAACAATCGATTCGAACGTAACGATATCAAAAATTTGTCGTTGAAATTGTTGCGTTAAATCCCGATATAAAATGAAATAACGTGCAATGACGTATGTATTCTACTCATGGTGGCTAGACCGCCATTTTGCTTTGAAATAATAAAAACTTTTCTTTTTTTGTTCAAAGCAAGAAATTTACAATCTGATTTATAAAATACGATGACCAAACAACGCGTCCACGTATGTCAAAGACTTAAGCCGAACTGGAACTTAATTTATTTATTAAAAAAAGGATTAACGATTTATAGGTACTCGTAATGTTTGAAAAAAATGTATATTGTGATCAGATTCAATAGGACACACTTTAATGTATCGATCAGTCGATCCTAGCCATTGAAATACTTTAACAAATTTAGAGTACGAGTCGGAGCAACGCATTTTATCGTTACGAGTCGTATAATATATCACCGATCAACCTGAAAATGGTTTATATTTGCATGCTACGTATGAAGAAACCACAACAATTGACTTTCGGTAAATTCTTTGTCCTATCATTGGCCACCTTTACCGACGTAAGTATTTCTTTTTTCTTTTCCTTTTCTTTTCGTTTTTTTTTTTTTTTTTATAACAAATCTAACATGTATATGAATTGGCAATTCAATATATTCCTTGTAACGTGTTTTACAGATTATTAAAACTTCGATGGCATATCTCTCCCTACTACGAAATGTTCTATGAAGATTTTTTTCTTGTTTACGTACAGTCAATTGATTTTCTTCAAAAAAAAAAAAAAAAAAAAAAATAAAATAAATAAAATAAATAAATAAATAGAAAAAAGGAAGAAAATAAAAGAAATTGATACATAGATATGATCTGGATCATTTATTACGACGTTTACGATTTTCAATTAAATTTTCAGTAAACTGAAACAACCAAGCTGAAGTTTATTTTACTGTAAATTATTTATATCATGAAAATAAAATGTCTCGAATGAAAAAAATTTATACTTACACAATTTTTCGACAAATTCTTATAAGTTAGGAACAATTTATGATTACAGCATCGAAAATAAATAAATTGACTTATATCCTACGATAAAACATTCCGCGATATAAGCATAACTCTATATAAAGAAATTAACAATTAATGAAACTAACCGTATAAACAAACAACCTCGGTCATTTCTCACACTCGTCCTCCATGTTTAAATGGAATTTACCACGAAAAACGATCGACTGACTGCTTTGTTGCTATCAATCTATCGAAAAAATAAAATGAACCTTCCGAAAGATAAAATGAAAAAAAAAAAAAAACATGAAAGTAACATAAACAGCATGATTTTTATTTCCTTATTTTATAACAATTCTCATCTAATCTATTTTGATCGTATTCGATTAAAATTTTAAAGTTACTTTTATCAATAAATCGTAATTGATATGTTCGTGATTGATTCAATTCTGGTACCTGTCGCAATTACTATGGAATTTATGTTTTGGAGTAGATCCTCGATACATTAATTAATATATATTATATGTTAATTGTTTTATTCTATAATTAAGTCTGAATGATTGTAAGTGTGTATAGATTTAGTTTTAGCCGAAAAGTCTAGCTGAGTTGCTTGCTTCTATCAATATTACTTTTTTTTTTCGATGACGATGACATTACGATATAGACTTATAAATTATCGTAGCTAAATTTATCTGAATTATTTTCAGGTTCTGTCAAGTGTTAATGAACGGATAAATACTACGGGTAATAACTTCTTAACGTATATGTTTACGACATAACTAAGTTAATTAATTTAATACTTTTATCTAGATCATAAAAAACTGCATCAATTGGTGCAGTAAAAAATATAGGTTTCTATTGAAAGGTGGCCATGTGTTTTTTATTTTTTTATCTATGCATTTTCTTAGAGAGTATCCAACGAGTTCCAAGGGCTGATATTTCCAATGGTTATATATGACACTTAGGAGATAGTACTACGAGCAACTAAATGACGCGCGCGTGCAAATGTATATGAATGCACGTCAACAAGTGTATATAAATATACCGTTTTTCTCCATTTCCTGTTTTGCATAAAGTTAATCGATTTGGGATATAAGTTATTCTCAATTAGATACAGTGAGCAACGTAAGTATTCGAATGGGATGACAGAAATTGATCAATCATGAGAATAGCGTGCAATGAATTGTAATTTATTGAAAAAAAATGTATTTATAGTAGCGTACATACAAGTACTAAATGAGCATAAAGTTTTAGAAAAATCCAACAACATGTTAACAAAGTAGATAACAATTATTATGACTACATACACATAACACGTAACAAAAGTATTCGAACGCTATATTACAATGTCCGTATTCAGTGAACACACAGTTAGATAAACATCTGAATGTAAACAAACAGTCTTCAGTGTGTCTCTAATAGTGCCAGATAACAGATAGAACCGCAAAATTCAACATTTATTTATCATTTAAAATAATGAGCGGAAAAAATCAGAAACTACCAAAAATCTGAAAGAGAAATAATTATTATACTTCACAGAGAGAAGGAAAATCGTATAAAAAAATTGGTGCTATTATAGGAAGAAATAATCTACAGTTTGTGGCATAATACAAAAAAAATAATATGGATGGAAATATTGCAAATAAAGTAAGATCTGGACGTTAAAAAAAAAAAATTAACGCCGCGAGAAGAAAAGGCAGTTCTTCGTGAAGTGACCAAAAAAAAAATCCTTTTATATCTGCACCAAAATTGGCAGCAGACGTTACTACAAAGATTAATAAAGAAGTTCACGGCCAATTGTGACGAATAATATTATGGACAACAATATTCATGGCAGAGTTCCACGAAAGAAGCCGTACATCAGTAAGAAGAACAAGGCAATGAGGGAAAGAGGGGTCAGAAGCGAATTGATAGAGAGGGTAAGAGAAAATTACAGAGAAACTAAAAACAGGGTGAAAGCAGGAAGAAACTTACTCTAAATGCAAAGAAAACAAAAATAATGAGATGTAGAAAGGGAGGGGGGAGGAGTAGGAAAGTAGAATGGAAATGGAAAGGAAAAAAGATAGAGGAAGTGAAAGAATTCATGGTAATTTTAAGAACTAAGAGCGTTGAAAGAGAGAAGAGAGAGTAAACAGAAAATATAAAAATAATAAATAAAATGTAAGAATAAGAGGTTAAAATAGGATAATTTTAAGGTAAATTAAGTTTGAAAATATAAGTAAAATGCATTGAAAATATATAGTGGAGTACGGAAGTCATGTAACTTGTACAGTGAGCAATATAAGTACTCGATGACAGAAAATGATCAATCATGAGAATAACGTACAATGAACTGTAATTTATTGAAACAAAATATATTTATAGTAGCGTACATACAAGTACTAAATGAGCATAAAGTTCTAGAAAAATCCAACAACTTGTAAACAAAGTAGATAATAATTATTCAGTTCATTCAAGGCTATTCACATGATTGATCATTTTCTGTCATCCCGTTCGAATACTTACGTTGCTCACTGTATATTACTTAAGCTTTAGTTTTTTCCCATCATCCGACGTAGTGTTTTTTTTTTTTTCTAAATAATCGTTCTTAATATCAGACTATTTACGTAAGTCGATTTAAATTTTATCGAAACTAATTATTATTATACATATACACTATCTCATACTTTATAATTTAATACAGCGACGATAAATCAAGAATAGAAAACATTAAAATATGCAAGATATAGCGAAAACTAAATAATGTATAATACGTGCGTAATTACTTTTTATTTGTTGAGCAATTATTTATTCGGAAAGGATAATTACCCATAACATGGACAAGATTAATATGGATGAAATAAATGCGTCAGGTCACATGATGCATATCAATGAGAAATTATAAAATCTAATTTCATCAACGTGACACGTTCATTTGATAGAACGATTGTGGACGTGCGACAGAAACGACAGAATATGAAATTATAGTAAACTCATGAAGTAGGAAAAATTCAAATTGAAGCTTGTTATAGTCAGTTATAACCCTCTTATGATCGTACGAGCTACTTTTTTCGTAAAAGAAGCAACGTTGTTAAAGTATCTGATGATTTAACCATTTGAAAGTAGCGACGGTACCACTTGAACTTGTTTAGTGATTCAGTGTTAAAGTAAACTACGTTCGAGCAACACATACATCTGAAGTAAGGAAGAAGAAAGAAACGCCTACAGTTTTAAACCTTCATAACTATCTTGAAAGTGCATCAGTTTAATATTCCAAGGTAATAAATAATTTTGAATGTAAATAAAAGTGAGATGGGTATGCTTAAAAAAAAATCCTGATCCTAGGGTACGATATAAAAATTTAGTAACACTATTTTATGAAAATTTAAGTGTAAAACTACGTGGAATTTAAAAAATATTAATTAAGATGTTAATCAATCACGCAGAATTACGTTAAAAAGAAACAATTTTGCTATTCGATTAATACTGCGATTTACCAAAATAAACATAAGTCGCATTAATCTTTTTTTCCTCCATGGGAATATATAAATCATTAAAATAAAATCCTAATTGAAAGAATTTTCTACAATCTCATTAACGAGTAATATTGCATACTACACTATTTTCGAAGTTAATGATAGATTATTGATATTACATTATTTAACGGTATAGGTACAAGTAAATTGCATTACAAATAACATTTATAAAGTCGCATTTGAAATAATATTACACGTGTAATAAATCAAAAGACTACGCTTATATTTTCTTACATTGCACGAAGTTATGACAAGTACGTGAAAGAAACGTTAACGACGATCGGAAAACGTTAACACTAAACCTACTGAAATTTCATGTATACCTAATTCTACCATGAGTGGTCAAATGACCGCTTAAAGAAAAGAATATGTATCTTAATATAGAAAGAAATTTTAGCCAATTGGATAGGAAACAAAATATTTTTTTCTATTTAGAAAAGTTTTCACTTTCGGAATTAACTATAAATCTCTTTCTTTTTGTCCTCTCCCTATATTCAAATTGTTCTCTTCATCTGTATAGCTGTCAAATAAGTCACTATTATTTTTCGCTGTGTCATTATCAATATCGGAAACTTCTTGATCTTCTTCCGAACAATCCTCGTTGATATTATTTATTTTGTTTAATAAATTTATATTTCTCGAATGTCTTGACATTTTTGGGGATGAATATACAAATGATAAAGTAAAAACTAAAATATAAAAATATAAATCAAGCGGGGCAAAAACATTGAGAACACGAATAAGAAATATTCAAATGTAAATCATAACACAAAATATTGTTGGCTCTGTTCACTTTGTTGAAACTAGCACTTATAAACTCTCTTATACACTCTGTGAAATTTTGATGCTCTCTGTTCGGAACGCAAGACCGTACTGTCGTACAAAGAATGCTAGGTATTTGTTCCAATCGCGCATTTATTTCCACTGTAGATCCACAATTTTATTGTGGACTCGTAAAACAATTTCAGAAATGCGCTTTCCGAAGAATATTGTCGTAAATAACATGAATTGTTCAAATGCTCAAATGACCGCTCGTGGTAGACTAGACATGCTATAAATTTTTTTTCTGAAAGTAAACCATAAAAGAAGTTGTGAATATTAAAAAATGGTTTTGTATGTTTATTATAGGAAAAGCTAATAACTTACATGGCGATACAGTAACGTTGTATATAAGAAATTCTACACGAAATTTCAAAACCGGTCATTGGACCGCGCGTGGTAGGTATAGTGTTAAAACTATGTCTTCTAAAATGATAGCAGACCATATCACGAAACACAGTTCGACGAAAAATGAATACAAACATCGAAGGATATGTAATAACACAAAGCCTTGTAAAACGTCCCTCAGCAACAGAATATTATGCAGCATTAAACTACTGGAAAAACTTGTATTTATTTAAACAAAGGGGACCATTAAATTTTGCAATTTTAATTTTATTTTGAAATATTAAATATATGTTTATACATAATAGGGTTCATCATCGCAAAATATCGATAAACAATAATAATATGCACTCTATTTCACGAATTTCCTAAAATCAGTAAGCGTCCAGATACTTTCGTACGGCAGTGTACAAAGATATGAACAACGCTACAATAGAAATATTCTCTAATCGATTGAATAGACCACGTAAGTTTTTTTTCTTTGTTTCCCTTTTTTGTCATTAAGAATGTCCGATCGTTTTCATAAGTCACATTGAAAATGAACGAACCTGATTATTATAATACATCTAATGTTATGTTTCGTGATTTTATTATATGGTGATACTTCAAGTATAGAAAAAGACACTTTTTATTTAGCAAAAAGTAACGAATCGATTTCACATGTGTTGGTTTTTTTCTTTCTCATAATGATCAAGAATATATAAATTATTGATGACATGCAGAATATTCATAAAAACTCATTATATGCATTAGAGTATACAAGCTATAAATAAGAAGTAATAAATTGTAGATTTATGTATTTGAAAGAAGGTAAGACTTCGGAAACAAGGAAAGTGATCGATCAATATCTATGCGTGTATATATAGTTTATAAATGAATAGTTGTGTTTTCATAATTTCAAGAACAAAGGTGAAAATAAAAGCTACGCGGAATGTCTTAATGAAAGCAAAACATTGTAAGAAAGAAAATTTCTTATATCGTGGGATATGTAAATGTGTAAGTGAAGAAATATAATTGATAGTAGAGTTTATTGTATATAACACAGATTTAACGCTCATTACACGCAACGATAGATTCTGACCGATTTACTCACCGATAGATCGTATCTTTTTATACTCATTGTCATATTCGAAAATTCTTGAGCGCTCTAGAAAATAGTAGGTATCTCGAATTTTCATTTCTTTATCATTATCGTTACTCGAGAGGGCTCGATCCGATATGACCTACGATGACATAATCTTATTCGTGAGGTTTCTACCGGAACGAATGATCTGACACACACACACATCCCATAATATTTTGAAACAGTCCGACCTTATAGTATCGACTACTGAAATAGAGAACTATGACTAACCTTTTCCGTGCCTGATTACGTGTCTCTAGCTTTTTGGACTGTTCAGAAGGCATTGATTATGTCTCGTTATCGTTCTCGTTATTGCATCTCTGGGCAACCAGCGATGGTTCGTCGTGCATCCTTGTTGTCATCTCGAAATCATAACGATAAAATATCGACACTCTGTGGCTGCTAGCGAATCTCTATTACATAGTGATAGTAGATATAGTGTAACAAGTCGCCGGTTATCGTCAAAAAAAAAACGCTGTAATTCGTCTTAAGTGTTTAACAACGTCAAAAAATTCTTGAATGTAACATTCCCTTGCAACAATATGACGATAATACGTAACATTAGGAAGATATATGTGCTTACATGATAGAGATCAAATCGAAAACTTGGTTTTTTCTTGTATAAATTTCTTTATTGTTAACGATAAAATTAATTTTTTAATGATAATAGATATCTTGATTAATTATCTAAAAACCAATCGCGAGAGAATTCTGGTAAATAATTACATACGATAGATAGCATTTTCGAAATTAGTAAGAAATGTCGAAAACGATACAATAGTTTAGGATATGTGTTTTAAAATCGGATCGCCTATTTCTCATATGATATAACTACTTAATAAACACATTGTTTTTTTGTTACATATATACAATTAGAACAAACTTTAATTATGCAATCGAATGTTTTATATAAACATAGAAATATTTTAAAACATAAAAAAGTTTTGGAAATTGAGTATTATTAATAGTATTTATAATTTACTGTATGTTTGCATCTCTTATTGGATAAACGTTCCAATTTTGTTTTAGATACTTTAAACGTTTTAGTGACTCTTATCTATTATACTTTCTTTACTGACAATTTCTATTATTAACAACTTCATGAGCCTTATTTCTCTTATCATTTGCTATCGTTTATAATTTTAAAAAATAACGAAAATAGTTCGACTGCGAGAAAAAATTCGGTAAAAATTGTTTCTATGTTAGAATTTGTTGTGATTCGACATCGGATAAAGACAATAATTTTAAGAACATTTCGTTTATTATTATTAGCTTTAAGCGACAGTTAAGAAAACCTACAAATTCTTACTACCACTGTGATTCTACAACTTAGAAGTAAAAAACGAAAAGTTATAACTTTAGAAATCAAGTAATATCGCGAACGTGAGACAAATTGAAAAAACTTTATAAATAACCGAAATAGAAATTAACAATTAACTTACTCATGATCAAATAGCATATCGAGATTTCATAGTCTTATGACGTTATTCTAAAGTAGTTGTCCCGTTTACCAATAGTTTGCAGCATTTATTTAATAGAATAAGTTAGGAGTCCGAAATAAGGGATGACATGACCAATTTCGGTCACACTCTCTTTCACTTGTCAGACAAGTCTCATAATAATCGTCAGGAATTTTCTCTTGAAAATTACTTCTCCTATTTTGTAGTAAATAAAAAGAAAATAAACGGCAATAAATAATTAAGGAGGATAACATAGCGGTGGATGTTGCAAATAACGAAAGATCGTTAATGGAGGTCGAAAATGTTAATTACTTCTCCCAGTGTATTTTTGATTCTGTAAGACGCAATTAATATTTTTTGTTATAAATTTGCAAATTAGCATCTTGTAAAAGTCACGGACAAACCTATGGATATATATAATTAATCGCAACGATATGAAATTAAACGATTTTCTAATTATGAAACTTTTTATTTCACAACATCTCATATACACGCAATGAACACGTACAATAAATTCTACGAATGACATTTCTAATCGGAATCGATCTTAATCGTTTGATCGCTTCGATATAAAAGTAGAGAAAAAGTTCATCGCAAAATAAAAAATGTGTGATTAGTATTCGAGCGTTGGGTTTTAATATTTATAGAGTCACCTCGGCTACCTTGTTAGATTAGACTCACTGACGTTCAATTAGCATAATTATTTGTCTAATTATAAAAATGGATGGATATACTTCGATAAAAGAAAAAAAAAAGGAACGAATAAAATCATTGGGTAATATATACGGAAAAAGATTAACGATTTATATATATATATATATATATTTGCGTTTATAGATCAATTTGAAATAGTAGGTATGATAAAAAGGCTGTTACTAGACGATGGATCAAAAATGAACATTGAAGATAGCTCTTTGAGAACTGAAACGCCAATAGAATATGCGCCTACAGATTTGGAATTGTCCTCCGAGATAGGGAACAAACAACCCACGCCTATTCAAAACTTCTATAACGATCAAAGTATTTTAATTACTGGTGGAACAGGATATATCGGAAAGTTATTAATAGAGAAATTGTTAAGAGGTTGCCCAGGTATCATTTGCATTTATGTTTTGATACGTGCAAAAGGAGGAAAGAACCTAGTCCAACGAATGGGAGAATTTATCGAAGATTCAGTGAGTTGATTTTTATTGATTATTATGACTATTATAGGTATTGATATATTATAATTTTATTCTTTGATCAAGCACTAGAATCATCCGTTTCTATTAAATAACATAATCGGGATATAAGATAAAGAAATATGTATAAGTATTTAGCGTATGTGAGGAGGGAAATATTTACAGCACCGTTTGCATTATAGTTATTTTCCACGCTAAGAAAGGAGCAACCAACATTCCAAAATCGCATAGTCCCGATCGAGGGCGATTGCAGTTTCTCGAATCTCGGCATTTCCAAAATCGATAGAGCTACGCTCATACGCGAGGTATCAATTGTTTTTAATGTGGCCGCGACCGTGAGATTCAATGAAAAAATGAAATCGGCGATAGCTATTAACGTCCAAAGTCTGAGAGATTTGTTAAATTTGTCGAAAGAAATGCCGAAACTAAAGGTACCATACTTATATCCTTAAATACTTTTTAATGACTATCAAGATCTTTCTCAATCAAAGGATCAGTTTTTGTAAATGTTTCGTTATCTTTGATATTTCAGAGTTTCGTACACGTATCGACGGCTTATGCCAATTGTCTTCATAATCCGATCAAAGAGATGTTTTATGATCCACCCATGGATGGGGACAGGTTGATTGATCTGATGAACTCTTTGGATGAAAAATTGCTCGACGACATTACACCACAGTAGATTTATATTTTCAAATAATAATTTTCTTTGCTAGTTTCACATTTATTTAGCAAAAAAATTTTAAGATTCTGAACTACGCATTAATTATTAAAACATTCATATCATTCATATTTATTTCAGATTACTTGGAATATGGCCGAATACATATGTTTACACGAAATCAGCCGCCGAGAATGTGATACGGAAGCATGGAGAATCGATACCGATTGGAATATTTCGCCCTGCAATTGGTTGGTAATGATGAAGCCTTTGTAGAACAATAAAATACATAATGTAAATCAATTGACGTAATATTTTTAGTAATATCAACGTATCGAGAACCTTTCCCGGGATGGATCGACAACTTGTACGGACCAGTAGGTATTACCGCAGGCACTTTTATAGGATTAATTCGAACTCATCATTGCGATGGATCGGTAAAAGCAAACATGGTACCTGGAGATATGACAGTCAATGGTCTAATTGCTAGTGCCTGGGACATTGCAAATAATCGAAGGTAGCGACAAATGATCTCACTTACTCGAAATAATATTTTCACGATAACAAAATTAAATAATGATGTTAGAAAATAACACGAATTAATTCGTCCTTAATACGTAATCTTTTCAGATCCAACGAAGATATTCCCATTTACAATTACGTATCTGACCAGAATCCAATCACTTACAGCAGATATATGGACAGAGCACTTAAGTATGCAGAAATGATACCAACCGAAAAGGCTATTTGGTCCCATAGCTTTAAAATAACAAAATATCGGCCGATCTATCTTATTTACGTATACATTTTGCATTTATTACCAGCTCTTATAATCGATACGATCGCTTTGTGCGTGGGTAAACAGCCGAGGTAAATTGCTCATATCTTATTCTTTGGTGGGAAGATACTAGAACGGAAAAAGGGAAAAAATTGTATGCTCACGACAATTCTATTCATTCAAGGTTACTGAGAATGTATAATAAAATACATAAAATGTCCGATGCATTGGCTCATTTTTCTACGAACGAATGGAACTTTACAAATGAAAGATGGAAAGAACTGAAGAACAATTTAACGTCTGAAGATAGTAAATTGTTCTTTTGTGATATAAAAGAGCTCGTCTGGGATAGTTACTTTCAATCTTATTTCCCAGGGATAAGAACGTACATTTTAAAGGATTCCATGGAGACGCTCCCGCAAGCTCGTATAAAATGGCGAAGGTATCCTCTTTCTTTCATTTTTACACCATTGTCCGTCCGTTGATAATAATCACTGCCGAATGATATGTATTTTTCAAATTTTCAAGGTTTTATTTTATGCATCAAGCATTGAAACTTATCATCGCCTCTTTTTTACTTATCGTCACATGGGTTATAATATCCAGACTACTTGTGCCGTTCGGTTCATCGTAAAAGAAGTATAATTGTGAAGAGAAATAAATAATCATAATTTGAACTTTCATCTATCTACGAATCAATTATCTCTCGTATTTGATATAGATCTCGATTAAAATTTTATAACAGATATTTAGGTTTCCCTTTATTTCATTTACTATGCTACTTTATTACTTATAAGTGATATACCTAATGTATCTTTGTTGTTTTAATATTCATTGTTAACGAATACTTCATTGTAAGATTAAAAAATGCTTAACCATGAAAAATCTATATTCTTGGAATAAAATATATCGCTGCTTACACAATTTGCCCTTCGATATTTATTGAAAGGCAGTTTGGAATGAATAATGCGATAATTCAAAGTCGAATCAACACATATGTACATACATATATCGTAGTTAAGACTAGGGGGAGTTTCACTTCCACAGTACTTTGCCGATGGAGTTCGGGACGGACGAGATCGAGCCCAGAGGAGGAAATCAAGTACCTAAGGGTAACCCTGGACACAAAGCTGACCTATTCTGGCCTCACATACAGAAGACAGTTCGTAAGGCGGTGTAAAGGACAGCATTAATAAAGCCGACTTATGGCAAACACGAATGCGGACCGAGACAGACTAAACGGAAACTACTAACGGCGACGACACGCTTGATTCTACTTTACGCCATGGAAATCTCAGCAGATTCCCTGAAACACAAAAAATATCGACACGCGATGACCACAACATAGAGACAGGAAGCACTGAAGATCGCTTGCTCCTACCGGACTGTATCCTCCTCCTGACGAGCCGTTCTGGTGGTAGCAGGCGTAATCCCCATAGATCTTCTTGCTTTCGAGCGCGAAAGGATCTATGGAAGAATCGCGGTCACGAGATAACAACAGGACGTTGGCCAAAAGGAACGAAGGACAACTGGATCAGACGTCTGATAAAGGGAATCTTGAACCGTGGATCACACGGAAGTTTTGAGGACGTGAACTTTTACGTCACCCAAACGTTGACGGGACACGGGTAACTCAGACGGTATTTGTACCGCAGGAACAAAGTACAAACACCGGACTGCATGTACTGTGGATACGAACGGGACGACGGCGAACGCACGTTCTTCAAATGTGTCCGCTGGACAGATCCCAGGCAGAGACTGGAAACGGCGATAAGGAAGATCTCACCAGATAACATCGTCGAGGTGATGCTCTGCGGGAAAAATCAGTGGCAGTCAGTACGTATGGTACAGACCATACTGAAGTGGAAATATACAAATGGTTGTTTAGCATAAATGAGTTGACGCCTTGAAAATCACCAAAGGAATAAGTAACAGACGAGACGACAAAAAGACCGAAAGAAAAGATTACCTAGCTTGAAGCAATGCAAAAACAATCCCAGGCTAGAGCTCCATCAGGGTAGAAGGTGTCTTACTCGGTAGTACAGCCGAGTGAGTTCGACACTAGGGATGAGATATTACTGTTGTGCGTAAATGCATTTCACCTCCTATTTAAGGGAAAAAAAAAAAAAAAAAAATATATATATATATATATATATATATATATATATATATATAATAGATTAATAATAAGATCAGGAACCGCTAAGGACATGAAAGATGGAGAAAGAGGTTTACCACCTTCTAACTCCACTGGTGCTAAACCAAAACAACATAGTGAAAAAGAAGGTTACATCTCCCGACGTACGGACTTATAAAATATATATATGACATGGACTTTACTATATATATACATGTGTATCTTCGTGCTCGCTATATAGGGAGTCAGCTTATTACTAATTATATCATTATATCAGCTTATTACTATTAATACTTATTAGTAGGTAACGGCCAAATAGGGCATATATCTCGCAAAAGCAGGAGCTCCTTAAGAGAAGGACTTAGTTTTTCTTTTAAGGCCCGTACTGAGCGGGACGTAACAAAATTTGGTGACAGCGATGGGATCCGAAGCGATATATCATGTCTACTGAGAGGAGTGACCGCGTGGAGACACGCAGCAAGACGGCGCGTCCCGTAGGGGAGGTCAGTTACGAAGAGGCTCGACGACAAATTGCCGATGCAGAGGTTCGATTAAAAGCGCGGGAACGAGTCATTCGCGAGCGCGAACAGGAATTACGCGAACGAGAAGAAGCTTTTCGCGTCAATATCGAGGGCACAAAAACCGAAAAAGTAGATCCGCTTGCATTCATGATGAAAGAAATTTTGACTATGCGTGCGGAGAGTCAATACCACATGCCGAATCATCAGGTCAACGAAGCTCTCGCGCTCATACCGAAGTATGATGGGAAAAACATACCGCTTTCCTCATTTATTAATTTATTATGCAAGCGTGCGCGTCAAATGATCCCGGCGTATCCGAAGAAATTGTTTACCCAAGCCACGATAAGAAAATTACACGACTCGGCGTACGTCGCAATGGACCGGCACAACCCGAGGACGATGCTCGCGTTATGTAGTAGACTGA
Source organism: Dolichovespula saxonica (assembly GCA_911387935.1). Lineage (NCBI taxonomy): Eukaryota > Metazoa > Arthropoda > Insecta > Hymenoptera > Vespidae > Dolichovespula > Dolichovespula saxonica. The sequence goes on from OU427009.1 coordinate 1,172,186, forward strand.
GACAGATACTAGGATCATACCATTTCATAGATTACCATAGGATTGAATTAAAAAATGTGTTAATGTCAGAAAACGAACAAGTAGTAGACTAAACAGGACGCGTGCAGGACTTGCACGAGGCTCTCCTTGACGAAGAAAGGTATTGGGGGGAGCTTACGGAAATTAAGAAACGGGAAATCGACGAATTAGAACTCAAAAGTTTCTGCTCAGGGCTACCTATGGATTACTATCTCTATTTAAGTCCATTACATTGCAGGGACCTCACAGACGCTTATGATAAGGCCATTCAATTGCATTCGTCAATGCAATATGAATGGGACAGGAAAGGACTCGCTAGGCCGCGGCAAATGAATAGGGCAAAAGGTTATCAAGAGAGATCCATGGATTATTATTATCACGAATCCAAAAGAAACATCAAGATCAATGCCCGACCAGCGAGAACACCTTCTGTCCCCGACTCATGTACGTACTGTAAGAGGATTGGCTACACACAAGTTCTGTGCTACAAGAAGACAAGGGATCAGCAACGCCGGTCACAAACCCAAGTTCATGGGCCTTATACTCCACCCCCCAGAAACTCCCGTCAATCTCCTCCTTCTCCTCCCGCTTCTTCGTCCCGAGACCAGGGGCAACGGAAACAATGAAAATATTGTAAGAACCTTGGCCACACCATCGAAGAGTGCAGAAAGAAGAAATGGCGGGATGCACAGGCGGGAAACGAGCCGATGTCTCTGGGGAGGGGCGCACCCACAGAGGCCGCAGCGAAGCGCTCAGTGAGGACAATAACCACCTCGAGGAGGACTCACCCGCATCTACGTCCTCAAATTAAAGAAAGAAGCAATCACACCTTCCATCGCCATCTCCTCAGACGACCTCACAGGAGAAACGAAATTCTTGGTCCACACAGGATCGGAGCTAAACATACTAAAAATCAAACACGCGAAGGCCTTTTTACCGTTCCGGTCGTATGTCTGCTCTCAGCCACCACAGCAAGGAACTATACGAATCCTATACTTTATGCATTCATGTGTCAGTTTACACTTTTTCTAAACGAACCTCAATGCCTAAGGAACCTATTCACGAACCAATACGGTGCTCCTATCAATTGGAGATAACGAAATCTAATCTAAATTCAAACTTTCACCCAGCGCTCGCCAAGCAAGACGCAGTGGTGAGTCAGTCGTCTTTTGAACGTAACGAAATTGAAAACGTTCGACGATACCTTGTAGAATTCCAAAGAATATTTTATAAATTCTATTTAACAGTAATTAGACATTCTCTCTTCTTAAAATATTTCAAAATAATCCTCCAAAATGGTAAAAAGAAAGTTACCGCAAAAAGTGTTCTGTGAAACTGAAAATAGCGATGAAGAGTTTTATTTTGACCTCTTGAATACTGACTCTGATAGAGAAAGTGATAACGTTTGCAGTGACTCTGATAGTGACGTAGTTCCCATGAAGCGAAAATTTGTGGCTCAACTGGTAGGTGATTTTCATGATGGAGCAGAATCAAAACCAGGAAGACCATCGACCTCCGATAAGGAAGAAAGACTTAATGGTAAATTGCATATATTGCGGCATTGTGAAAATGTAAAAAGTAAAGATTGTTGTGTATGTTCAAACAGAAAGATTAAGGGTGGAAGGCACCAAACCAATTATTTTTGCGATACATGCACTCGAAAACCAGGCCTGCATGTTGGAGAATGTTTTGAAAAATACCACACGATGGAGAATTATAAAACATAATTTTTATACAAAAACATATCGCTAGATGATTGTATCGAATAAAGATATATCTAAAGTTCACAAAAGAATTACTAAATCTTGTTTATCTATCGTAACCTTGCGTGTTATGTATCCCTGCTCTTTCGACGGAAATTAATTCCGATCAGTACGATACCCACGTCCAAATTTAATACGACCACAAAGGGTTAATATATGACGGAGATGATAAAATAAAACTTAGCGGAATCACGGATAAAACTGTTACAACCTATGGCTCGGTTATAATAAATATTTGTGGATATCCCATGAAGTTTCAATTGATCCCTAACTCCTTTCCTATCCCTCATGATGGCATTCTAGGTTCGGATTTTTTACAAGGGACCGCAAAAATCTATTATGAGAGAGAACTCATAGAATGGCACGAAATGGTTATGCCCTTTGAGTTATTTGTTTATTTAGATGACATAGTTGTATATTCAAACTCACTAAACGAACATCTTATAAAATTTTGGAAACTTTGCTCGCGACTCCGGGATACAAACTTAAAACTACAACCCGAGAAATGTAACTTCCTCAGGAAGGAAGTCACATATCTCGGGCACATTATCAGTGCGGACGGGGTAAGACCGAATCCGGGAAAAATAGAAGCCGTAAAACAATTTCCAACGCCTAAGAACACTAAGAACATCAAGCAATTTCTCGGTCTAGCGGGATATTATAGGCGTTTCATTCCGAAATTTTCCGGGACGAGTAAACCATTAATAATTGTGTTCTACAGAAGGATCGTGGTCCATTAAAATATATGCTGGACACGATTCCTGCGGGATCAAGCAAGTTGGCATAGCCGAAAACGTTTGTTTCGAGCTCATAAACAAGCTGTTGAACGAAGGGCGAACTTTGTTTATCGACAATTTGTATACTAGCTATGAATTAGCAGTAAAATTTTAAAATTTTAAAACCCATGTTGTTGAAACGGTACGTCATAATAGGAAATTTATGCCAAAAGCTGTTATGCTTCACCCATTGAAGAGAGGTGAAATAATATCACGGGAAGACGATAATGGCATTGTAGTGCTGAAATGGAGAAATGTCCGTGACGTCAGAATATTATCATCGAAACATGCACCTATTATGGTACCGGTTTCAGACTCGTCCACTCTTTACGGATGTCCTCCAAAAATAAAATCTTTAGCAATCATAGCTTACAATACTGGAAAGTCTGGCATTGACAGAAGCAACCAAATGGCATCATACGCAACGACAATTCGGAAGAGCATAAAATGGTATCGGAAATTAGCAATCTATTTCTTAATAGGTACTTCTGTAGTGAATGCACACGTTGTTTATCAAAAAGCAATGAACCAGAATATACAAATAGGAAAATTCCGAGAGCTTATAGTTCGGGAATGGTTGGAATCCGAAAACGCAAAGCCCCAAGCAATAAAGAAAGCATCTCACCACCTGCAAATTCGCAAAAATCCTCAGGGCAAATCAATTAGAAGAATGTGCGTTCGGTGCTACTCAAAACAGAGACAAACTCTCGAACGCCAAGACACAAGAAAAAATGTGCAAAAGACTATAACGTATTGTCCAAAGTGTCCACAAACACCTCAATTATGTTTAAAATGTTTTAACGAATACCATAACTAATAAAATTTTTTATATTTTTAAACTAAATTTAAATATAAATGTATTTTTAATGTTTCTTTTTGTTTATTTTATAATTTAACAAATAATAAAATATTATAATATTTTAAAAACAAATTTAAATATAAGTATATTTTAATGTTTCTTTCTATTTATTTTATAGTTTATTGTTACTTTCCGTTGTTTATATTTATCATAATTGTGTTACAAATAAAATTATTATAAATTACTTCAAAAATCCTGTTTTAATTGGACGAAGAATAGTGTCACCCATTTACGAATGACGGGGCCCTTGTGGAAACATAGCCGTCACCCAGATATGGGTGACGTGGCGTTTAACGTGTTAAAGAAAGATGTGCCGTCCAAGTGGGAAGAAGCTCAAGACAAAAAATTCAAAACGCTCACTAATCTTTTGTGTGAGCAATCACTCTTACAGTTCCCGGATTTCTCAAAGCCATTCTTAGTATCGACAGATGCATCTAACTTTGCAATCGGGGGAATCCTCAGTCAAGGGGAGATTGGCAAAGATCTGCCCATAGCATACACGTCCAGGGTATTAAACCAAGCAGAACAAAATTTACTCGACAATAGAGAAGAAACTACTTGCCATTATATACGCCGTTAATTATTTTCAACCATACTTATACGAACATAAGTTTAGCCTGATAACCGATCATCGTCCTTGGGTTTGGCTAAATTCCGTCATAGATCCGATATCTCGGCTTATTCGTTGGAGGCTCAAACTTGCCGAATACGAATATGATATCATTTACAAGGTCGGCAAGCGAAATGTCAACGCCGACACGTTATCGCGTAACTCGATCGAGTCAAGTAAACAAATCCTTCCGATAGCCGGGACTAATTCGAGTGACGACGAAATATTCTCGACACGCGCTAAGAGACGTCGCGCACACAGTACACAAACACCAAAACCCGAAACTGCTCTCGAGACCGGAAATCGTAATATAAACACAAACGACGAAAACTTGGAATACACACAATACGAAGGCAATATTACAGAAACGAAAAATAGAATAATAATGCATAAAGGCCACGTCGCATTCTTCGTAACCAAGACCGGGACTCCTATTGACAAAGGGGCAAGGGAATTAGCGGACCATAGGAAATTACCACGCATCTCCGACGTTACGCTCGGTAGAGTAAAGGTCACAAAGAAAGATAATCGGTATTTAATCGCATTACCCGTTCAGGAGATAACGTCAGTCGCCATACAATTAGAGACGCTAGACGAAGCACTACATTCTCTCCTGGACGAGGCAATCGAACTAGGCTTAAAAACCTTTGCCATCTCGAAAGGCAATATAGGCGACATACCTTGGCAAGATATCAGGCGTAAGATGCGTTCGATCTTCATAGGACATGAAACTAAAATCATAATATTAAAACACCTAAGAATATATATAACCTCTCTCGCAGGAAGAGAATGCAGCATCCCTTTCTATCCACGAATTTTGGTGTTTTTCTTTCTTTTCGTTTATCCTTATCGGAGTTAGTGCAACTAAAGTGCAATTTTTTAAAAGTCTGATACCCAAACTTTATCGGCAACATTAAACATGCCACATAACAATCAACAACAAGCAGAATATTACCAATTAAATTCTTCACAAATCATCCCAACTCATCATGAGGTTATGGATACACTCTTTGACCCACAGCACAGTTTTACTCCCCTTCAGAACCAGTTGCTATCACATCAAGATAACATAGCCGGATCGGGTGTACAAAATATTTCTCAACAATCCTACCACCAACATAACTTTTACCTTCAACGTGGCATCTCGCAGGTTAGCTCAGTACAAAAGCAGCAGCTCAACGGACCTGAACCAGCACCAAATAACAACCGTGCAAATGAGTGGAAACTAGTCAATAATAAAAAAAGACCTTGGCACACCAGCGACAGTGATACAACCCCAACAAATGTGAAAAGGAGCTATTGGCTAAGTACCTCTGTTGAAACTTCAAATAGATTTCAACCCCTCAACACAGTAAACAATAGTAGTAGTAGTCATAATAATAATAATAATAATAATAATAATAATAATAATAATAATAATAATAATAATAATAATAATAATACTGCCCCTATCAATCAAAACCCAGAAAGGCATGAGAAATCACAAGACCGTCAAGACAAACCTCCACCCATATTTATAAGTGGAGTAGAATATATAGCTCCGCTTAGAGATCTGTTAAATTATATTGCCAAAGACGAGTACTCCTTAAAAACCCTAACAAATAAGGAAATCAAAGTACAACCATACAACTCCATAAGCTACACTAAAATAGCAAAGGAACTAGAAGCGAAAGATACCCAATTTTACACTTTTCAATACAAAAGCCAAAGAAACTTCAAGGTGGTGTTGAGAGGACTCCACCCCTCTAGTAACCTGGACGAAATAAAATCTGAAATTGAAGCGAGTGGTCATAAAGTCGTTAGAATCACCAATATACGCAACAACAGGACGAGGAGTTCAACACCACTATTTTTTGTAGAGCTTCAACCACAAGAAAATAACAAACTAATATATGATTTGAAACATTTACTACAAACCATTATCTCTGTAGATCAACCCTACAAAAAAAAAGGATATACCACAATGTACAGGATGCCAAGCGCATGGATACACCAAAAATTATTGCACGCGCATTCCCCATTGTGTTAAGTGTGCAGGAAAGCATCTGACAGAACAATGTAATTGGAAAGATAGAAGCAACCAAATGAAGTGCTGCAATTGTGGTGGAAATCATCCAGCCAGCTATAAAGGATGTGTAATCAGAAAACAACTAATTAACAAAATGTTCCCTAAATTAAGAGAACGTATAATTCACTCCACATATACCAGATCCAGCGAGGTACAACCAGGCAAAACCTATGCACAAGCATCAAGCAACAACCACCATGTAACATATCACTCTCAACAAGATATACCAACCACCTCAAATGAATCCTCATCAACATCACATAAGATGGAAAACATGATGATGCAGTTAATGACAAGCATGAACACGATGATAAACCTTCTAAATACAGTCATATCGAAATTAAGATAATGGCTAACATATCCTATAAAATTGGAATCTGGAATGCTAATGGACTGGTAAGCAAAAGCTAGGAATTACACACCTTCCTAATAGACAATGACATAGATATAATGCTAATATCAGAGACCCACTTCACAGATAAATCTTATCTTAAATTCTACAAATACACGCTGTACAGTACTCAACACCCTAGTGGTGGCGCACATGGAGGAACAGCCATAGCTATCAAATCTAAAATAAAGCACCATGAAATTGAAAAATCCAATCTCGAGTACATTCAGGCAACCAGCGTTGTTGTAGAAGACTGGCAGGGTATCCTAACAATATCTGCAATTTATTGTCCCCCCAAACATGCAATTAAGAAGATGATTTTACAAAATTCTTTAACACTAAGCTCAAGATTCATAGCTGCAGGTGACTACAATGCTAAACATCCATGGTGGGGTTCTCGACTTTCAACTCCCACCCCAAGAGAAAAACAATTATATAAAGCCATCCAGAAAAACAAACTATATGTACTATCAACAAGAGAACCAACCTATTGGCCCACAAATCCATATAAAATACCAGACTTGTTAGATTTCTGTGTTATTAAAGAAATAAGCCAACATTATCTAGATATTAAATCGAGTCTAGATTTGTCCTCTGACTATACCCCCCTTATAGTAAATGTTAGCTCCAGCGTTATTGTAAAAAATGCACCTCCTACATTACACACCAGGAAAACAAATTGGAACACATATAAATGCCTACTAAATGAAAAAGTTAGCTGCAACATACCTCTGAAAACAGAAGAACAACTGGAAACCACCATTGAACACTTTACAGTCAGTATACAGGAACCGGCATGGGAAGCAACACCTACAATTTCCAACAAAGAGACACCACTAGAAACCTCTGATTCTATTAAAAGGCTCATTGCTGAAAAAAGAAAACTAAGAAAACAGTGGCAACAGTCCAGAAATCCCGTTAATAAAACCAGACTTAACAGAGCTGCAAGAAGACTGAAGAAATTGCTCCTGGAAGAAAGAGAATTAACTATTCAAAATTATGTTCAAAAATTAGCTCCAACTAAAGAAACAGATTATTCTCTCTGGAAAGCCACAAAGAAAATAAAAAATCCTCAAGTCAGTGTACCACCCATCAAAATTGATAGCAACAAGTGGGCAAGGAGTGATGCGGAAAAGACAGCGGCTTTTGCAAACCATCTCAAAGATGTTTTTCAACCCTTTCCACAAGAGGTATCGGCCGAAGAAGGAGAGGAAGTACATATGTATCTGTATGCAACAGAAGATTTGCCTAGCCCCCATAAACCGTTCAGAGCAAGCGAAATCAGTCTGGTAATACACCAAGAAATCAGTATTAAAAAGGCTCCGGGTATTGATCTGATTACTGGCAAACTACTGCGTGAATTACCTGATAGATGCATAAGATTTCTTACAATAATATTTAATGCTATTCTTCGTCTTAACTACTTTCCTAAACAATGGAAAATAGCCCAAATTATCCTAATACGAAAACCAGGTAAAGAACCTCAACATGTTACCTCATATAGGCCTATTAGCTTTCTCTCACATTTATCGAAAGTACTAGAAAAGCTACTTGTCAAAAGAATCAATGCACATTTAGCTGTGAATCAGCTCATACCTGCACACCAATTTGGGTTCAGGAATAAGCACGCTACGATAGAGCAGGTACACAGATTAGTCCGTCAAATAAGCTTAAGTCTTGAGGAAAAAAAGTATAGCTCGGCTGTCTTTCTAGACGTCACTCAAGCCTTTGATAAAGTATGGCACCCAGGCTTATTATACAAACTTAAAAAAGCACTACCCTTATGTATGTTCCAATTATTAAAGTCATATCTTGATAATAGATACTTTATTGTTAAACAAAATGATACACTTAGCAAACTGCATCCTATCAAGTCAGGCGTCCCACAAGGAAGTGTCCTTGGACCAGTTTTATATACGTTATATACGGCAGATCTACCAACGACTGAACAAACAACTATCGCTACTTATGCAGATGACACTGCAATCATAGCTTCTCACTCCAACCCAACACTAGCTTCAGACCTGGTTCAAGAAAATTTGTACGGTATACAATTATGGTTAAAAAAAATGAAGAATTTGTATTAATAAAACGAAATCGGTGCACATTACTTTCACACTCAGAAAACAAACATGTGCTCCAATATCAATTAATGGCATACAAATTCCCTAATCAGATTCAGTGAAATATCTAGGAATGCACTTAGACAGTAAATTAAACTGGAAACACCACATCTGGCAAAAGAGGAAGCAACTTGGCTTACAACTTAGGAAACACTACTGGCTATTAGGTCCAAACTCCAAACTTTCTCTCGATAGTAAGGTTATAATATACAAAAGTATTTTGAAACCCATCTGGACCTATGGTATCCAACTCTGGGGCTCGTCTGCCAACTCTAATGTTGAAATCCTTGAAAGATTCCAATCAAAGACACTTCGCATTATAACAAACTCTCCGTGGTATGTCACTAACAAAAACATTTCTAAGGATCTTGAAATACCCTCTGTCAAGTCAGTTGTTAAAAACTCTACTGCTAAGTACTCTGAAAAACTCCAATTCCACCCTAATACGTTAGCTAATGTCTGCTTAACGAAGTACACGATTTACGCCGCTTAAAAAGATTCAAACCGATGACAATATAACTAGATTTTAAGTATATTTCAAGTAATCTGAGTTAGGGTTAAATATGTGATATTATATTTTGTTACATTAAGATACATCATACATGTGATATTAATATTAAGAAGGTATTAGCTATTGAGCGAAATACCTGCATGTTATTCTTATACTATTCTATTTTGACCAACAAACTTGCTTATTGTTACCTTGTAATAGATTGCAAAAAAAAAAAAAAAAACAAGTCCCACAATGTAACCGTGGATCTACAATGTAAAACAAACGCGCTATTGGAACAAATTCCTAGCTTTCTTTGTATGACAGTACATTCTTGCGATCCGAACAGAGAGTATCGAAATTTCACACAGTGTATAATAGAGATTATAAGTAATTATAGAGGTTATAAGTGCTAGTTTCAACAAAGTAAACAGAGCCAACAATATTTTGTGATATGTTTACATTTGAAATTTTTTTATTCATGTTCTCAATGTTTTTGTCCCGTTTGATTTATATTTTTATATTTTAGTTTTTACTTTATCATTTGTATATTCATCCCCAAAAATGTCGAGGCATTCGAGGAATATCAATTTATTAGACAAAATAAATAATATCGACGAGGATTGTTCGGAAGATGATCAAGAAATTTCCGATATTGATAATGATACAGCGGTAAATAATTATGACTTATTTGATAGCGATACGGACGAAAAGAATATTTTGAATATACGAAGAAAGAGATTTATAATTAGTTCCGAAAGTGAAAATGTAAATAAAACTTTTCTAAATAGAAACAAATATTTTGTTTACAATCCAATTGGCTAAAATTTCTTTCTATATTAAGATACATATATTTTTTTTGAAGCGGTCATTTGCTCGCTCATGATAGAATTAGGTATACATGAAATTTCGGTAGGTTTAGCATAACGACGTTGCTAATAACTTTGGAGCACTTAATCGTGGATCATTTTTAATTTTTCTAACAATACTACGTCTATCACGATTGCTCAAAATACGTGGACGTCCTTTTAATGTGATGAAATCAATCCTACTTTGATTTTTGTAGCGATTAACATTATCTGGACACTGTACTATTGTTCATGTTTAATAAATATGCAATATCGCGATAAGATTTTCCTTTTTACTAATTATCTCATATCGAAAGATGTATTTTTATTTTTGCGTCCCATTTTCTACAGAGATCAAATGATAATGACTAAGTTGTTCGACACTGACTTGAGCCTCCCCCCTCCCCTCCTGCATCTCATCACCTTCGTTTTCTTCACATACAGCGGCATTCTTTTCGCTTTGAGGTACTTGTCCAATCTCCTAATCATCACCTTCATTCCCTCCTCGTTCTCCGCTACCAGTGCTACGTCGTCCGCGTATGCCAACGAATGTACCCTCCTTTCCCCTATCCTCACTCCCTCTGCTCCCCCTCCCTGCTCATTTCCTCCTCTAAGTCCACTGTTAATAAATTAAATAGATGCGGACTCATTGGGCATCCTTGCCTCACTCCCTTTATCGTCCAAAACACGTCCGTTACCTCCCTTCCTATCTTTACTCTGTTTTTCGTCTCTCTGTACACCTCCTCAATTCTCCTCACTAGCCTCTCCTTCATCGTCGCCCACAGTACTTCCCTATTCACCGAGTCAAATGCTGCCTTTAAATCTATGAATAGGATTACCATTCCCCCCTTCTTTCTACTCACTCTTCTATTTATCATGTGATTCAGCACATATATATTGTCCAGCGTTCCCATTCCTCTTCTAAACCCTGTCTGATTCTGCGGCACTAGACCCTTTCTTTCTATTTCCTCCTTCAGCCTTCCACTCAATATCAACGCATAGATCTTATCTAGGGTCGACATTAACATTACCCCACTTTACTCTACCCTTTTTCCTCCACCCACGTTTCACTTAGCACTATTACGTCCCATTTCTTCATCCCTACCCAGAAATCCTCGTCTTTCCTTGCCATCCCTGCTACATTCCAGAAGGTTATCTTTCATCCCCCACTCCCTTCGCTTTCTATTCCTGCTCCCGCCACCCTCTCGCACCCCAGCCTCTCCCCCTGTTTAAATACCTCCTCGCCCCCCTCTCTCTCTCTTGCTCCCCCTCTACCCCTCCCTATCCTGATCCATTTTCCCTGTCCATCTTCCTCCTCTTCACTTTCCCTCACTCTCTGCCTGTGCATCTTTGCTTCCTCTTCTTCCCTTCTCTTCTCTACCGCCACTAGCGTCTCTTTTTCCTCATCCTAGCTCCATCTCTTACCATCTATCCACGCCTTTACGTATCCCACCCTCACTCTTCTTCCCTTTCTCTCCTCCTCAGCTGCAATCTCTCTTATCTTCCATTTCATCCTTCTCTCTTTCCAAGTTAAATCGTCCTCTATTCTCTCCTCCCTTCCCTAGAGCTTCCTTTTGTTCTCCATTACTTTTCTTTTTTGCTCGAAACTATCTAGCTTTACTACTAGCATCCCTCCTGTCCTGCCTTCTCTTCCCCCTATTCCCCTGGCATGCTTTTGACCTCCACTCCTATTTCCTCTAGTAGTTTCCTTATTGTTTCTGATTCTTTTCCTCTTTCTGTCCAGACTCCTCTCATTAATATGTTGCCTTTCCTCACCTCTCTTTCCCTCCTCTCTATTGCCCATTCCATTTCTTTTATTCTTTCCTTCCAGCCCTTGCTTTCCTCCTCCCTGCTCCCTATTCCCTCCCCTTCTGCGCTTTCCTTGCCTCTACTCCCTTCTTCCCGCATTTCTCTTTCTCCCGGTCCCTCCCCTCTCTTCTCATTCTCCTCAACTCTTTTTTCTAGCTCCATTATCCTCTCTATTTCCGCTGCCCACTTTGCCTCCCTTTTCCTCTTTTATCTTTCCAATTTCCGAAATTATTTCTTCCTCCCTTCTCTGCGCCTCTTTTCTGAAACCATCTATTTGCCTATCTCCCCTCCCTCCCTATCCCTTCGCCACCGGCAATCTGTGTATTTTCCTTACCTTCGTAAATACCATGTATTCCTCTGGGTCCCTGTCACTCATCCCCTCCCTCACCTCTCCATCTTCTGCTCTGTCTCTTTTCCTCTTCCATAACTCCGTTAACGAGCCTGTGCTTTGCCTTCTTTCCCTTTCCTTCATTAGCTTTATCGCGTTGCACGGACTGCCTACCTTCCTTGCCTCTACTCTTACACTCTCTCCCACCGCCACAATCGTCTTGTCATCAATCTCCTATCAACTACTCGCTCTGTTTTACCTTCTCCTGCCTTTCTTCCTACCTTTTTCCTTCCCCCCTAGATGTCACTAGGTCCCTGTCACACTTGCCTTTCCCGCCTTTTCACCTCAACGGTTCTTTCTAACCTCACTCTTTTCCCTCACCTTTCTCTTCCCTTATTTTTTTTTTATTTGGAACTGCCGCTACCTTCCCCTTTTTACCTGTGCTTAGCCACCCCGATCCTGCACCCCTTTTTACTCTTTCTCACTCTCTCACTCTCACTCACTCCCTTTTTTCTTGTCTTTTTCTCAAAACTATTTACGTTTGTTCTCACTCTGATTCACCCCGAAATGGAGCCTCTATATATATATATATATATATATATATATATATATATATATATATATATATATATATATATATATGTGATAACGTGTCAATGAATAAGTTGTATTAAATAATATAAGATTATATATGTACACGAAAGTGTAGGCGCATATATACATACGTGCATGTTTTGTAAGTATACAACGTATATATGTTTGTGATTAATATATGGATGTTACATAATTGATCCTTCCTACTCACAAACATTAAATATATACGAAAATCAATTACAATCCATAATATACCATTAATAAAACAACGAATTATATAAACATCGACGACAATAAAATCATACGAGAAGCGTATTCAATGCAAAAATGAGTGACGAAAATTCGAGATAAAGTATGACGCAATGGACAAACGAATATTATTTTCGCACGTAACTTTCGTAAACGAAAATATTTCGACTTGCTAACACTAAGCCACAGAAAGTGCATATTCGACCATCAATTGGTATATCGAGAATTTCTAATTTAAAAAAAAAAAAGAAAGATCATAACACAATTACCTGTCTTTGCGAAAACGACGAAAGCTTCAACGGAATACGTCGATATCAGGTGAATTGTACGCTCACGTACTACAGTAAATGTTACAAACTTCCAAATATCTCTTACCGGTAAAGAAAAATTATTGATTGCGTCTAGTAATCCTCTCTTCCATCGGTCAAAATGAACTTACTTGTAAGGACGATCGGCTACTGACAATCGTGATGTCCAAAATTTCTTCTTGAACCTAGGAACACAACATATAGATGAAGCACGAAAAAAAACAACACACATACACATAATCGTCAGCCACGTCGCAACAAAAGAATCACGACATATAGATGATGTATCGTTCCGTAGCAAGCAAATGTAACAAACTTCATTTATATGATCAACATTACATCTATATTCTTCATACGATATCTCAAAATCTATTTAACCAATTTGGTTAAAATTTACAACACTTATTTTCTATAATATTATCTACAATGTCACGTAGGATTTTTGTGATTGGGTGCCATGTTCGAAAGTTATAAATTTTTTTGAACTGAAAATTTCGATGAAAATTTGAGTTTTTTTTTCAGACAATTGTCATTTCTACAAAAAAATTTTAAAAATTTTTTCCCTACGTCACATTGTACCTATAACCCTTCTAAATAAGAGAAAATTTATTATTTATGTTTTAGACGATGCCTCATAGAGAAATCATGTACACCACGAGCAACGATTTCCAAAACATGGTCCTACTTATCAGTTTATATCTCCGCCATTTTTTATTTCTTTTTTTAATCGCTAATATTGGATATTTTTCTTGAAACTACAATACATGTGTGTGAATTAAAGATTATGTTATATACTTAATAACGTAAAAAAAGTGAAGAAAGAACTTGATGGAAGAGAAAAACTAATTGATAGGCTAATCAAGAAGCTAACTGTATACCGCAGTCTTGCTATTCTATGGTTTTTCTCATTACAAAGACAAAACGAAGAAAGATATTTTGGCGACATTCTACCACAAATGTTATTAAATAAACTAAAACGTCAAAAAAATGTTAACACCAAAAACAATCAGGTACATTACGACACTATTTAATGCAACAATGAGGATTCAATACATCCCTCTGCAATGGAAATGTGCTGAAATTATTTTGCTACTCAAACCGAATAAACCAGCTGAAATATTCAGTTGATACAGACCGTTGCTTGCAGTATTCTCCAAAATTTTAGAGAAAATCATATTGAAACGTTTACATAAAATACATAACAGAAGATGAAATTATTCCACTACGCCAATTCTGATTCAGGGTAAAACATAATACAATAGAACAAATCCACAAATTAATACACTTAATAATAGAAGCATATGAGAGGAAAAAAGCTGCAACTGTGTTTTTTTAGATATAAAGAAAGCATTTGCAAGATATCGCACTAATCATAGACAATAATATATATATATATATATATATATATATATATATATATATATATATATATATATATATAATAAAGAAATAATAACTTGTGAAACACAGTTTTCCTAAACAGTTGTAAATGCCCCTAAACACAAAACTCTATGCGCCCATATCTTTCTTTATATCATTCGTTTCATCTGCCAGTAATATTTTTGCTTGATCACAAACGAAAAAAATTTAATAATGATTTATAAAAGTAACAAAGTCAAAATTCATTTTAATATACATGTACTTACAGTATCTTGTTCTTCATCAAAATTAATATAAAGCACTTTTCCTATTCCGTTGCATATGATTCTGAAGTGGATTATATTGAAGCATAGTAATCATTTCCCTTTCGTTGGTTTTCCTGCTCTTTGCGTATCTTTTAGAGGTGTATCCAGGAAAGGTCTTAAAATTTCTGTTGCCGTCACATTTTAGAAAAATCTATGGCAAGTGGTTCGATATATTCCACAGCAATATCGTTAAATCCAGGAGCAGGATGTTTCCCAACAGATATTTCTGTAAAATTAACCACTCGTTTATGCTTTTTCTTTTGTGATACCATGATACCTGCAGTATGAAGTTCTGGAAGTTTTTGAATATCTACAAACTTACGTGCTTCTTCCAGTTGTTTTTCACGGGCTTTACGGTTTTCTTTTTTCCCTTGCATATTTGCAAGTCTTTAACATGTCTTGGACAGCATTTCCAATTCATCTGCATCCATGTTTTAAGGATCTGGCTTTGTAGGTTTTTGATCAAATATACCTGGCTGAAATGGATAACGATCATCAGCTATATCATGGCCCTCTTCTTTTTTTCTAGCTTGATCCAATAAATGTTCATATCATTGCAAACATTGCACTGCTGTACATCTTACAACAAAAGCTAATGTGGTGCTATTCTCCATCGTGTACTTATAAGTTTATCAAGATGTAAAAGTTTTTTATCCTCTTTTATGCACTCTTCAGTTTTGTTTTCATTTTTTTTTCCTCTACTAGGATTTAACCACTGGAATCAACGTGCTTTACACTGTTTTGCAGATTTTCTATAAAGTAGTAAAAGTTATATGACCATTGGTTTATCCCATACTTCATCACAGCTACCTTTAACGTTTCATCCTAAAAATTATAATTTGTACGTATATTAAAATACTACAAAAAATTTTTAATTTGCATATATATGTATAAATTATATTTATATATATAAACTTGCTAATTGGATAAAAGATATGCAAGATAGATTAAAGAACTTGATTTACCTCTGTATTAGGCCAAATGTCGCTTTTTACGGCATGCAGAATTTCTATGAAGTAGCAAAAGCTATATGATCACTGGTTTTTCCCATACTTCATCACAGCTACCTTTAACGTCTCATCCTAAAAATTATAATTTGTACGTATATTAAAATACTACAAAATATTTTAAATTTATATATAAATATATATATATATATAAATTATATTTATATATATAAACTTGCTAATTAGATAAAAGATATGCAAGATAGGTTAAGAAACTAGATTTACCTCTGTATTACATCAAACACCGCCATTTACGAAATGCAGATTTTCTCTGAAGTAGGAAAAGTTATATTAACCATTGGTTTTCCCATACTTCATCACAGCTACCTTAAACGTATCATCCTAAAAATTATAATTTGTAAGTATATTAAAATACTACAAAATATTTTAAATATATATATATATATATATATATATATATATATATATATATATATAAATATATAAATATATATATATAAATATATATATATATATATAAATATATAAATTTTATATGTGTATAAATTTTAAATATTTTGTAGTATTTTAATATATGTATAAATTATGATTTTTAGGATGAGACGTTAAAGATAGTTGTGATGAAGTATGGGAAAAACCAATGATCATATAGCTTTTGCTACTTCATAGAAAATCTGCATGCCAAAAAAGTGATGTTTGGCTTAATAAAGAGGTAAATCAAGTTTCTTAAGCTATCTTGCATATCTTTTATCCAATTAGCAAGTTTATATGTATAAATATAATTTATATATATATATATATATATATATATATATATATATATATATATATAAATATATATATATAAATTATATTTATATATATAAACTTGCTAATTGGATAAAAGATATGCGGGATTGGTTAAGAAACTTGATTTACCTCTGTATTAAGCCAAACGTCGCTTTTTACAGCATGCAGATTTTCTGTGAAGTAGCAAAAGCTATATGACCATTAGTTTATCCTATACTTCATCACAACTACCTTTAACGTCTCATCCTAAAAATTATAATTTGTACGTATATTAAAATACTACAAAATATTTTTAATTTATAGACATATAAAAATTATATATACATATATATATATATATATATACATATATATATATAAACTTGCTAATTGGATTAAAGATATGCTGGATTGGTTAAGAAACTTGATTTACCTCTTTATTAAGCCAAACGTCACTTTTTTGGCATGCAGATTTTCTATGAAGTAGCAAAAGCTATATGATCATTGGTTTTTCCCATACTTCATCACAACTATCTTTAACGTCTCATCCTAAAAATCATAATTTATACATATATTAAAATACTACAAAATATTTAAAATTTATACACATATAAAAATTATATATATATATATAAACTTGCTAATTGGATAAAAGATATGCAAGATAGCTTAAGAAACTTGATTTACCTCTGTATTATGCGAAACGATGCTTTTTACGGCATCCAGATTTTCTATGAAGTAGCAAAAGCTATATGATCATTGGTTTTTCCCATACTTCATCACAACTATCTTTAACGTATCATCCTAAAAATCATAATTTGTACATATATTAAAATACTACAAAATATTTAAAATTCATACACATATAAAAATTATATATATATATAAACTTGCTAATTGGATAAAAGATATACGGGATAGGTTAAGAAACTTGATTTACCTCTGTTTTACATCAAACGCCAACTATTACGAAATGCAGATTTTCTCTGAAGTAGGAAAAGCTATATTAACCATTGGTTTTCCCATACTTCATCACAGTTAACTTTAACGTTTCATCCTAAAAATTATAATTTGTACGTATATTAAAATACTACAAAATATTTAAAATTTATACACATATAAAAATTATATATATATATAAACTTGCTAATTGGTTAAAAGATATGCAAGATAGGTTAAGAAACTAGATTTACCTCTGTATTACATCAAACACCGCCATTTACGAAATAAAGATTTTCTCTGAAGTAGGAAAAGTTATATTAACCATTGGTTTTCCCATACTTCATCACAGCTACCTTAAACGTATCATCCTAAAAATTATAATTTGTAAGTATATTAAAATACTACAAAATATTTTAAATTTATATATATATATATATATATATATATATATATATATATAAATATATATATATAAATTATATTTATATATATAAACTTGCTAATTGGATAAAAGATATGCGGGATTGGTTAAGAAACTTGATTTACCTCTGTATTAAGCCAAACGTCGCTTTTTACAGCATGCAGATTTTCTGTGAAGTAGCAAAAGCTATATGACCATTAGTTTATCCTATACTTCATCACAACTACCTTTAACGTCTCATCCTAAAAATTATAATTTGTACGTATATTAAAATACTACAAAATATTTTTAATTTATAGACATATAAAAATTATATATACATATATATATATATATATATACATATATATATATATATATATATATATACATATATATATATATATATATATATATATATATATATACATATATATATATAAACTTGCTAATTGGATTAAAGATATGCTGGATTGGTTAAGAAACTTGATTTACCTCTTTATTAAGCCAAACGTCACTTTTTTGGCATGCAGATTTTCTATGAAGTAGCAAAAGCTATATGATCATTGGTTTTTCCCATACTTCATCACAACTATCTTTAACGTCTCATCCTAAAAATCATAATTTGTACATATATTAAAATACTACAAAATATTTAAAATTTATACACATATAAAAATTATATATAAATATATAAACTTGCTAATTGGATAAAAGATATACGGGATAGGTTAAGAAACTTGATTTACCTCTGTTTTACATCAAACGCCAATTTTTACGAAATGCAGATTTTCTCTGAAGTAGGAAAAGCTATATTAACCATTGGTTTTCCCATACTTCATCACAGTTAACTTTAACGTTTCATCTTAAAAATTATAATTTGTAGATATGTTAGAATACTACAAAATATTTAAAATTTATACACACATAAAAATTATATAAATATATACATACACACATATATATTTATATATATATATATATATATATATATATATATATATATATAAACTTGCTAATTAGATATAAGATAAGCAAGATAGGTTAAGAAACTTGATTTATCTCTGTATTACGTCGAAGGCCGCCTTTTACGGCACAATACGCGGAATTTTTATGAATGTAAGATTTTATAGTAATTAAAGAAAAAACACACATAATTAAATCACCGCAAAATTTACAAAGAATTAATTTGCAAACAAAATTTAGGAAGAAAAGGCGGCTAGTTAGGTCTTCACTATCTTTTGTTCGAAGCTTATGTAACATCTGCGACAAGTGTGGACAAATTACGAACTACAAAACAAGCGGGAAAGCTGTCCCTCGTGCGTACATACATAACAATTGATTTGTGTGAGTAATGTAGTTTATTATACTGTAAATTTATACTACTTTTCAGTATTTTTCATATATATTTCTTTCTTTGATGGTAAAGAGTGTCTCGCATTGGTCCGTACTAGATCTTACGTCGACACGCATTTGTTTCACGATATATACATACAAAGTAATAAATATAAATGACACATATAACAATTAGTATATAAATCAGCGACAAAAAATAAGAATTTGTCGAATATTTTTTTACAAATAATTAATTAATGCTTAGATGTTATATTAACTTAATACAAATTAAAACGTGAGTGCATTTCCACCGGGGTCGGTGCAAGGCGGATTCAGTGCGTTCACCGGAACCCGGACCCGCGTTTGGAGAAACCTCTACGTATACGAAAATTACCCAATAAATAGAATATTGATGTTGATTAAATTTTTATGGCCTGATAATACTATTGACGGATGACATTTTTTTTTTTTTTTTTTAGTATCGATAATTCAATTTAAAGGAGTGACAAAAATAATCGAATTATTTAATATTATTATTGGAATGCATTATTATTTAATATTCATTTTATAAGAAATATATAATGTGTGACAGCATTGTAAATAAACAAATTCCTCGTTATAAAATTTTAGTTGTATGAACGTGTATTTGGGCCCCGCAAAAGGTCGCGCCGGCCCTGATTTCCACACTACCTACGAGATAAAACTCCTATCCAGTGCCCTTTTTTTACGAGGTTTCCTTTGTAGGACTAGTCCACACTATACTACTTCGACTATACTACTATTAGTATTACTATTACTACTGATAATAATAATAATAATAATTTTTTTTTTGTGAGGGAGGAGAAATGCATTTATGCACGGTGTGCCAGGCTCCCATTTCTGGACTACTGGCTGAAACTCCTTCTTCTTTCGCCTGGATACTAGTCCGGGACTGTTTACCACATTTCTTCGGACTAGGCCTTTTTTCTTTGCCTTTTAGGCTTCCTGCTGATTGTCGTTCCTCCTTTCTAGGTTACTTAACAGGCGTTGTCCGAGTCCTTTTTCTTTTTGCAAAGGATGTCCTGCACCCAGTGTGTAGTCAAGTTCCAATGCTCTTCTTTTCGGAGCATATTCTCCACTATGTCGTCAGGAGTCACTCGTCTGATTCTTGTCTGTAGTTCTCGCTTCTGTTGTGCCCAACGGTCACAGTATTATTCAGTGTATTTAAAACTCCTCGGCGATATTTCATATATTGTGGACGTATAAGATCTCTTTTCTCACAAGTTCAATGATCTTTCTTCCAGCTGAAGCTGCAAATTATAAAATCATCGAATATTGAACTGAAAACGCTGGAATCTATAATTACATAAATCCCTTGACCAAGCTATTTCCCGATTGCACGGGCCATAATAAACAGGAAGGTTTATCTCGCGTCTAATCATTAGAACATTCAACTGTTCAGCCGTGTGCCGTGAAGATGCTATTTTTATAATACAAAAAAAAAACAATCTAAAGAAGTTTGGTTGCCTGATAGGAACACAATCAATTGAATTTGTTTTTGTTTTATATAATGAATGCACGTCCTCATTTTTTAATTATCTATCTCTCCCTCTAAAAATATAAAAAATATTTTAATGATATTGAAGATGACATAATATCTCTCAAAAATCATCTTAAAACACACTTAACATTCATATTGTATATATTCGGTGATTGCATAAGTTTGTACCTGATTTAAATATAAGCTTTAATAGATTATATTTTAGAGATAACACTTTTATTAATCAATTATATAGTCTCCATTATTTTCTACAATGGTTTTCCAACGATCTATAAAGTTGTCGATTCCATTTTTGAAGAAAGAACTTGGTTTTTCTTAAAAAATGTTTGTAAGGTGGTTTTCGACAGCTTCCTCGGAATTGAGATTCTTGCCATTTAAACTATTCTACAAAGAGCGGACCAGATAAAAATCTGAATCTGCGCAATATCTGGAGAATATGGTGGGTGCTGTAGAATTTCCCCATTGCAATTCCTGCAGTTTTCGTAGCGTCTGTTGTGCGACGTGTGGCCTAGAATTGTTGTGGTGGAAGATAACGCCTTTTCGATAGGCCAAAATAGGATGTTTTTCTCGAATAGCTGTAGCAAGTCTAGTTAGTTGCTCACAGTACTTGTCCGCCGTGATTGTTTCGCCGCGTCGGAGCAACTCAAATTAAATAATTCCCTTGCGATCCCACCAAACACACAGCAACACCTTCATCGGATGCAAGTCAGCCTTTGCTACAGGTTCTGCTCCTTCAGTTGATGTTTTCCATATCCTCTTTCGCTGTACGTTTCTTTAGAAAATCCACTTTTCATCGACTGTTACCATTCGATCTAAAAAAGGCTCTTTTTTGTTAAGAAAGAACCACAGTCATGCGGTTTAGCTTATTCCTTTCAGTTAGGAGCTGAGGCACCCACGTATCAAGCTTGGAAATGTATCTAAGCATTTTTAAATGAAGAAAAACGGTTGGATTAGCGATATTCAGCTTTTCAGCAATATCCTTAGTTGTAATCCTTGGGTTTCTTTTCACTAAGGCATGCGCAATGTCATCATCAATGCCAGAAGGCCCTCCAGAGCAGGGTTGATCCTTCATGTTGAAATCACTACTTCGGAATTTGCCAAATTACTTTTAGTCTGTTCGGAGAGCAGGAGCACGGTCCAAATATCCGGTTTGAATATTTTTTTGTGCAATTCCAACACTCATGCCTTTTCGAAATTCATATGGTATTACAGGCCGAAAATGCACCTGTTCGTTCTCCATTTTTAATGAGTTCTCCTATGCACAAATGGAAGCTTAATTGACATGAGACAACGTCATTTATTCGGTGTAATCAACAATTACTTCACAAAAACCATAGAACTCCCCCATAACTTAATGCCATCTATAAAAGAATGTTTTGAGAAATTAATAAATAAAATAAAATATCAGCGATAATAATAACAAATAATAAGGAAAAACGAAAACAATAAGGATTTCTACGAGAATAGAAATGAGATTAAAAAAGGGTACAAAATGAAAGAAATAACTGAAAGAAAAAGGTTTAGTATATGGAATTTTTTGACGAAAAGATTGGAAAAGAAATTCAGTCGAGTAAAAGATTTCTCTTTCCTTTTTTTTTAAGTCATTTTTCTTAAGTAAGATTGCTTTTAACGAAAAAGGGTTGTTAGATCCGGCGCAGACAAGTGACAAGTGACGTACGATGACGAGTTCAGTTGCAGCTCGTACGTGTTTTGAGATGACTCTGGTTGTTCTTTTTTCTCTTGGTTATTTACTTCGGCGATAGACAGATAGATAAAGATAGGTATAGAGATAGAGATAGAGATTCATCATGAATATTGAATCACTTCTTTAACGAAAAAAAAAATCAAATAAATCATATACACAGATAGAAGAAATGTGAACGTGTGTACTTACCAATTGTAATAATGACGTAATAATTACGCAATAATAATGATGTCGTGTCACGTAAAAAATAATGGAACCGTGGTCCATCGTTCGAGAAGCCACGCTCCTCCGGTTTGCACTACTGCCCGGCTCGAAATCTCGTACTCAACTGAACTGGTCCCTGCTCGCTCGCGGGAATTTATTGAGGGGCCAAACGAATTTGAAACTGCACGTCGCGACACGCTATCGAGGACAATATTCGACGCCATAAGAGAAAAGGATTGGTAGCCAGAGCTACTGCCTTTCGTTGCTCTTTCGCTAGATCCATTCTCTTCATTTCTCTCTTTTTCTCCTGTTATATTATATATATATAATAAATAAGAAATAATATAAAGAATAAATAAGAATTAATAAGAAATATGTACATAGGTATAATGACAATCATAAGTGCGGTAGAAAATTTATCTGTCCGTTTCTCTAAGAAATTAATTTAGAAATCTATAATATTCAATCTATTAATCTGTTGAAGTATGATTAGCAATGTAAAAAGTACGTACTTTGATGTTTATTTCGAATTAAATTGGAAAGATTTTGGAAAGTCTTGAGATATGCAACCATTCGCTCGGTAGTACTTGCATCTCATAAGATTTCAACATATCGCAAGCATTGAATTACTTCTATCAAAAATGAACATTTTTAAACCTTAATAGCATCCCTTAAAACTGTCGAATTGAAGAATGAATTCAGAAAAAATTAGAATGAAACTAAGAGAAGTTTTAATTTCAAAATGCTTAAACCTGTAGGAATAGTTAAAAGACTCATTGTTTGTAAAGATAATGTTTGTTCTGTAATATTTATAAATGATACGAGATATATTGTTTTTACATATACGTCACCGTGTTATCATTATTCCGTCAATTTAAAATAAGTATTTATTCAATACGAATTCAATTTGTCGAAATGCTTATTTCAATATTCATCTGATATGAACGTTTTTAAGAGATATAGGGACGTTGAGCTAGATACGATTCACCCATACAAGATGCATAATTCGCCTTGAATATATATATAACAATATATTTATATATAAAACTGCTTCGATCAATGCACTCGCATTCAAATCGAATCTTTCCATTCTGAATCGAGAAGGACGGCGAAAGGCTTAAATTAACTAAGCTATGGCCACTCCCTGCCTAAAGTTCTCGTCTTCCTCTCACTACAAATTTAGAGTTACAGGAAAACTTCGCTAGTATCTTCGAAATGACGCAAAAAGGAACTATAGTTTCGAAATTTACTGTGAATCTCAATTTCTATCTGACATTATGTATCATAAGATCAATCATAGTACGTATTTTTAATCGAATGTAAGATAATCTATAATTTTAATATATTGCTTTATTACAATTGACTTTATAAATTATATACATTTCGTAAAATTTTACATAGCGATTCATGAATGAGAAGATTGCTATTTTTTCTTCATTCATTCACGAAGTTCAAAATTATTCAAAGATCTTGGTCAATGAGCGTAGGAGAATGTCCTATACTAATAACGATTACGAGCCTTTTAAAATGATTTACATCGGAATATATATACATGGAGAAAATTCAGTTCGAATGTAATTAGTATGAAATATACCATAGAATAAATCAATTATCTCTAGATTTGCATTAAAAAATTATTTACTCTTGTTTTCTGACGATCCAAACATTCTCTTAGTTTATATCTCTTCCTACATATTTGTAAGAAATAATGTAGGACAATCGTCAGGAATTAATGTAGCTTAAAGAGTTGATCAAACAAGGGACAGGTATGTATATATTCATAGATTAACAGGGTTATGAACCGATTGGAAAGATTGATTTCAGACACTTTCTAAACAAGTTTCTGCGACTCCCGAATTCAAATTTTTCCGATAATAATAATAATGTCTCACTATACTTAATAATTATGATAAATATAAACTCTTACTATAATAATAAGGCTTAATAGCATTGCCTACTGATCATACTTTTCAAAATAAAAATATTATTATTGCGATTATCTTTACGATTATGCCTGATATCAAATATGCATAGTTACGCGAAGACAATGGCAGTTTGCGAGATAAATTATATTTAAATAATTTCATGGCTTCTCGATTGAATCGGACGACGATAAATCAAGAATGAAACGAAACTTTGTTAGATATAGCAAAAAATAATTAATGCAACTCGAATTTTTGCAATGTGTTGCCTTGTAATGTATTGTTTTAATTTATTTTCAATCGTTCCAACGAGCTAACCGTTCTTCTTTTGTTTAACTTTCAACTTGCAAAAATTCGTTAGCTTGTATCGAGATAATAGCTGTGATTTTTAAATCGATCATTTGCAAACAATTTTTTATGCTGATCTAATTATTATATCTTTACAGTTTGTGATTTTTATAAATATGGATTTATGATATATACCATTTTATAATCCTGATTGGTCGATATTATTTTTTATTATTTTATTTGGTGTATTGCTAATACTATGACACGGTTAGATTGAAATTTATATCAATTATATTCGGTAATATAAATATGGGTTTCTAAAAATCCTAATGCAATGATAGAAAGATTCAATCAAGGACGTTTCACGATCAACGTATGAGCAGGCATCATTGGAGATCACATTATTGGCCTTATTTATTTGCCTGCACGAAATTTTTGATCTAGCCGCTGAAAATCACGTTGCATTGGAACGTCTTTTGCACGTAATAATCTTCCATTATATCTTACTGTCTCTCGATATATTTCACGGTAGTTCTCTCCTGTTTCGTCAATAGCACGTAACATTTGCCGTATATTTCTGTAGATTGCCATCTTACTAAACTCACTGAATATCAAAAATAGGCTGACTGATCACGAACAAAGCGACAAGAAATCGTCAATAATACGAATAGGAGGCTACTGTAAAAGGTAAACTGTTTAATGTAGAAATATTGTTAATAAAGTTAGTCCGAGACTAGAGTTTTTCACTTATATCTCATCTTGATCGTTGCACTATTTGTTGTGACCTTCAATTTCGACGTTAAGAACAACTTTGCACGAAAGTCTTTACGTCCTACGAAATGTAAACAATGAAATTTAAACGTATTATGAATAAAGTTAGTTTTAGACGTATTGGAACTTTAAACTTTTCATTTTTCAAGTGAACAGTTGACTCTTGACCCAGGCTTCCTTTGACACTTTTTGTTCTCGCAATGAGTAGAGTACGATGCAAGCAAAAAAATGTGACCTTCGATTTCGAAGTCAAGGACAAATTTGCAGATGCTATTTTTTATAAATGACCACCGATCCGAAGGTGTAGAATGCCCCTATGACAGTCTTTACACATATTTTGTATACACCCTGTACGTATGTGTTGATTCGACTTTGATTTATCGCATTATTCATTCCAAACTGCCTTTCAATAAATATCGAAGGGCAAATTGTGTAAGCAGCGATATATTTTATTCCAAGAATATAGATTTTTCATGGTTAAGCATTTTTTAATCTTACAATGAAGTATTCGTTAACAATGAATATTAAAACAACAAAGATACATTAGGTATATCACTTATAAGTAATAAAGTAGCATAGTAAATGAAATAAAGGGAAACCTAAATATCTGTTATAAAATTTTAATCGAGATCTATATCAAATACGAGAGATAATTGATTCGTAGATAGATGAAAGTTCAAATTATGATTATTTATTTCTCTTCACAATTATACTTCTTTTACGATGAACCGAACGGCACAAGTAGTCTGGATATTATAACCCATGTGACGATAAGTAAAAAAGAGGCGATGATAAGTTTCAATGCTTGATGCATAAAATAAAACCTTGAAAATTTGAAAAATACATATCATTCGGCAGTGATTATTATCAACGGACGGACAATGGTGTAAAAATGAAAGAAAGAGGATACCTTCGCCATTTTATACGAGCTTGCGGGAGCGTCTCCATGGAATCCTTTAAAATGTACGTTCTTATCCCTGGGAAATAAGATTGAAAGTAACTATCCCAGACGAGCTCTTTTATATCACAAAAGAACAATTTACTATCTTCAGACGTTAAATTGTTCTTCAGTTCTTTCCATCTTTCATTTGTAAAGCTCCATTCGTTCGTAGAAAAATGAGCCAGTGCATCGGACATTTTATGTATTTTATTATACATTCTCAGTAACCTTGAATGAATAGAATTGTCGTGCGCATACAATTTTTTCCCTTTTTCCGTTCTAGTATCTTCCCACCAGAGAATAAGATCTGAGTAATTTACCTTGGCTGTTTACCCACGCACAAAGCGATCGTATCGATGAAAAAAGCTGGTAATAAATGTAAAATGTATACGTAAATAAGATAGATCGGCCGATATTTTGTTATTTTAAAACTATGGGACCAAATAGCCTTTTCGGTTGGTATCATTTCTTCATACTTAAGTATTATTTCTACATATCTGCTGTAAGTGATTGGATTCTCGTCAGATACGTAATTGTAAATGGGAATATCTTCGTTGGATCTAAAAAGATTACGTATTCGATTAAGAATTAATACGTATTATTTTCTAACATCAATGTTTAATTTTGTTATCGTGAAAATATTATTTCGAGTAAGCGAGTTCATTTGTCACTACCTTCGATTATTTGCAATGTCCCAGGCACTAGCAATTAGACCATTAACAGTCATATCTCCAGGTACCATGTTTGCTTTTATCGATCCATCGCAATAATGAATTCGAATTAATCCTATATAAATGCCTGCGGTAATACCTATTGGTCCGTACAAGTTGTCGATCCATCCCGGGAAAGGTTCTCGATACGTTGATATTACTAAAAATATTACGTCAATTGATTTACATTATGTATTTTATTGTTCTACAAAGGCTTCATCATTACCAACCAATTGCAGGGCGAAATATTCCAATCGGCATCGATTCTCCATGCTTCCGTATCACACTCTCGGCGGCTGATTTAGTGTACAGGTATGTATTCGGCCATATTCCAAGTAATCTGAAATAAATATGAATGATATGAATGTTTTAATAATTAATGCGTAGTTCAGAATCTTAAAATTTTTTTGCTAAATAAATGTGAAACTAGCAAAGAAAATTATTATTTGAAAATATAAATCTACTGTGGTGTAATGTCGTCGAGCAATTTTTCATCCAAAGAGTTCATCAGATCAATCAACCTGTCCCCATCCATGGGTGGATCATAAAACATCTCTTTGATCGGATTATGAAGACAATTGGCATAAGCCGTCGATACGTGTACGAAACTCTGAAATATCAAAGATAACGAAACATTTACAAAAACTGATCCTTTGATTGAGAAAGATCTTGATAGTCATTAAAAAGTATTTAAGGATATAAGTATGGTACCTTTAGTTTCGGCATTTCTTTCGACAAATTTAACAAATCTCTCAGACTTTGGACGTTAATAGCTATCGCCGATTTCATTTTTTCATTGAATCTCACGGTCGCGGCCACATTAAAAACAATTGATACCTCGCGTATGAGCGTAGCTCTATCGATTTTGGAAATGCCGAGATTCGAGAAACTGCAATCGCCCTCGATCGGGACTATGCGATTTTGGAATGTTGGTTGCTCCTTTCTTAGCGTGGAAAATAACTATAATGCAAACGGTGCTGTAAATATTTCCCTCCTCACATACGCTAAATACTTATACATATTTCTTTATCTTATATCCCGATTATGTTATTTAATAGAAACGGATGATTCTAGTGCTTGATCAAAGAATAAAATTATAATATATCAATACCTATAATAGTCATAATAATCAATAAAAATCAACTCACTGAATCTTCGATAAATTCTCCCATTCGTTGGACTAGGTTCTTTCCTCCTTTTGCACGTATCAAAACATAAATGCAAATGATACCTGGGCAACCTCTTAACAATTTCTCTATTAATAACTTTCCGATATATCCTGTTCCACCAGTAATTAAAATACTTTGATCGTTATAGAAGTTTTGAATAGGCGTGGGTTGTTTGTTCCCTATCTCGGAGGACAATTCCAAATCTGTAGGCGCATATTCTATTGGCGTTTCAGTTTTCAAAGAGCTATCTTCGATGTTCATTTTTGATCCATCGTCTAGTAACAGCCTTTTTATCATACCTACTATTTCAAATTGATCTATAAACGCAAATATATATATATATAAATCGTTAATCTTTTTCCGTATATATTACACAATGATTTTATTCGTTCCTTTTCTTTTTCTTTTATCGAAGTATATCCATCCATTTCTATAATTAGACAAATAATTATGCTAATTCAACGTCAGTGAGTCTAATCTAACAAGGTAGCCAAGGTGACTCTATAAATATTAAAACCCAACGCTCGAATACTAATCACACATTTTTTATTTTGCGATGAACTTTTTCTCTACTTTTATATCGAAGCGATCAAACGATTAAGATCGATTCCGATTAGAAATGTCATTCGTAGAATTTATTGTACGTGTTCATTGCGTGTATATGAGATGTTGTGAAATAAAAAGTTTCATAATTAGAAAATCGTTTAATTTCATATCGTTGCGATTAATTATATATATCCATAGGTTTGTCCGTGTCTTTTACAAGATGCTAATTTGCAAAGTTATAACATAAAATATTAATTGCGTCTTACAGAATCAAAAATACACTGGGAGAAGTAATTAACATTTTCGACCTCCATTAACGATCTTTCGTTATTTGCAACATCCACCGCTATGTTATCCTCCTTAATTATTTATTGCCGTTTATTTTCTTTTTATTTACTACAAAATAGGAGAAGTAATTTTCAAGAGAAAATTCCTGACGATTATTATGAGACTTGTCTGACAAGTGAAAGAGAGTGTGACCGAAATTGGTCACGTCATCCCTTATCTCGGACTCCTAACTTATTCTATTAAATAAATGCTGCAAACTAATAGTAAACGGGACAACTACTTTAGAATAACGTCATGAAACTATGAAATCTCGATATGCTATTTGATCATGAGTAAGTTAACTGTTAATTTCTATTTCGGTTATTTGTAAAGTTGTTTCCATTTGTCTCACGTTCGCGATATTACTTGATTTCTAAAGTAATAACTTTTCGTTTTTTACTTTTAAGTTGTAGAAACACAGTGGTAGTAAGAATTTGTAGGTTTTCTTAACTGTCGCTTAAAGCTAATAATAATAAACGAAATGTTTCTAAAATTATTGTCTTTATCCGATGTCGAATCAAAACAAATTCCAACATAGAAACGATTTTTACCGAATTTTTTCTTGCAGTCGAACTATTTTTGTTATTTTTTGAAATTATAAACGATAGCAAATGATAAGAGAAATAAGGCTCATGAAGTTGTTAATAATAGAAATTGTCAGTAAAGAAAATGTAATAGATATGAGTCATTAAAACGTTTAAAGTATCTAAAACAAAATTGGAACGTTTATCCAATAAGAGATGCAGACATACAGTAAATTATAAATACTATTAATAATACTCAATTTCCAAAACTTTTTATGTTTTAAAATATATCTATGTTTATATAAAACATTCGATTGCATAATTAAATTTTGTTCTAATTGTATATAGGTAACAAAAAAAAACAAATTTGTTTATTAAATAGTTTTATCATATGAGAAATAGGCGATGCGATTTCAAAGCACATTCCCTAAACTATTGTATAATTTTCATTGTATCATTAATGCCGTTTGAATAGTCCAAAAAGCTAGGGACACGTAATCAGGCACGAAATAGGTTAGTCATAGTTCTCTATTTCAGTAGTCGATTCTATAAGGTCGGACTGTTTCAAAATATTATGGGATGTGTGTGTGTGTCAGATCATTCGTTCCGGTAGAAACCTTACGAATAAGATTATGTCATCGTAGGTCGTATCGGATCGAGCCCTTTCGAGTAACGATAATGATAAAGAAATGAAAATTCGAGATACCTACTATTTTCTAGAGCGCTCAAGAATTTTCGAATATGACAATGAGTATAAAAAGATACGATCTATCGGTGAGTAAATCGGTCAGAATCTATCGTTGCGTGTAATGAGCGTTAAATCTGTGTTATATACAATAAACTCTACTATCAATTATATTTCTTCACTTACACACTTACATATCCCACGATATAAGAAATTTTCTTTCTTACAATGTTTTGCTTTCATTAAGACATTCCGCGTAGCTTTTATTTTCACCTTTGTTCTTGAAATTATGAAAACACAACTATTCATTTATAAACTATATATACACGCATAGATATTGATCGATCACTTTCCTTGTTTCCGAAGTCTTACCTTCTTTCAAATACATAAATCTACAATTTATTACTTCTTATTTATAGCTTGTATACTCTAATGCATATAATGAGTTTTTATGAATATTCTGCATGTCATCAATAATTATCCTTCTATTTCTACATTCTTGATTATTATGAGAAAGAAAAAAACAACGGTCGGACATTCATAATGACAAAAAAGGGAAATAAAGAAAAAAAATTTACGTGGTCTATTCAATCGATTGGAGAATATTTCTAATGTAGCGTTGTCCATATCTTTGTACACTGCCGTACGAAAGTATCTGGACGCTTACTGATTTTAGGAAATTCGTGAAATAGAGTGCATATTATTATTGTTTATCGATATTTTGCGATGATGAACCCTATTATGTATAAACATATATTTAATATTTCAAAATAAAATTAAAATTGCAAAATTTAATGGTCCCCTTTGTTTAAATAAATACAAGTTTTTCCAGTAGTTTAATGCTGCATAATATTCTGTTGCTGAGGGACGTTTTACAAGGCTTTGTGTTATTACATATCCTTCGATGTTTGTATTCATTTTTCGTCGAACTGTGTTTCGTGATATGGTCTACTATCATTTTAGAAGACATAGTTTTAACACTATACCTACCACGCGCGGTCCAATGACCGGTTTTGAAATTTCGTGTAGAATTTCTTATATACAACGTTACTGTATCGCCATGTAAGTTATTAGCTTTTCCTATAATAAACATACAAAACCATTTTTCAATATTCACAACTTCTTTTATGGTTTACTTTCAGAAAAAAATTTATAGCATGTCTAGTCTACCACGAGCGGTCATTTGAGCATTTGAACAATTCATGTTATTTACGACAATATTCTTCGGAAAGCGCATTTCTGAAATTGTTTTACGAGTCCACAATAAAATTGTGGATCTACAGTGGAAATAAATGCGCGATTGGAACAAATACCTAGCATTCTTTGTACGACAGTACGGTCTTGCGTTCCGAACAGAGAGCATCAAAATTTCACAGAGTGTATAAGAGAGTTTATAAGTGCTAGTTTCAACAAAGTGAACAGAGCCAACAATATTTTGTGTTATGATTTACTTTGAAATTTTTTATTCATTTTCTCAATTTTTTTGCCCCGCTTGATTTATATTTTTATATATTTGTTTTTACTTTATCATTTGTATATTCATCCCCAAAAATGTCAAGACATTCGAGGAATATCAATTTATTAGACAAAATAAATAATATCGACGAGGATTGTTCGGAAGAAGATCAAGAAGTTTCCGATATTGATAATGACACAGCGGAAAATAGTAGTGACTTATTTGACAGCTATACTGACGAAGAGAACAATTTGAATATAGGAAGAGGAAAAAAAAGAAAGAGATTTATAGTTAATTCCGAAAGTGAAAACTTTTCTAAATAGAAAAAAATATTTTGTTTCCTATCCAATTTGCTAAAATTTCTTTCTATATTAAGATACATATTCTTTTCTTTAAGCGGTCATTTGACCACTCATGGTAGAATTAGGTATACATGAAATTTCAGTAGGTTTAGTGTTAACGTTTTCCGATCGTCGTTAACGTTTCTTTCACGTACTTGTCATAACTTCGTGCAATGTAAGAAAATATAAGCGTAGACTTTTGATTTATTACACGTGTAATATTATTTCAAATGCGACTTTATAAATGGTATTTGTAATGCAATTTACTTGTACCTATACCGTTAAATAATGTAATATCAATAATCTATCATTAACTTCGAAAATAGTGTAGTATGCAATATTACTCGTTAATGAGATTGTAGAAAATTCTTTCAATTAGGATTTTATTTTAATGATTTATATATTCCCATGGAGGAAAAAAAGATTAATGCGACTTAGGTTTATTTTGGTAAATCACAGTATTAATCGAATAGCCAAATTGTTTCTTTTTAACGTAATTCTGCGTGATTGATTAACATCTTAATTAATATTTATTAAATTCCACGTAGTTTTACACTTGAATTTTCATAAAATAGTGTTACTAAATTTTTATATCGTACCCTAGGATCAGGATTTTTTTTTAAGCATACCCATCTCACTTTTATTTACATTCAAAATTATTTATTACCTTGGAATATTAAATTGATGCACTTTCAAGATAGTTATGAAGGTTTAAAACTGTAGGCGTTCCTTCCTTCTTCCTTACTTCAGATGTACGTGTTGCTCGAACGTAGTTTACTTTAACACTGAATCACTAAACAAGTTCAAATGGTACCGTCGCTATTTTCAAATGGTTAAATCATCAGATACTTTAACAACGTTGCTTCTTTTACGAAAAAAGTAGCTCGTACGATCATAAGAGGGTTATAACTGACTATAACAAGCTTCAATTTGAATTTTTCCTACTTCATGAGTTTGCTATAATTTCATATTCTGTCGTTTCTGTCGCACGTCCACAATCGTTCTATCAAATGAACGTGTCACGTTGATGAAATTAGATTTTATAATTTCTCATTGATATGCATCATGTGACCTGACGCATTTATTTCATCCATATTAATCTTGCATATTTTAATGTTTTCTATTTTTGATTTATCGTCGCTATATTAAATTACAAATAAATTACAATTCATTGTACGCTATTCTCATGATTGATCATTTTCTGTCATCGAGTACTTACGTTGCTCACCATACAAGTACTAAATGAGTATAAAGTTTTAGAAAAATCCAACAACATATAAACAAAGTAGATAATAATTATTATGACTACGTACACATAAAACGTAACAAAAGTATTCGAACGAACTGTTGTATGACAGTTTTATAGCATTTTAATATTTTGTTGAGCCACCTTTGGCTTTTATTACTGCTCGAAGGCGATTTTCCATGCTGTAAACTAATTTTTTTGTGACATCTGATGTTATGGAATTCCACGCATCCACGATGTTTTGTTTCTGCGTATCTTTCGACGTTATTACGCTTTTTCTAAACCTTCTGTCGAGTTCTTCCCATAAATGTTCTATGGGGTTTAGGTCTAAACTTTGTGGGCGGCCTCGGCAATATAAAAGGAATATTATGTAGTAGCCATTGCTGTACAATTTTGGCTGTATATGTTCATGATCACGGTCTTACTGAAAATAAAAATCTCGTGGTACACGTAACTATTCCTGCTCTGTATTTTGTTTTCTCCATACTTTTTGCCGTCCATCGCTTCCGAACAAATTAAATATGCTTTCTTCCGAAAGGATAACTGTATTCCAGAAATTGTTATCCTTATTAATAAATGCTTCAGCAAAATTTAATCGAAGTTAGCTTGTTCTTCTTACTGTATTGTATTGTTTATTTAATGGTTCCCCTTAGGGTTACATGACTTCCGTACTCCACTATACATTTTCAATGCATTTTACTTACATTTTCAAATTTAATTTACCTTAAAATTATCCTATTTTAACCTCTTATTCTTACATTTATTTATTATTTTTATATTTTCTGTTTACTCTCTCTTCTCCCTTTCAACGCTCTTAGTTCTTAAAATTATCATGAATTCTTTCACTTCCTCTATCTTTTCCCCTTTCCATTTCCATTCTACTTTCCTACTCCTCCCCCCTTCCTTTCTACATCTCATTATTTTTATTTTCTTTGCATTTAGAGTAAGTTTCTTCTTGTCTATGTATCTCCCTAGCCTTCTAATCAGTGCCAACATTCCTTCCTCATCCTCCGCCAATACCGCTACGTCATCTGCATATGCTAGTGTGTATACCCTTCTCCCTCCCAATTTTACCTCACCGACCTCGCCTGCTTTACTCATTTCCTCCTCCATGTCTGCCGTCAGTAAATTGAAAAGGAATTAACTCAGTGGGCAACCCTGTTTAACTCCCATCGCCGTCCAGAACTCGTCGCCAGCTTCTCCTCCTACTTTCACCCTGTTTTTAGTTTCTCTGTAAATTTCTCTTACCCTCTCTATCAATTCGCTTCTGACCTCTCTTTCCCTCATTGCCTTGTTCTTCTTACTGATGTACGGCTTCTTTCGTGGAACTCTGCCATGAATATTGTTATTCCATAATATTATTCGACACAATTGGCCGTGAACTTCTTTATTGAACTTCGTAGTAACGTCTGCTGCCAATTTTGGTGCAAATATAAAAGGATGTTTTTTTGGTCACTTCACGAAGAACTACTATTTCTTCTCGCGGTGTTAATATTTTTTTCAACGTCCAGATCTTACTTTATTTGCAATATTTCCATCCATATTATTTTTTTTGTATTATGCAACAAACTGTAGATTATTTCTTCCTATAATATCACCAATTTTTTTATACGATTTTCCTTCTCTCTGTGAAGTTTAATAATTATTTCTCTTTCAGATTTTTGGTAGTTTCTGATTTTTTCCGCTCATTATTTTAAATGATAAATAAATGTTGAATTTTGCGGTTCTATCTGTTCTCTGGCACTATTAGAGACACACTGAAGACTGTTTGTTTACATTCAAATGTTTATCTAACTGTGTGTTTACTGAATACGGACATTGTAATATAGCGTTCGAATACTTTTGTTACGTGTTATGTGTATGTAGTCATAATAATTGTTATCTACTTTGTTAACATGTGGTTGGATTTTTCTAAAACTTTATGCTCATTTAGTACTTGTATGTACGCTACTATAAATACATTTTTTTTCAATAAATTACAATTCATTGCACGCTATTCTCATGATTGATCAATTTCTGTCATCCCGTTCGAATACTTACATTGCTCACTATATCTAATTGAGAATAAATTATTTCCGAAGTCGATTAACTTTATGCAAAACAGGAAATGGAGAAAAACTGTAGATTTATATACACTTGCCTCGAGTTCTCTTGTTATTACTTCACTTTTAATCGATCGTTATAAAGTGTACAAAAAATGGTGAAGCAATTATTAGGGTTCTAACATTGGTATCGTTAACGATCATTAAAGTTCCTTGCTAAAAATAATGAGATAGTTACTAAAGTTCGATTATACGTAGAAACATAAGTAAGAGTATTTTCATATGAGAACACTTATCATTAATTATTGTGTACAAACGACAAGGACTTTCAGTATCATTGAAGTGAATTTTATTTTATTACGCATAAATAACATAACTCAAAAATTTTAATACATTCGAATGATTGATAATGTTAAATATACATTTCTATACACATTAAACATATACAATCAAGTGCAACGCTATGGTACACACGTATATTGATACTAATTATTAGACGTTTATAATTTTCAACTAAATAACATATGTATGTCTTCTCTATATTAGACGATATATAAAACGATATATAAAACAATATATATATATATATATATATATATATATATATATAGACATATATTAATTTTATATTTAAATAATAATTTAAATATAATTCTTAGAATGTATCTATTCCCTTTATATTTTTTACGCATAAACACGCAATATATATATATATATATATATATATATATATATATATATATGTTGATTAAAATATAAAATTTATGATAAATTAAATTAAATTTATCATTATCGAAGAATTGTTATCTAAGCATATTCTTAGATACTATTCAACTATATCACAAGGGTGATATCAATAATCATCTCACTCTATATAAAAAGGAAGTAAATAAAATATTATAAATTTATAAACTTGTATATCCTACAAAGTAGCAGTTACAAGTAAGTATGGTTGCAATTTTTACTTTATTTTTTTTTAAATCAGTGCGATATACTTTCTGGAACCTTTTTTTATTCTGAAATTAACTGTCTACATATATGTGGGAAAGATTGGAACTAAATGCCCCGATGTTAAGAAAACCATACAAAATGATAATAAAATAATATTATTACAGTTATATTCTTAGTATGCCATACGTCATGTCAATGAAAACATTTTGTGATAACTAGATTCCGGATGATTATGCCCAATAAATATGTAATAAACATATGCTATATATGCACTAAAGATATGTAAATATGCACGAAAAATATGCTAATATACAAGGAAGATATATAAAATTAACGAAACATTTTGTGATTATTGTGACATATTGTAATTAGAGTTACAATAAATGACAAGCATTTTTTCCAAGTTGTATGATGTTAGTTGATGACACTTATCCGTAAAAATTATTTTATATGCGGAAAATAATCGCTCCACGTCACACGATGTAAGAGGTGCGTACTTACATTTACTCCAGTAGATTTCTATCTAATCTATTGGATCTTGTACGAATTCATCGTTGAAACTATTTGAAATTTGTATTAATTGCGTTAACCCACTATTTTTTTCTATAACCGTAGTTATTTTTTTTTTCTAATTTTTTCTTCACAATTAATAAGTATAGTGAATGATTAATGTAATTCATGTATATTCCCATCGAAGTATTTAACGGCAAACCTACTGTTTCCAATTTCTCTATCGTGGTAAGTAAAATACTTTTATTACAAGGTATAGTCATGATAAGAGTTTCCTGACAGACTAAATTCATTCCATCAGAAAGATATCTCATATGAGCACGAAGTATATATGCATGGCTAATAACATATGCCACAACATATTGCATATGTTTTTAAACATAAAACATAAAAACATATGCATTATGCAAAAAGTGTACAATAAAAAATATATTTTTCGAATTTTCTAATTATAAAACATGTTTCTATCCAGGTCCTATTGCTCTACCTGTTTTCTATCAAAATATGCATTTGCATAAGCATCCGAAGTATGATGATAACGTTAGAAATAACAGAAATAATTTAGGTAGGAAAAAGAATTAACCTTCAACCATATTACAATACAGTTTTAATCGGTTGTAGAAGGTGAGGGAAATAATCGGCGTGACTAAATGGCGGCGTATAAACGAATCGAATGATACGAAACCTTTCTCTTTTGAGGTAAGTGTCTTACTGGCTATGTTCATCAGCTGTAACGCCATAGCGTAACATTAACGCCATTGTTAGGCGTTCCAGTCGCCAACTCCGAGACGTACGGAGATATCATTCGCTGTGAAGGACGTATACACAAATACTACCTTGGAAAATGGATGCTCTAATACGAAGAACGTACAGTGGCTCGCGAAAGTGTATTCGAACGCTCGCCAATGTTGCAACTATAACAAAGCATAACTATCATGACTGTGTATACAAAATTTGAAGCGAATCGCATAATATTTGTAAAAGTTATGAAACATTAATTGTGTAATAATCTATTGAAATAGGATCACAAAAGTATTTTGAAAGCTTTGAGATCAAGCGACCAAACAATGTTTTTCTAGAGAAATTGTAAACGTGTGAAAGGTCCAATTAAATATTGAATAAAATAAAGTGCATAGAATTGATACCGTTCGAATATTTTCGTGATCCTTTTTCAATACATCTTCGCAACGAATGCTTCAATAACTTCTATAAATATTATTGGATTCATTTCAAATTTCCTACACATAATTTCGATAGTTGTGTCTTATAGTGATTGCAACATTACTTTCAACGCTTAAGTTTAACGTGCACATTTTTATTACTTGAAATTTTATTAGTGAACATTCGAATATTTTTGTGAGCCATTGTATACACATAGACTTCGAAAAATAAAAACGTTATTTATAATAGACATAGAATAATTTCGAGCCCGACGAATAACTGTAACTGTGGGTAAGAAAACTCTATCTAATATTTTCTAAATATAGGTCAATTTTCAAATAATATTTGCTGTGATTGGATTAAGAATTATTAATAATTCTCAGGAACAGTACACACTTCGTTTATTTTCAATTGAGGAATTAGGTGAGTTATTTGTAATATAAAAATTAAATACTTGGTCATTAAATCAGGGCCGATGTATGGCGGGTTGCAAAGTTACCCAATTAAAAAATATTGATCTTTATTAAATTTTTATAGCCCGATGATACTATTAACAGAGTAAAGACATTTTTTTTAGTATCGATAATTCAGTTGAAAGGAGTAACAAAAATCATCAAATTATTTAATATTATTATTGG
Source organism: Dolichovespula saxonica (assembly GCA_911387935.1). Lineage (NCBI taxonomy): Eukaryota > Metazoa > Arthropoda > Insecta > Hymenoptera > Vespidae > Dolichovespula > Dolichovespula saxonica. The sequence continues at coordinate 1,211,194 of OU427009.1, forward strand.
ATTATACTATTATTCATTTTATAAGAAATCTATAATATGTAACAGCGCTTTGTAAATAAATAATTACTCGTTGTAAAATTTTAGTTGTAGTACGAATGTGTATTTAGGCCAGGCAAAATTTTTTCAACCCAGCCCCGCAAAAGATCTCGCCGGCCCTGCATTAATATATATATATCGGATTATATAGTTGATAAATTTAATAAAATCCAATTAGTAGTTTTCCTTTAGTCTTCTAGTTATTTCTTCGTAACAGTTTTTTGAGGACGAATTCGTAGGGGTTTATATTCTGATCTTGTGTTAATCTAAAAAGTCGTATTAGTTCTTGTACTGAACGAACGTCAATGTCATATTAATCTATGCGCGAAAATGATTGTTTACAAATATATAACAAAAATCCGAAATAACACCGGACGGTTTTTTGTTCGATATAATACCTATTATACAAACAAATTGATTGTATAATATTTATCTAATCTGTTTACACAAGCTGCATTTACTATTTGAAATGTAATGAGGGCAATGTGTTTCATATTAACATAAGTAATCATTAGTTAGCTGCACGTGTTCGTATCAACATGCCTCGAATATTCTCAGATAGTTGAATACATAGAAATGCATTTTTCATCCATAAAACTAACCATTCTTAAATTACACTACAAGACGTGACATCATGCTACGATTAACTTACCTAATTTCTTAATTGAATACAAAGAATCTTTTCATGAGTTTTGTCGATGATTATTAATGTGTTACCAATACGAAAATACGAAAATCTAAAAATCGGGCAATCCAAGAATTATTAACACTAATCCTACCGATTTTTCATGTATACCTAATCCTACAATGAGCGGTCAAATGACCGTTTCAAAAAAAAAAAAATATGTATCCTAATATAGAAAGAGATTTTAGCCAATTGGATAGTAAAGAAAATAATTTTTTTTCTATGTAGAAAAGTTTTCACTTTCGGAACTAACTATAAATCTCTTTCTTCTTGCCTTCTTTTTTGTATATTCAAAATATTTTCTACGTCCTTATCTCGGAGCTGGCATTTCATATCGATTGTAAATATATTAAATATACTCGACTTCAATGGCGAAAATTATAAAAAAGAAATTATTCAATCGATCGATTTAAAAACAATGTATGTTCAAAGTATATTGAACTTTTGTCAATTTGTTGAAATAATTAGACTAAATTGTTTTATCTCAAATATTTTTTATTTGGAAGATTGGAAAATTATTAAAAAAAATTGATGCTTAATTTGCCATAGAGCAATTGAATTTTTTTTAATTCTCGTCTTGCACATTTATTTATACAACGTACACTTCGATAGCAACATTCAAACAGATTGAGAATTCGTTCGAAGTTCATTTCTTTTCCTTCTTTTTTTATTTATTTATTTATTTATTTTTTTTTTTTTTGAATCGACCTGCGACCTACAATATGGCCGCCGTCGGACCCTCAAAATGACACCAAAAAAATAAAAAAATCGAACTTGTTCGATATTTTACGAGTAAAAATTCATAAAAGTATCTATTATATCCCCGTATCAAAATTATCTTTACCCCATACATCTTACCAAATAGTTTAACAAAAATCCCTTATTATGAGAGAAATAATTGACTTGTACTATGGTGAAAGCATAAATTATTATAATTATTGTTATTGTTATTCCCTCTTCATCGATCCCTTTTTGACGATCTTGCTGCTTTCACGAAGATCCGGACGTTAAAAGTAGTTTGTAAATGAAAACCCGTGCGATCATAAAAAAAAATACAGACTATAAAAAGTTTGAATCCTTAATGGGTCCAGTAAAGCCTTGAAAAATCGAGAAATCAATATCACTTGTAAATAATTGTCAATAATTAAACGGATGATGTATTAAAAGTGCGAGAAACGAGATACCTTCGCCATTTTATACGGGCTTGCGGATGCATGTAACCTTCGAAGTAAGTATTCCAATCAAACTCTTTCATATTACAAAAGAACAATTCACGATCTCCGGGCGTTAACTTTTTCGTCAGTTCGTTCTATCTTTCGTTCGTATAGGTCCATTCGTTCGTAGAAAAATAACTAAGTACATCTGACATTTGATGAATTTTCTTATATACTCCGAGTAACCTTTAACGAATTAGGATTATTACCAGTATGAAATTTTTTCTCTCCTTTAGCTTACTTACAGTGGGTGTTCAGATAGTATTCGTACAACGATCAATTTGAAACAGAACTTTATGAAATTATAATTTATTAATTAATTTTTTTGTAAACGATAAGTTTGTACATATTCTTGGAAATCTGTAGTATAGATATAGTGCAAAAAAAAAGAAATTAGTTGATTGAGTAATTTAGAAAATTAACAAGAAAAAAAACGAAAAATCGACAGAAATATATATATGAGTATTAAATATTCGTACAGTTCTTATTTCGAACTATTTATAAGGAGAAATTATAACGTAAACACAAATCACATTATTTCTTCCTATGTACGATTGACCCCATCAGTATTTTTCGAAATGTTATTAGCGTCAGTAGAGTTCGAAATTTTGTACTATTTACAATTATCGTTGAAAAATAGACGCAAACGTGGGGAAACTACGATAGAAGAAAGAACTTATTATTATTAGACTCCGAATGTTTATGCCCAATAAATATGTAATAAACATATACTATTTATCACTTTCGCTACGGGCGGGTTCTCCGCCGCGGTACTTCCGCTGAACGGAGAGCAGCGGCATCACTGCACGCTACACGAGGCCGATCGTCGGCAAAAGTACCGCGGTGGAGAGCCCAAGTTGTTTGAATGTTTTTGACAAAAAAATTTTTCTCCGAAGGGTATTTATAAATAAAGGGTATTCCAAGGTATTTATAACGTCTTAGCATGCGCTCTTTTATTTACAGTATGAGAGGAAATAACATTATGCAATATAATAAAATAATATAACATAATATAATATAATTGTATGATTATAATGGCCTTTAATAATGTAACTGCGTATGAAATTTTTTAAAACATGGTTATACATACAGGCCAACATTGCAAATTTGGCACTGATATCGCGATCTCTTTCTCTTGTCATTTCTTAAATAGACTACACACTTTCGCAGCTGATTAGTAGATCCACGATTACATTGCGGACTTGTAAAACAATTTCAGAAGTGCGCTTTCCAAAGAATATAGTCGTAAATAACATGAATTGTTCAAACGTTCAAATGACCGCTCGTGGTAGACTAGACATAGTATAAATTGTTGTCGGAAAGTAAACAATAAAGAAAGTTGTGAATATTGAAAAATGGGTTATATGTATATTATAGGAGAAAGTCAATAAGTTACACGGTGATACAGTAACGTTGTATAAAAGAAATTCTAAACGAAATTTCAAAAACGGTCATTTGACCGCGCGCGCGAGGTAGGTTTAGTGTTAAACTAATAATTTTATAATCTTAACGTCAGCAGAAACATAGATTCTTACGTGGCGAAACTCAAATCTCATCTGAAAAGATTAAAAATTATACCTTCGATTATTATTCATGCATTTTTTTTATTCTAACGCGTTTGCTTCTTTTCATTTATCTTCATATTCATGGGACCATACGACGACCATGATCACTTCCAATTATAAAATATACATATATTCATGGTAAAGCACGTGTGTGTACTTACATAGACCTATATACCACTTTTCTTATATACAAACGCGCAAAAAGTAATAACGCGATATAAAGAATGTTAAATACAGTTGACAAAATGTCCTTGAAATGACCTGCATCTTAATTGTTTATTAAAATATATTTATTTTCTTGTCCATTACAATTACGATTACGATCGGAAAAGTAATTTTTCATGGAGGGAAAATATTTGTCATCGTTTGGCTTGTCTTTAAATTTTTCGAACAAAATAAATTGACACTCGCTTTAAACGTGTATATTTATTAGGTATGGTAAATGACCTTAATAGCAGTTGTTATTCAATCATTTTCAATCTTTCAAAAAAAAAAAGTAAATATTCATATCGACATTTCAATTCGTCCAGAGACGCTATATAAAACTTTAAACCCCTAGATTATTTTAACTTCTTATTGAGTTATTTTAAAATGATATTTGTTAAGCTGAAAAGATTACGTATTTGAGATGAGATTTTAGTTGTTATTTTGTTAATATGCTCCACATTTTTTTATGGAAATGTTTTCGTATAATAACTTAATAACTTCCTATTGGATAGATTGATACGTTTTCTCTCTTTAACATATTGATACAGCTTATCAATTTGAGAATATTCATTAAAGTCTATAGGTAGTGGTAAATAAAAAAAGTATATATATAAAAAAAATCAATTGAAAAAAAATAATAATAACTTAAAGATGATGAAAATAATTAATTCTTGAAATTTGAACAAGATGAAGAATGAATTTAATGACTATATTGTATGAAATTTTCACATAAAATGTACCAAAGATATTCTAATCGCGAGAAAAGGGTTTACGGAGGATTCATGTTCGGATGAAAATTTTCCGGATTTAGAAATTTCTAAATATTTTTTATCAGTTATGGGGAGCAGTACAGTTTTACATCGAAACAAGACGACCGGATTGAATGCGTTAAATGTGATAAATGTTTACAACATTTTTGCATTTATGCGATCTTCGTAAAGTAATTGTAATTTTTCTCCTTGTTACGCTTGAAACATTTTTTTACACCCTGCATGGGAAACAATTTCTTTTTTTTTTTTACGAAAATAAAGGATTATTTTTTTACTTTTATCTTCCTGTTACAATTTCTCATGTATCTACTTTATCGAATATCTTTTGTGGCTCTCGATATGAATTAAATTTATTATTTATTGAAGTTTTAAAAGAAACAAGCCATTACCCATTCAAATTTATCTGATACAATATTTAATTATATATGTACTTTTTCTCCTTATCGTTATTCTTCTTATTATTATTATCATCGTAGTAATAACAGTAATAATAAAATAATAATAATAATAATAATAATAATAATAATAATAATAATAATAATATAAAGGTGAATGCTCCTACAGCGAAAACCACAAGAAAAAAAAATACACCGTTGATAGTTCCAACTTATGAATAATATGGAGGCAAATGGCTGAAGATATATTTCCTTATGTTTAATTATAAAACAATTCAAAAAATCAAAGTATCAATTTATGCAATCAAAATAGCCAATCCATCATCTGACACAAATAAAACCTACACACATAGCGCACATATGAAAGTCAATAATCATTTTTTCTGCTACATCAAAAATTTCAAATGACGTCGCTTTAGAAAAATTATTTTTCAAAAAAATTATCGGAAATGATCGAAAACAGTAAGTGCACTCGAGTTTATATCAGCAATGTTTTCAAACGTGATCGTTGATCGATTTTAATGAATAAGATCTCATTTTAAATACGGAAGTTTGAACGATGACATGACTGTTCAAAAATTTTTTAAGAAACTTTACTTTTATGGATCATCTATTCTCCACCAAAAAAATGGTACACCAATTTTTTTTTTGTATAACCATTATAACTCAAAAATGGTTACAATAATAAAATAATGCACCATCCCTCGACACGATTCTTCTTTCTCTTGTTTAATGAAAATTTTTTTTTATTTTTAAGAATTTAAATTTCTAAGAAGGTAATTATGTTCATTAAAATCGATCAAGTATTACGCCAGGACTAATGATTGAAATAAATCATTTATAAAAACAAGGTTGACTAACAGTCTTAACAAAATAAACAAGAAATGTGAGGTAAAAAAAAATTTAATTAGCAGAAGAGTCTCCATAGTGAAAACCTAACATTAAACTTGTACACACGATACTAATCCTCAGCCTACAGTCATCAAACATTATTCAATAAATAAATAAATAAATATATATATATATATATATATATATATATATATATATATATAAGTAAAGAAATAAGCAATAAAAAGATCAACACCGTTCACGTTATGCATTCATTATCTTTTTTTTTACGATAGTTTTTTATCTATTCTTGATCTATCATCTCCCAATTCAATTAAGAAATATTAAATCATTTGATAATAATCCTGATTATTACTTCGATGCATTTTGAATCGGTATAATTAAACAGTCGAACGTTTATGTGATGGTAAAAAAAAGGCAAGAAACAGCGGCGTATAATGCGAAGAAAGAAAAGTTAACGTAATTCATTTGATTGAGAACACGATCTTTCTACAGTAACGTCGTTTATATATTATAATACATAATATTGAATATATAATCTTGAATATGATATATAATTTTTACGTCCAATTCGAAAATGCAATTCTATGCTTTGTTAAATATATAGTTCATATTTGTATTGTGTTCAACGGTACTTTCAAATTATTACAATAAAATTATAATAAAATATTTTATGAAATAAAATTTTTGCAAATGAATTTTTATAGAAAAATTATAATATTTTATAAAATAATGTAATAAAAAGGATACGAAACATATAAACGATGTATCGTGATCTTTTCTCTCGCAGTGATCATCATTTTCGCGTAATATCACGAATAATCGTAAAAATAATAATCTTTAATAATTGCAATATTTTTTATTTTGTTTTAATATATACACAAATTTTACTCTCCTTTGCAGATATTTTCCATTTTGCAGAATTGAAATTGAGTATGCGATTTAAAAATATTATTAATGTTTCATACTAACGTACTTTCCTTCCGTACTCACGACAGGTATATGCATGTGTTGCTCGAACGGTGTTCACTTTTACACTAAACTGTAAAATCAGGTAGAAGCAGCTTGATATTGTTCCCCTCCACCATTCGTTCAACGTATCCAACAAGACCCAAAGGTTTAGAAATTCTAAAGGCCAAACTTCAATTTTCAGTAGTTTAGCAGATAACTGTAAACAAAAAAAAATGCAAATTAGTTTATCATGATGAAAATGACAAGGTATTTACAAGTACTTCGACAGAAAAGAACTCGCCAATAATAACTTCGATGTACTTATGTATTAACCTGAAGCATAATTATTAATTTGACGTTAATTTTCATTGCCTTCCAATAAATATCGACGAATAAATCGTCTAATAGCGATATTATTCTAAAAAAAATATTTGCTTTTACATGAGATTTACGATTTAAATTCACGGAGGAAATATTTATATATAGATATATAAAGATTATTAATTACTTTATATAAGTTTTTAAAAATACAGCGGGATGTTTTTTTTTATAAGTAATAAGTTAATCGATAAGAGAAAAAATATCCGACCAAATCTTTTGCGGATAAAACTATCCCAACAATTGTAACTTTAGCTCTCCCCCTTATAACACAGTTAGACTCGTCATTCATTTCATGTGCCACTGTAGACTTTGACGAGTCAGACTCGTCAAGCGCCTTTTTTCCGGCGGACGCCGTGCAATTATATAACGAACAGCAAACATTCAAGAGCAGAAATGGTTGACACAGAAAAAGTAAGAAGAAAAAAAGAAGGTGAGGAAGAAAATGTTTTAAAACCCAGTTGTGTAATAAAGTGCAACCGTGGAATGGGAAGTGTCGATAGACAAGACCAATTTCTTGCAAGTTTTCCACTTATACAAAAGAGTGTCAAAGGATATTAAATATGTTCTTTTATACGGTTGATATAGCTATCTATAATGCTTATGTCCTATATTCTAAGTTGCCTAATTCAACAAAGCAATCAATGATAAATTTTCGATTGAATATTGCACAAGATATACTATATAAATTATCTCTTCCTAACTATTCGACACGTGGAAGACCATCACAAAATGAATACCCGATTCGGCTACAGACTAAACATTGGGCACATTTTCCTCAACATATTCCCTCGACTAATAAAAAAAAATTACCTACAAAGAGATGCCGTGTGGGCATAAAATATAATATAAGAAGTGAAACGACCTGGCAGTGCAAAAAATGTCTAGTTCCTTTACTGTTCCAAAATGTTTCGAAATATTTCATACTTTACAGAACTATTAAATTATTCTTTTTTTAATATTATTTAGTTGATATTTATTAACATTATGTATCAATCTGATTAATAAAAATCCAAATTTCAAAATAAAATGTAATCTTTCTCAGCTTCCACATAACTGTTAAGTTGAGTGAAATTAAATAATATTTTTCAGTCGCATCAAGTTCCGTTTTATTTGTATGTCAAGGGGTTAAGTTCATTATCCTTCTTCATTTTACAATATGGGTTGAAATTACTAATATAAAATAAATATATTATTTGATTTGACTGTCGTATAAGAAAATGTATTGTAGTAAATTCAAGAATTTTTAACTACGTATATTTGTATGAGAAATTATATCGATAAATCCACGACACGCGGTGCACTACATAATTTTACTTCGAAGATGTTATATCTTAAATCCAAAAAAGAATATTGTTTGCATCAACGTTTTCTCTAAAAAAATAAGATAGAGAGATTTGCTTCAGTTGTTTATCCACAAACACAGCATAACCGTATCGATTGTAAGTGATGTTAGTAAATGTAGGAAGTATACGGATCAGCCGATATTTTCTATTCAGAAAATTATGGTAATAAATTGCATCTTTAGTCGGTACCAAATATTAACAATTGATTGTCATGATTGGATTATCATTTGATGTGTAATCGTAAATTATAACATCTTCGTTGGATCTGAAAGATTATGTATATCAATACGCGATAATTAAATTTTATCTAAACTTTGTTTGATCTGATCGAAAAATATTCCGAATAAACGAAATAATTTGACGCTATCACCCTCGATTATTTGCGACGTATAAGCCACCAGTTTGGTTGTCAGATCTCTCATCCAATTCCATCACGATAATTAGTTTATATTAATTCCACTCCAGCACCTGCTGTAATTCCTATTGGCCCGTACATATTATAAATCTATCCTCAAATAGATTCTCAATATTATTAGGAATATTATATTAATCCTTCCGCTACCACGGATGACTATAATTACTCACCATAAAATTTTCCTCTTATATCATGATCGACCAAAGTCTTGTTTACCTTCAAAATCCTTCATACATGCCAGAGACGACTAAAAGTTAGGAATAATTAAGTTAAAAAAAATCAATGAAAAAAGATCAGATCAAGTAGAAGAACTTTGATTTGCGTAAGAGAACAAAAATTTCCTGATTGGTTGAATTACATCAATCATGAACTATACTCTCTGTAGTTCTGAAAGAACTATCTGATGTTAAAACGATCTGAGATTAATTAACATTATATTTATTATTTTGTACAACAAGGGTCACATTACTATGAATCAGTCCATGGATGAAATGTTACAATCATTTTTCTGTACATCTAAGTATTCAGCCATATTTCAAGTAATATAAAATCAGAAATACAAGTTTATTTTTAATCAACAGATATAAAGTCCTCTCTATTTTTAATAAGTACTACTAAATACTGTGTTTAAAAAAGAAAAAAAGAAAGAACATGTGGAGATAAACTTACTATGGTGTAACATTTAAGGGCTACTTCTTGTCCATACAGGCCATCAAATCGATCAACTTGTCGGTATCCATCAGTAAATCTTCATACATGATAAAACTTCTCATAGATACTCGAATACAATTGAAGAAAGGATAAAACTCTGAAACAAAAAATAATGGACATTTCTTGAAGTTATATATTTCATTGAAAGACTCTGATAGTTCGTAATAAGTACGGTGGGAAGAAATAATTCTGTTACAAAAATATATATCTTCGTTATTTTTATTGATATGAGAAAATGTCTAAGGAATAAATTGTTTGACTAAGCTACCTATTTTCTTAAGAATTTGTCTAAAAAAGATCGAAACTTTTCAGAAATAACATATAACATATATCGTATAACATATAATTATAAATGGATATAACATATAACTATTTTCATAGTGGATATAATAAAGAGTTAACGTAGATTTCTTACTGGTGAACCATATAAAGTTCCAGCTGCTTCAACAGTTTTATATTTAAATCAATCGTCTGAACAGAAGTTGTGAAACATCTTGTCTTCCACTTTTCCATATTTTATAGAAAAAAGTTGACCAATATATTATCTACTTTATGTTCATTGCTTCTTAAGGTATAGCCATAATATTCTAATAGCTGATTAATCACATTATCTGACAGATGATCCTGTATAATTTTATTATCAGAAAGCGGTATCTTATCCCGCGCTTATTTGTTTTTGTAAAAAATTTTTTTTAGGCATCTTCTATGATGTTTATTTTGTTTCCTGCTACAACTTGTAAACTCATTGGACAATGAAATCGAGTATACTCAAATCTACAATTATATTAATATCTCTTTTATTTAAATATGTTTTATTTGAATACATGTCTTCACACTTCACTTCATTTTTAAAGTAACTTGAAGGTGTAGTAGTCTGTGAAGCTGATATATAGCATGAACTTTCAATCGTAATCTCACTCGTAACTTCTGATACAATAGAATAAATTCTGTAGTACCGATTCCCATTGTCTTTTACTGTTTTAAACACTCTTATATCTCGTATCATAGTCAAATATAATAATTAACAAACAAGATTAATGCACTAGAACAACAGGAGAAATGATCAAAAAATTATCACGTTTCTGCGACGAAATTGATTGTAGACAGGAAACACATGCAATATTCGATCGTCAACGAATTACAAAAATAAAAATTCCATAAATACTATTTTCTTAATAAAAATAAAATCACATGAGATCACACATTCATTTTTTCACACGTCACTCTGTAATTTTTTTCTACGCGATATTATAAGTGACGTCGATAAAAATTTACTAATATAGGATAAGTATACATTTGTTCGATAATTTTTTGAAAAAATTATATTTTATATAAGATGAGTACTTATACAATGTCATAATCCAAACGTTAATGTTATTCAAGTATACTTTGTTTTACCAAACTTAACCTCTTTTTTCAAACTATATGACAGAGCATTAAAGCGCCATGAATCGATTCGCTGTCAACAGAGAGCGCTGATACTCACATCAACGAGGATACTAATCATATTCAATGAAGCGACCAATGAGAACGTACGAAAGTTTAAACCGAAAAGTTTAAACTTACACAATCCGTATTTTATAAATAAGAACGTGAGAAGACACGGTACTTACAATGACTTACAATTAACTGTCGAATTCGAAAGGCATTATATACGACGCAAATAATAAAAAGTCATTAAACACAATATCATAACTCGCTAACGTCGAACTATTATATATAATTATTATCATTATTATTATTTACTACTGAACCAAAGTGTGGTAACAATGAAAGCAATCACACCTATGAAAAGAAACTTGATAGAATTTACAAATAAATGATGTCTCGCTTAATTTATTGTAAAAAGCATATACTCGACACCGATCTTTGTCTTGTTAGAAAACAATTATACGACCTCTATAACTCAATTTTAAATGAAATCTGGTAAAACATATGAAGTAGAAGAAAATTGATCAAAATTCATTAAAAGAAGTCGGATAGTATTTTTAACGGATGTATGGATCAAAGTTGAATTGAATCAATTTAAAAAAGATCCATGATGTTTCTTTACTAAAGTAGGGAACAATGTTCTTTATCCTCGAATTCATATCGATATCTAATAGTCATATTTAAAATGGAAGATATATGAACAAGATTAATAGAAAAATAGATACCGAATAAAACCCAAAACTATTCTAGGAATGCAGTTTAAACCAGAACAATGAAAAAAAAAAAATTCACATCGACGAAAATAGATCGAAAAATTGTTAGTTATATGAAATGAAATAATGCAACGCAGTTACATCGTCTGTTGATACGAATATGTAAATGCAAAAATATAATGAGAGTGAACGATGTAATATTTCAATCTATCAATAATAGAAAGAACAAGAACAAAGATAAGACATTATAACGTTAAAAGACGCAAATAACAGAAGGCTATGGAAAATTTGAAAAGATCGCTTTTGAAGCACACGAAAAGCAAAGTCGAACGACAAGCGTTTTCTTATGCTCCTTTTGTTCTTCTAACCACTATGACTTTTTAAAGATTATCCGCTCATAGAAAAACGAGGCATCTAAGAGCCGATAATTCGTTTTTAAGCAGATTAATGTTTGTTCAATGTTTGTTTGTTTGTTTTTCCAATTCGTTTTTTGTTACCTATTTGTTTCTCGTCCGGTCACGACTTATATCTAAATTCGTTAGTCCGACGCTTTGTACGATCCTTTCAAGAAAGACGTTCTTAAAAAATTAAACAATTCGAAGGAATGTCTTTGTCCCTGCATAGCCAATCCACGTTGCTCTTCCCTTCCTTTCTCCTAATATGCTAACTTATTTTAGTATTCGGAGAAGCGTCGGGAAGTCAGTATCGTATCGAGCAATCAGTCAGTCGACCACTAGCTAAACAGTATCGAACAAGCAGTCAGCGAATAGTTAACAAAAAAGAACAATCGAGTCACGGTGTCATAGTCAATCGAAATCTATTTTCTACCTACAACTTAAAATCTGAACGTGTCGTGCATCAGATAATACCACGATCACGAGGTTATATCATTTATTAAATAAATCATCTTTGGGTACATCAAACGGCGTTATTTTTTTACGCGCGACCTAATCAAAAGCACACATTAGTTAGTATAATATCGCCGCCCTTTTCATCGTGGCCAGCGAGTCTATAACTCTAACGCGAAGCAAGAGTAAGTTGCGTCGGACGCAACAATCGCTAAATTGTAACCCTATACCTGTGTACTTAACAAGTGTTTCATACAAAATAGTTAATTTTCCAAACACTCTTATAATCTTTAAAAACACGACTCTATGTTCGGTAATCTTTCTCCAGGCGCGCTCTCGGTATTATCATCGCGCCATGTATATCGTGCGTCAATTAGACACTTAAATGTGATTGTTACCATAGTATCGGTAAGTAAGGACGCTTTATTTCGAGAGAATTTATCATATGAATGTCTTACAACATTTACGAACTAGAACGCCGCCATGATGAGCGTACAAATTACCACTGCAAGGTGTCGCCAAAAACATTATTTTGATTCCTTCACTCTTCTATTAATCAAAATAAAAATTTTTCAACAAAGATATAAGCGTAATATAAGTTTTGATCGGTTAATTAATAAAGTTGTCGGTGACGCAAGATATAATTAAAATTGAAATCATTAAACGGAGAGTTTTGAAATATTATATCAAAATGATAAACGGATCAACACGTCATAAATGGAAAAAAACATTTCAGGTATTATTATATTATTAATATTTTTAACAAAATTATATGTTATTTAATACTATTTTCTACTGTTACAATTTAAATCGTTGTTTGAAAGAATATATGAGACAAGTATCAATGTTTTTTTTCTTGTATAGCTTGCAGAAGTGAGGAAAACAATGAGGAAGTGGAAACATATTTTAATGAAACGATATAAAAATGAGATCTTCTAAAACGAACATACGATTATTGTAATTCTAAAACGTTCTAGAATGTTCCTAAAATATATATAGTTACGAATTAAATGAGTACATATACAATTTCTTTTTAAGAAATTGCAAGATACATTAACTTACTTACTTTAAAAGGTTAATGTCTGAAGATTTGATAGACCATATTAATTTTATTCCTTTGAGGAACAGACGCAACCTTGTTTTGATATTTAAGAAAGTGGATTTGTAAATCAAGATCTAGTGTATGCTCGTATGTAACTAATATAGTTATATCATTGGAAAATATTATTTATACCAATTAAAAAGAAGTATTCAATTTCAGCAACGAACTATTCAGGAAAACTGGGAATTATCTGCAAATGAAAATAAGCTAACCTCTAAATACAATGAAAAAGAAGAAGAAAATGGTAATGATGATAATGAAAACACGGTTATGAAAATAATATTTTTATTGATAATGACATAGAAGAGAGAATTAATATGAAATTAAATAATGAAAATATTCTATATATACTAAGAAGATAAAGATGAAAAAATAGATGCATATATTTGTCTAACATACTAACACATAATGAACTTTCATAATATAGATCAAATTATAATTCGATAGACATCCAACATTAGAGAATTATGTTCATGCTAATCTAGTTGATACGTTTAAGATTTTGACTTAGGACATAATCGAGTGATTACAACTAGATATTACCGTGATAAAATTAGCGGACAAAGTTGTCAAAAACTTAATTTTGATTGTATAGATTTGAAAATAAGTTAAAAGTCATATTGTTAACTATGCTAAAGAGAATTTATATAAAAAGAGTACTATTTTATCTCTTATTCGGTTGATAAAAGGATTATGAAAAACTGTAGATATAGAAATAATTCAGGCGTCTCATTTGATATCATAATAAGTATTATTGCATTTAATATAAATACTATGCTAAAAATACAAATTTATTATTTTCAGAGAAACAGAATATTCAAATGGATTACTGATATAATGGGTACTATACAAATAGGACAATTAAATAAAATACTTTTTAATGAAATGTTTCAATTGTAAAATAATGTCAACAACTGAAGAATCTCGTCTGCTTTTTGGATCAATTGACAAAAAACATAACTTTTGTGATAAAGAAACAAATACGTAACGAAGAATATATGAAATTTTATGGTCAAAGACAATTAAAATGCCATAGAAGATTTACGAAACAGCAAAGGATATATAGGATGCAGGTAAAGTATCGTAATTTGTTGTCAGAATGAATTACAAGCTATATCATTTACATATACAGTTCTTTTCATTTTTCATATTATCACCATCGTATATATTTCCTTATACATATAATGATTTTATAATTGTAGTTGATGGGAGAACCAAAATTTGCAACAAAGGAAAAAACTAAATAAGAAGAGAAAGTAAGATAACGTGAGGAGTAAAAAACACTGCAAGGAAGCACATTGGGATAGATCGGCTATAAAGCTCTTCAATTATACCTTTCATGTATATATACATATATGATTTTTTTTTTTTTTTTTTAATTTAATGGCATAGCATTGTCGATAGTGAAAGCAATAATATCAAATTCATCAAAAGATTTTAAACAAATTATATACTTATAACTATTAAATACAATTTTATATGAAAATATTTCTGTTGTAGGTTTAAAAAACATCTTCAGTTATATGCACCTGCACCCGTGTTGACACGCTTTTCCAAACTGCGATAAATAATGGTACTGGTGTGATATCGCCACGTTTTGATATACTTCACACTTTTTCTCTGTGTTTCCGTTATGCCATTGTCTCTTTTAAAGGAAGTGTTTTATCACTGAAGGAGAAGAAGAAATGTAATATTTCAATTGATATGAAAAGTGTTAACAACTGAAGAATCATCTGCCTTTTGGGTCAATTGACAAAGAAGATAACTTTTGTGACAAAGAAACAAATACATAATGAAGAATATATGAAATTTTATGGTAAAAAACAACAAAAATACCATAGAAGAAAAATGAAGCAGCAAAAGATATATAAGCTGCAGGTAAACTATTGTAATTAGTTATCAGAGTCAATTACAAGCTATATCATCTATATTTACAGTTCTTTTTATTTTTAATTTTACCAATATCTATATTTCCATATATATATATTTATATTTAATGAATTTATAATTGTAGTTCGTGGGAGAACCGGAATTTGCAATAAAGGAAGAAACTAAGAATTCTGCAACAAAGGAAGAAAGTAAACAAAAAGAATCCTTCGATCAGTCGAGAAGTATACTTTTTCCGACAAGCATGTTAGTGATTTTTTAACCCCCAAAATGTTCATTGCACGGCGTTAAAAGTATTATCGATAACGAGAAGAGTGTTGCTGAAAAAGTAGAAAAGATTATATATAGAATTTTCATTGAGTTCAAGCTCGAACGACGAGGAATCGTATACAACTGAAGACTTTGACAAAATGTTAAAATATCTTACTATAGACGAAGAAGAGGAATTGACAGCTGCTGATGATTTCCTTGGACAATATCCAGTGGAAAGAGCTCGCCAATAAGCGACAATCATTTCCATTCACTGGAAAATGTGTGCTTCTATTGGATTTGCCATCTGACATTAACCTAAGTGAAGTTCTTTCGTTATTCTTGAATGAAAAGATGATAACCCTTTTAGTTACAGAAACTAATAGATAGGCGAAACACAAACACTTTCGAAGAAATTACAACATTTATCGCACTGATGATTTGGATGGGTCCAATATAGACACTGCTCGTTAGATGAATTACTATTAGCAAATTTGCATTTTCCAAAAGAAATAAACCATAGAACGGAATAGTTGACTTGGAAGAGTTTTACTGCTCATATAAATATTGACAGACAATTATCAAAAAGTATTTTCACCAGACCAAGATATTGTAGTCGATGGGGAAGATTAGTATTCAGGCAATACATACAAATTAGGTCGCATAAGTATGGTATTGAACTGTTCAAACTGTGCTCCACCGAAGGATACACATGGTCCGCAAAAAAATATTGCACTGAATTTGCAGACAAATTACTAAACGAAGGGCCTAATTTGTTTGTCGGAAACTTTTATACGAGCTACGAATTGGCATTCAAATGTTTAAATTCTAAGACACATTTTGTTGGAACTGTACGAGTTATAACAAAAAAATTATGCCAAATTTTGTTATGTCATACCTATTGAAAAGAGATGAAATGATAGCACGAAAAGATTACAACGGTATTGTGGTGCTAAAATGGAGAGATGTTCTCGAGTTTAGAATATTATCGACAAAACATGCACTCATTACGACTCTCCAAGCTCGGGTTCCACTCATCGCAGTCGTCCTCCGAAAATGAAACCTTTGGCAAAGCGAACCAGATTGGTGTCACATATGCAACAACGATAAGGAAAAGCATCAAGTGGTATCGCATATTAGCATTAGATTTTCTCTTAGGAACAATCGTAAATAATAAATGCACATATCGCGTATCAAAAAGCCATAAACAACAAAAATTGAGATAAGAATATTCCAGGAACTTTTAGTTACAGATTGGTTGTCCTTGGAAAATACCAACCCCGACAATAAAAGAAAAAATCAATTAATATATACATATCTGTGTCTTATTTAATCAACTGTTACTCATTAAGCTACATTAATTCCTGAGGAATGCCCTACAGTATTTCTTAGAAATATGTAGGAAGAGATATAAACCAAGAGAATGTTTGAACTGGCTCAAAACAAGCATGAATAATATTTTAATGGAAACACACAAGTAATTTCACAAGTAATAAAAGAATTGTATTTTTTCTACAAATATATATAATTCGATATGAGTCATTTCAAAAGTATCTCGGTGATTATTATATGTACTACTTTATTTTCTCGTAAACTCATTGATTAAGTTCCTTGAAAAATTTTTAATTTTGTGACTAAATATAGAAAAAATAGGGGTCTTGTCATTTGTAAATAGTTATGTAAAAATTTTATAAAATGTATATAAATAATATATATACACGTATAGATAGACGTATGTAAAATCTATTCGAATTTATGGTATATAATCACGAAAAGAAATTTTGGGCTGTGGTCGTTGTTTTTTCACAAAGGTCCTAGTAACGAAAGGGTTAATCTCTTTAAAAACGATAACCGATAAAAACTAATGTATATTGTGGAAACATCAAATATGATTTTCAAGGAAGTACCAACAAATATAGATTATCTTATAATGAAAAGATATATAACAACATTCTTTTGATCAATATTCGTCTTATAAGAAATATGTAATACGTAACAGCATTTGTAAATAAATAATTACTCGTTGTAAAATTAAGTGGCAATAGTATTTGAATGTGTATTCAGGGCCCGCATAGTGTATTGAACCCGATCCCGTAAAATGACACGCCAGCCCTGGTTGAGAGTCACTGTTATGTTTCTCGCTGCTATTTCTATATAATAAGCTTCTAAGATAACTAATATGGAAGTTCCCTGTGCGTCACTTCGGTGCCACTAACGGAGTTTAGTCAGTAACTCTCAACCTTGTTTTGAGAAAAGTTCCCTGGACCTCCGGTAGAGAGTGCCCTCCGTAGCTTAACTGTGTTATAAGCCTCTCGCCGTCTTTCTAAATTTGGGATGGGAAGCTACGACTAATCCTTTCAAAATTGGGCGAGAGAGTGTATTGGTCAGAGCAAAATTTTCGATGTGTTCGAAACGAATTTATCCATCTTCTTGTGTGGGTGGAATCCGTATCTAACTGAATAGGGCTTTCAATGAGGAAACTTCTTCTTTTGCGATTATTATTTGTTTCTTCTTTTTTTTTCTTGTGTCTTTTTAGTTTGATAATTATATTCTTCAATCTATTTAATATCATGAAAAATTTTTAATTAATTTATCAAATTAACAACGAACGAAGGAACCTAACAAAGTTTCGGTAAATTTCGGTGAATACTTGCGATTGTTTATTATTTCTATGTTATTGTTTCACCTTCATTCAACTCTGAAAATCTGTTTTCATTGAGTTATATTTAGTATTTAGTATATTTTGTATTTGGATAACTATCGGATAAGAAAAACAAATTGTTAACTATGGTTTTAATCGCGCAAAAAATCTGTAAAAGTTGGTTTTGTCCTTGAAGTAATGCGCAGTTATAGTAAGTTCGTACAAGAAGAGAAAAAAATTTATAAATCTTTCAATATGCTATTTTCAGTAATTTTCCACGCCGAGGAAGGAACAAAAGAAATTCCGAAATCGCATAATAACAATAGTTTACCAATTCCAATGGCCGACAGACCTATACATAGACACACGAGGTATTTATTGTTGAATATTTTCGATTATTTGATTTCGAATAAAACAGACAAAAGATTACTTTCACGGAACATCTTTCGTCGACGATCTCCGTCTAAGATTTTATAACTATTATATTTATGTATTATTTGTAAAACGAGAAAAATTTTCTTTCTTTGATTTAATTTGATGACAATTTATCTATCAAATTTTGAAAAGATTCGTCGCGATATGATAGCTGAGATTCAAACGAATATAACTACTTATAATACTATTGCTTGCGTATGACCTTGAGTAAAAAAAAATTTCATAAAAGTTGAGAGCAAAAAAGATATCAAATGTGTTTTCAACGTGAGAAATAATTCTCTTATGAAACGTCAATAACCCGTCAACTATTATTACATCATAAATTTCAGCAACGTTGGATCATTCCTAAACAGATATTTTCGTTTTTTCCTTGTTACAATATTTCATTCGTGAAATTCCATGTGATCATAAAAATATGACCAAATATGTAGATCCGACATTTCACGAATTTTGTTATGTAGTTTGAGTAACCTTGAACGAAAGGAAATATCACTTGCAATAACAATGTGTTCGGATCCCAAGTTCTTATTCGAAAATAATTCTTGACTGATTATTTTATCTAATTGTGACTCGGCTGCTCTTTTAATTGCTGCTGTTCATTCGCTGACTGACTCGTTATTAATACTTTAGATTAGTGCTTATTAGACGATTGACTTTTAGATTCCGATTTCACGGCTCTTCTACAAATATTTGATAAGTTAGAATTTTAGGAGAAGGAAAGGAAAGAACGATATTGATTGGCTGAGTAAGGACATAGACATTCCTCGAAATTGTTTATACTTTCGTAGGAAGTATTTGTCGAAGCGATGTATTTTCGACTTTACTGAATGAAAGATACACTCAATCGACAAAGTATTAACATTTAAATCGAGCGTTCATCCTTTCCATTCTTAGGTCAGACGAATGTGTTGCTCGTGAGAAGAGCAACACATAGAGAATGCAGATTCAGAAATCAGATGGCATTGATATTTATCTCCTCTACACGCACACATTCGAATGTAACCAACCAAATGCGAAGATTAACAATTTTTATTTATTACTTCACTTTTGGAGCCTCTGATCAAATTTTCAAAATTCTGACGATTATTATGGCTGTACATTACTAAAAAAAAAAAAAAAAATAATAATAAAAAGAATTGTATTCCAAACATTTCATTATTTTTAATCGATTTACAATGACGAAAGTGAGAGAGAATTTATAAGAAAACAGTTTGACGTTCTAATTCGTTAGTTTCAGGTTTTTCTTTTTTTTTCTTTTTTCTTTAAAAAAACATCCTATAAAAAAATTGTATTCATTCAAGAATAATTTATAGCGTAGCACGTTGGCAAGCATCTAGATTTGTCTATAAACTGAACGATATTTCGTCAGTTATTCTTTTTTATTGTATGAATGTAAACAAATATAATTGACTAATTTATTCTATTTCTTTACATTATTTAATAGTTTAGTAAGGCGTTACTATTGAATCTCTAATGCTTGATGTGCGTTTCTTAGTGATTAGTGTTACATAGTACATTTAAATGTTACATTTTTATTTCATGACAAATTTATATTAAGTACATTCTTAAATTTATCAATTATTTTATGCAAAATAATAATTAGTGGATATATATAATTATACATTATATATCATTTTTATACAAATCAAAATACGAGTTCGTTACCAATATATTATCTACGAGTTAAGGTCAATATTATTTTTTGTTATGGTTTCTCCTATAGTTGTCCAATTTATATTATTACTATTACTACTATTATTACTATAATGATGATATAATAATAATAACCAGACTCCGGATGTTTATGCAAATGCATATTTTTATAGAAAACAGCTAGAGCAATAGGACCTGGATAGAAACACGTTTTATGATTAGAGAATTCGAAAGATATATTTTTTATTGTTCACTTTTTGAATAATGCATGTTTTATGTTTAAAAACATATACAATATGTTATAGCATATATTCTTAGCCCTGCATATATACTTCGTGCTCATATGAAATATCTTTCTGATGGAATTAATTTAGTTTGTCAGGAAATTCTCTTATCATGACTATACCTTGTAATAAAAATATTTTGCCTGCCACAATAGAAAAATTGGAAACAGTAGGTTTGCCGTTAAATACTTCGATGGGAATGTACATGAATTACATTAATTATTTAAAAACTATACCTGGTAATTGCGGGGAAAAAATTAGAAAAAAATAACTGCGTTTGTAGAAAAAAATTCTGGGTTAACGAACGTAATACAAATTTCAAATAGTTTCAAAGATGAATTTGTACAAGATCCAATATATTCGATAGAAATCTACTGGAGTAAATATAAGTATGCATCGCTTACATCGTGTGACGTGGGGCGATCGTTTTCCGCATATAAAATAATTTTTACGGATAAGCGTTGTCAACTAACATCATCCAACTTGGAAAAAATGCTTGTCATTTATTATAACTCTAATTACAATTTGTCACAATAATCACAAAATATTTTGTTAATTTTGTAAATCTTCCCTGTATATTAGCATATTTTTCGTTTATATTTGCATATCTTTAGAGCATAAATAACATATGTTTATGCCATATTTATTGGGCATAAACATTCGGAGTCTAATAATAACAGTGATAAGTAGAGGATAATAAAAGAACTAAAAAGCCTGAATTCATAAGCTTACTAACACCAATTACTTTAACCTCAATATATAAAACCGATTATTATCCAATTATTATATACGCGAGAGGTATATAACCTACAGAAGTTCATACAACTTACGTATGATATACATATACGTATTATATTTATCTTATATATATATATATATATATATATATATATATATATATATATATATATGTATCATTATTTCAAGATGCAAACACACAAAAACGTATAAAATTGATCATAATCTTGTCGCCTCAAAATAACTTCGTTCGTGGCGTAGCGATTAAGACATCAGACACCATTTTTGCATCCAGTATTCAAATACATCAACGACTTCTCCTCCGCCCCTTTATTGTTCCAACTCTTTATTGTGAATATTATAAATAAACGATAGAAATATTCTTTTTATTAGACAGCAAAGGTTTTTTCATCAGACCAGACAAAACAATACTCCCAAATGCACATCCTCGTGTAAATCTTATGATATGTACGTGGTCTGTCCGAAAATTGGCCGACTTTGTATTATTACAATTTTGTATCTTACAATTTTGTTCCTAGATGTAGGATATAATCAATATATTAATATTATGTATTATGATAGTAATTATTAAAACGCGATTAGTATTATGATAGTAATATGGTATTGGTTTTGACCAATAAGTAACGTATAAACTTGATGTAGAAGAGAACGAGATCAAAACTAGAATGAGTATGGTAAAAGGGGTGAGGAAAGAGAGAGAGAAGATAGAATAAGAATGTGAAAGAAAAAGAGAGAAAGAGACATGATTGGTCATGTCAGGGCCGGCGCGACCTTTTGCGGGCCGGATTCAAAAAAAGGGGCCTAAGGCTCTAAATACACATTCATATTACAACTAAAATTCAATGAAAGTACAAAATCTGTAATCATATATGACTTTTGCAAAAAAACTATCGATGTAATTTAATTTCGCTAAAAAGTACATTTTTGTGAAAGCGTCCGAATTTTTTTCATCTAAGGTAGTTTCCAGAGTATCAGGGCTTCATGGAATTACACTGAATTTTGATGATATTTGTCACTTCTTTAACACGTTGACTGCTATGTCAGCCATATGTGGTTTACGGCAAAAATTCTGAACAAGCCCCATCAGCCGTATTTGATGATAGTTATTTTAGTGCTTACAAAGTAAATTAGTAAATATCTCGAAAGATATTTCACAGAATATGAGACTACTGAATTGTTATGAAAGTTTACTAAAAAAACTTTGAATTGTCATTAAAAATTTATTTAATTTATTTAATTTATGATTTTTGTAAAGAATTCTATTCATTCCATTTATTAAATTGAATTGTGCATTCTTCGGTATCAATCTTTCTTTCTTCCTCAACGACTAAGTCTTGTAAAATATCACAAATACTATCTTCATATTGAATATCAATCAAGTAATGACAGCATTTATCAGTATCCGAATCAAAATCTAACGTAATTCTATTTATATTTTTCTTTCTGAAAAATCTCAGTGGTTCTTCATCGCTACTATCAGAATTTTTGTAAGCCTCGTAACAGGCTTCTTTATTACTACATTATTTTCTAAAAGATAACTCTTCCATTTTTCTTTTTGACATCACAGATAATTAGGGAAAAAATTATAACACAATAAAATTTTAACTATTCGTTACTACTGAACAAATTCAAACGCTTTTAAAAAAAAAATTTTCAACTAAATGCGTGTCGTGAAACATTTCGTTCTATACGTAATTTATCTTTTGTAATAAGAAGATAAGAAACAAAAAACCCTCAATAATCTTCCAAAAAAGATTATCCTCACCATAGGATAAGAATTTCTTTCTAAACGTAATAATATCTTACTACAATAAGTAACTATTGACACAGTATCTTTATAAACTGGCATTATTGTGTAGCGCAGTATAGCAAACGCGAGTGGGCCTGACGGAGATTTTCTTGATAACTAGCGTGGCAATCAACGTGTTAAACTGAATTATCGATACTAACAAAAATGTCTTTCACCTGTTAACAGTATCGTCAGGCTGTAAAAATTTAATCAAAATCAATGATTTTTAATTGGGTAATTTTGGTAGGTCGCGGAGCCTTAAAACGCGGGATTGGGTTCCGGTGAACGCGCTGAACTAGGTGTGCTATTGTTAAAGATAGATTTGAGCTGTTTTGTTTTTCTTTTATATCGTTTTTTGTTGTCTTTGACCATAGAATTTCATATATTCTTCGTTACGTATATATCTATCTGTCACAAAAGTCATCTTCTTCGTCCAATTGATCCAAAAGCAGATGATTCTTCAGTCTTGGATATTTCTCGTACCACATGAGATTTTACATTAAAAAGTATTTCTTTTAATTATTCCATTTGTATAGTACCCATTATATCAAAGACCTACTTGAATACTGTGTTTCTCTAGAAATAATAAATTTGTATATCTCAGCATAGATATTCGTAATATTCATATTAAATGTTATGATACTTATCACTGATATCAAATAAAGTGCTTGGATTATTTTCACATCTACACATTTCTTAATCCTTTTATCAATTGAGTAAGAGATAAAATATTGCTCTTTTTATCTAACTCTTAATTATCTGAATTAACGATATTATGATTTTTAACTTATACTCAAAATTTATGCGATGAACAATAAGTTTTTGACAATTCTTTTCACTAATTTTATCAAAACTATATCTGATTGTAACTGTGCAACTATACATCTTAAGTCAAATACTTGAGAGTATAAACTAGATTAGCATAAACATAATTCTCTATTGTTGGATGTTTATCGGATTATGGTTTGGTCTTTATTATAAAAGTACAATTTGTTTTGCAGGTCAGACAAATGTGTGTATCTATCGTTCATCTTTACTTTCTATATATATACAATATTTTCATTATTTAATTTCTTATATATATATATATATATATATATATATATATATATATATATATATATAATCTTCCTTCTTTATCTTTATTAACAAAAGTATTATTATCATATTAATTACGATTTCAATCATCTTCTTTTCCATAGATTTTAGGTGTAACCTTATTTTCGCTTGCAAATCATTTCGATTATATCTGGGTAATTTGTATTTGAAATGTAATAATTCTTTTCAATTTCAACAAGTTCATCTTTTAAAATGTTAAAATCTTATTGACCAATTGAGAAAGTGTGTGTAACAATTTTTCTCATTCATATTTTCGAACTATAATAACTATAGATTAGGTTCAGAAGATTCCATTTTTGCATAGTTAGAAGAGAGTGTGGAAAATTAACTATTTTGTATAAAATTCTTGTTAAGTAAACAAGTATAGTAATACATCTAAAAATCTACTCAAACTTTCTTTAGCGTCTTCTTATTTACATTTTTTAATGTTAAGAAATCTTATATCTGTAATTGTTCTTTCAATTCTTGATAGACTCAAATTTTACAACGTGCTCTCTCATACTTTCACATTTACGTATTCGTATCAACGAGCGATACAGCTACGTTGAACTTGTGTAATATATAGTTCTAATTATTTTTCAATCTATTCTCATCGATGAATTTTTTTTCATTGTTCTGGTTTAAACTGCATTTATAGAATAGTTTTGGTTTTTAATCGGTATCTAGTTTTCTATAATCTTCTTAATATATTTTTCTTTAAATCTATGACAACTAGATATCAATATGAACGCCAGGATTAAGAAAATTGTTCCTTACTTTGGCAAACTAAAATCATAGGTATTTATAGATCGACAAAATCCACTTTTGATCCATACATTTCTTAGAAATCCATTCCGACATCTTGCAGTTTATTTTTATCCATAAATATGCTCGTTTAATTCACATTAGAAATTTTTATTTTGATCGTGTCAGATCTCTTTTAAACAACAAATAATTATAAACATGATATTAGGAACCAATATTTTATATATATTTACACACATTTAAATAGCCGTAACCTGCACTATTAAGGTATAATCTGTTGCAAATCGTATAACGTATCCATAGGTATCTACTTATCGTAGGTAGGCATCTCGCTTACCTGACATCGTTTTTAAATGTGTTAATATATGATCACCAATCGTAATGTATGTCTCACAACGGCGACAAAATGATGAATTTTTTTGTAAAAATAGGCATATTGTCCCTCTGTATCAGCGGTCGAAATTTTGATTACGAATTGCTTTTCGGATTCAAATGGAATCTCATAGAAGATATTTTTAGGAAGTCTTCACGAAAATACATAAACTATATATCGACTTTTTCACTATTCGTAAACTTCTCCATCTTTTGAGAATGTGAAGATATATACTGAGGAAGATCAACAAGCCGTTTATTCCGCAATAGAAAAATTTACATAAGATTATAAATTCATTTGGATACGTGTTTTATTTTTTTCACCGAATAAATAACTAGAGTTACCTAAGAAATAAAGAACAGCTTCCAATTAACGATCTCAAAAAATATCGTGTAATTACCGATTTCGTAATCAATGACGAAACATGTTTGTTTCAGTATGTATAAGAAATTCTTAAAGTTCGTCCATTTTTTTGAAAAGACTCGGTATGTACAACTATATTTATATGTATCTACCTGTTTCGAGTTGTAAATGTGCTAAAAATAATAGGTAAAATAAATTACAATATGTCATATACGACTCGCATAATGACATCAAAGTGGCATCTGTGCCTCTTATGCTCATTTTAATCATTTTATATTTTTATTAGTTCATTATAAACTGAGCATTTTATCTGCTTCATAATAAGAGATGACAGTCAAGAGTTCACTGATTTCATTAAACCTGAAAGTATTCATAAAATAAATTGATAGAATACATCTTAGATGGCTGATTAAAATCGATTCTGAACTTGATCCGTTTCTTTCGTCGATATCTAATTTTAATAAAATATGTATATTATTTTACATAAAGGAACAAAATTTATTAAATAATTTAATAATTTAATATTAAATAATAATATTATATATTATATAAATATTAATTTAATATT
Source organism: Dolichovespula saxonica (assembly GCA_911387935.1). NCBI lineage: Eukaryota > Metazoa > Arthropoda > Insecta > Hymenoptera > Vespidae > Dolichovespula > Dolichovespula saxonica. Next base: position 1,237,677 of record OU427009.1, read on the forward strand.
AAATAATTTAATTTATTCAAATACACATATACCCGAAACGATCAAAAAATGAATAAAATTAATCTGCGATGTCGTTCAACATGATCGCCTAATCATACTCTTTACTCAATGTTTGATTTTTGACATATCGTACATAAATATCTCTAGTGACGATCGAGACGAATGTTATTTATAAACAAATTTGTAGTGCAGAATAATTGTCTATGTCTCAAATGTAGGCAATATTATTGAGTGGCCTGTGATGTGCCTTGTTATCTTCCTGCCATTTCGATCGTGTCATTATATTTGTGTTGAAAATAGTAAATCAGTCACCGAGAAGCTAGTAAGATAGTAGGTTGCTGGCTTAATACTGATTGAAATATTTTATCGAGGATTTGATTCATAGTAACGTAATCCTTGTAGAAGAAAATAATAATTGATGTATGCTAATCGACGTAACAGTCCTAATATGCAGAAATGTACATGACTGTAAAGAATGGACTATTACCTATTAAAGTCCATTGCATCTTGTCATGGCCTATATCATTTTTATCATCATTTAACTACTTCTCAATAAAAGGTAAAACGAGCAAGTTTATCAAAAAAGGTTAACATGGAAAGATAAGCCTAATATATGCTATTTCCGACTAATGTTAACCAATGATTAATATCGGACGGATGTTACCGTTGATTTTTCGTTTCATTTCTTAAGTTATTTATTACTTGCAACAAAATATGCCTATAATTATATTATTGTTTTCTTATTGCGATCGAAGAAGCTTCCCCACAAGTTTGAATCCTACAGTATTCTCAACCCATATGTTCGTAAAACAATTTATTACTATTGTAATACTTGCTCCTCGATATTTTTATAAAAACATTAAAAACTACTGTAAATTGATGAATAAAATAGCGTCGGGTAACACACACACGTACAATGTCATGACTAACAAATTTCACTGTCGAAATAGTTTTAAATTTTTTATCAATTTCACAGTTAAGTCGATTGACTTTATATTTTGTACGTTTCACGTGGTGCATCGTTATTAACAAATTTTGTGGAATGCAAATTCAATCTGAAAACCAATGATATCTTGTTATTGAGTTGACGAATCCCTTCGTCTGAATCTCTGTAAGATCCCAAGTTAACCGTTGGTCTCCATTGACTAATAATGCATTTAAACAATTTGTAGATTTTAGTTTACTTTAAATATAATCGTATAGCAACGAGAACACAAAATCAATCACCGAGAATGTACTAAGAAAGTAGGTTGCTCGCTTAATACTGATTGCAATCTTTCATCGAGGGTTTGATTTATAGTAACGTAATCCTTGTAGAAGAAAACAATAATTGACGTATGTTAATCGATGAAACAGTCCTAATATGCAGAAATGTACATGATAATATTGTAACGTCGTCAATTGGGTCACGAACACAAAAACCGAATAAGTTATTTGGCTCGTTTACTCCAATCTAGTTACTAGCCCCGTTTTGGTCAATCCTAGATTTTACCGGGATCGGGGCGTTTTTGTTCCTTATTAACGGTCTGGACTTGTTCCAAAATGCTGCTATATTGCCCCGTGTTTAATTAATTTAAAGCAGGAACTTACCAATCTCTCTCCGGTTGTAATTTTTTGCACAATGGGTCTCCCAAATAATAATAAGACCTTAATTTTATAAGAAAAATAATAGACTTTAATCATCAGAAATAAAAGAAAATGAAATATTACAAATAAAGCACAAGAATACAAAAATAAACATTTAAAGTATAAAGTGAATATAAGAAATCCGATACTTGACCGTTACGTGAAGGAAAAACGAAGAAAAGGAAAAAGGAATGATTATTAAAATTATTCGTTTTCTTTTCTCGGCTTTATTGTTTTTCCAGCTCTTGTTACACGGAGATTACAGTCGATTGGCAAGTTGTAAGTTTATTCCGCGCGGCAATGTAGACTAATAAAAATTTAACTTAGACGTGACTTTTCAATACCAGTCCGCTATGTGACCTTAGAACTTATTTTATCTACTGACTTTTCGAGACTCCAGGTTTAGACTGACTTTCCTGGCGCTTCTCCAAATATTCCGTGCGTTAGAATATTGGGAGAAAGGAAGGGGAAAAACAATATTGATTAGCGGCGTAAGACGTTTTCCAAAGTCATTCGTCGAAACGAACGAGCAACGAATTAGTACTTGACAGTATAAACGGACGCAATAAACAAGTAACAAAACGATTAGTATAGAGCAAGAACAGGGCAAAGTCGATAATCGGATTAAAGTTTGCTTCCTTCCTAAAAGAGATAAGCTCGAAATAGAATTCTAAAGGAATTAGAAAAACGCTTGTTATTCGACTTTGCTCTCTTTTCTTCTCTCGTGTTCGACAAATCGATGTTTATTTGTCATTCGTAGGCGGTTTAAATGTACTAATATAAAACAACAATTTTGTTGCTACACGGCGACGTGACACCTCCCCCCCGCACCCCCTTAAGCAAGTCGTCCGGAGGTTTCTGTCTTCGGCGATTTAGTATCCCGTGCAGAACGAATCTTCTCCAGAACGGGGTACTTCGTTGGGTCTCTCGGTGCAGGAATAGGGATCACGTCATCCACTCCTTCCTCTAATGACTGCGAATTCCGTAGGCCTCTTCGGTCGTTGTCCGTGTATTTTACTCGGTTGATTTTTTTTTGGTTCCAAATCCGTTTCCTCGAGGTTCACTTCTGGCGCTTATATTAGTTCTGCCGTCGTGACTCCTCGTCACACTGTCTATGAATTTTTTGTTTGATACGTTGACGCGCTTGCTCTACAGTTTGGTGTTTCCCAGGTACGCGGTATTTTCTATCTCTTGGTTAGCCTCTTTGCCTGTTGAAGTTGAACTCGCGCTCCTGTTTTGCTTGGGTCTTTTTTCCTGGGCGTTTTCTCTGTTTTTTTTTTTTTTTTTTTTTTTTCTTATGTGGAGTCCTCTTGGATAGCCATCGTCCTTGCACTAGACCTTTCTTGAAGTTGTTTCGTCGTTTTTGTCCAGTCGTCACCCAAAAGGGATGAACATAGTTTGGTCATCGAGACAAAAACAATTAACTTAAATGTGATCGCATGGTGATTCCAAAACATGGGTTTCTTTAGTGATTTTCTACCTTGGACACTTTTAATTTGTTTACATTTACTATTTTGTAGCGTTTGTCTACTGAAAGTTTTACATTGTTTTTGGGGGAGCATTTCTAGAACCTTATGAGGGCTGATATTTTGGTTCCCGAATTTTAACTTTGGTTACTTTAAAAGAAAACTTCATCTCCCTCTTTTAACGTCTGAGGATTAATTTTTTTTAGCGTAATATTTTTTTGACGTTACCTTGACCTCCATGAGATTCTGTCGTGCTGTTTCCTGAATACGATTAACCTTATTGATTAATTCTACATAGTATGTTAAATACGTCCTATCCATATTCTCGTCCAGAGGAAGTTCTGAACCTGGCGTACGGGCTAGCCTACCGAAAACTAATTCGTATAGAGTGAACCGGGTACCCTCCAGTTAAAACACCAGTAATATCGACGGCTTCGCATTATCTCTATCACTAGGTTGTCTAAATCCTAATTCTTTTCGCAAATTTTCCTGTTCACTTGGCCTAGGCTCTCCCTTGTCCCGTGGGGAAGATTTGGACACGGCTCTAGCGTAGGAAATTGGTTGCGCGTCCTTCCAACTCTCGGTTATTAACACTAGAACTACTGCACCAGTCAAAGTGACTGCTTTAACAATTTCATCAGAAAATTCCTATTTCGTGTTACGTTTCTTTTTTTCGAAATGATGCAATTATTATTGCAAAGTTAATTAATGGTTGTATAAAATAAATTTTACTTTTAAATAACTTACACAGAATTCCAGTAATTTTTTGTCTTACCTACTTCTATCAAAACCAGTCAAAATGACTGGTCCTTGAGAAAACGTAAAAACGGAATAACTTCTTATTTATTAAATTATAACTGTCTTATAAAAAGTATTTAAGGTTATGGAATTTTTGTTGGAATTAAACAATATTCCAATGTAATGTTCTGATGTGAAGGATGAAAATAGTGAATAGGAAGAAAGTGAAATACTTTATATCGAAAATAGTAATGATGAAATTGTTGACCATGATCAATTCGAGGAATCCTCGTACAGTGAATTAGAAAGTATTATTATAGATGTTATTATCATAATTATATCGTATTTTTTATAGTTGCCATTAAATAGTTGTAATTCCATATACTTAAATACTTTTTATAAGATAGTAATAATTTAATAAATAAAAAAATATTCTGTTTTTACGTTTTTTTTTTTTTTTAAATCAATCATTTTGACCGATTTTCGTAGAAGTAGGTAGGTTTTTTTCGGTAGTTCTAGTGTTAATTGCTCGGATTTTCTACACCTATCGCAATTGGATCGGTCTGCGTTGATTGCGCGGGCTCTTACAGGTTCGTTACGACTGAGCGGTTTAGCCCTTTCCGCGTCGCGTTCCGCGATTTGGCTGATTCCATTGAGACGCTCCCGCAAGCTTGTATAAAATGGCGAAGGTATCCTCTTTCTTTCATTTTTACACCATTGTCCGTCCGTTGATAATAATCACTACCGTATGATATGTATTTTCAAAAATTTTCAAGGTTTTATTTTATGCATCAAGCATTAAAACTTATCATCGCCTCTTTTTTACTTATTGTCACATGAGCTATAGTATCCAAACTACTTGTGCCGTTCGGTTCATCGTAAAAGAAGTATAATTGTGAAGAGAAAAAGAAATAATCATAATTTGAACTTTCATCTATATACAATATCTATATACAATATCTCTCTATATCAATTATCTCTCCTATTTGATATAGATCTCGATTAAAATTTTATAACATATATTTAGGTATCCCTTTATTTCATATACTATGCTACTTTATTACTTATAAGTGATATACCTAATGTATCTTTTTTGTTTTAATATTCATTGTTAACGAATACTTCACTGTAAGAATAAAAAATGCTTAATCATGAAAAATCTATATTCTTGGAATAAAATATATCGCTGCTAACAAAATTTGCCCTTCGATATTTATTGAAAGGCAGTTTGAAATGAATAATGCGATAATTCAAAGTCGAATCAACACTTACATACAGAGTGTATACAAAATATGTGTAAAGACTGTCATAGGGGCACTCTACACCTTCGGATCGGTAATCATTTATAAAAAATAGCGTGTGCAATTTTGTCCTTGACTTCAAAATCGATGGTCAAATTTTTTTGCTTGCATCGTACTCTACTCGTCGCGAGAACAAAAAGTGTCAAAGGAAGCATGGATCAAGAGTCAACCGTTTACTTGAAAAATGAAAAGTTTAAAGTTACAATACGTCTAAAACTAACTTTATTCATAATACGTTTAAATTTCATTGTTTACATTTCGTAGGACGTAAAGACTCTCGTGCAAAGTTGTTCTTAACGTCGAAATTGAAGGTCACAACAAATAGTGCAACGATCAAGATGAGATATAAGTGAAAAACTCTAGTCTCGGACTAACTTTATTAACAATATTTCTACATTAAACAGTTTACCTTTTACAGTAGCCTCCTATTCGTATTATTGACGATTTCTTGTCGCTTTGTTCGTGATCAGTCAGCCTATTTTTGATATTCAGTGAGTTTAGTAAGATGGCAATCTACAGAAATATACGGCAAATGTTACGTGCTATTGACGAAACAGGAGAGAACTACCGTGAAATATATCGAGAGACAGTAAGATATAATGGAAGATTATTACGTGCAAAAGACGTTCCAATGCAACGTGATTTTCAGCGGCTAGATCAAAAATTTCGTGCAGGCAAATAAATAAGGCCAATAATGTGATCTCCAATGATGCCTGCTCATACGTTGATCGTGAAACGTCCTTGATTGAATCTTTCTATCATTGCATTAGGATTTTTAGAAGCCCATATTTATATTAGCGAATATAATTGACATAAATTTCAATCTAACCGTGGCATAGTATTAGCAATACATCAAAGAAAATAATAAAAAATAATATCGATCAATCAGGATTATAAAATGGTATATATCATAAATCCATATTTATAAAAATCACAAACTGTAAAGATATAATAATTAGATCAGCATAAAAAATTGTTTGCAAATGATAGATAAAAAAAATCACAGTTATTATCTCGATACAAGCTAACGAATTTTTGCGAGTTGAAAGTTAAACAAAAGAAGAACGGTTAGCTCGTTGGAACGATTGAAGATAAATTAAAACAATACATTACAAGGCAACACATTGCAAAAATGCGAGTTGCATTAATTATTTTTTGCTATATCTAACAAAGTTTCGTTTCATTCTTGATTTATCGTCGTCCGATTCAATCGAGAAGCCATGAAATTATTTAAATATAATTTATCTCACATACTGCCATTGTCTTCGCGTAACTATGCATATTTGATATTAGGCATAATCGTAAAGATAATCGTAATAATAATATTTTTATTTTAAAAAATATGATCAGTATGCAATGCTATTAAGCCATATTATTATAGTAAGAGTTTATATTTATCATAATTATTAAGTATAGTGAGACATTATTATTATTATCGGAAAAATTTGAATTCGGGAGTCGCAGAAACTTGTTTAGAAAGTGTCTGAAATCAATCTTTCCAATCGGTTCATAACCCTGTTAATCTATGAATATATACATACCTGTCCCTTGTTTAATCAACTGTTACTCGTTAAGCTACATTAATTTTTGACGATTGTCTTACATTATTTCTTACAAATATGTAGGAAGAGATATAAACTAAGAGAATGTTTGGATCGTCAGAAAACAAGGGTAAATAATTTTTTAATGCAAATCTAGATATAATTGATTTATTCTATGGTATATTTCATACTAATTACATTCGAACTGAATTTTCTCCATGTATATATATTCCGATGTAAATCATTTTAAAAGGCTCGTAATCGTTATTAGTATAGGACATTCTCCTACGCTCATTGACCAAGATCTTTGAATAATTTTGAACTTCGTGAATGAATGAAGAAAAAATAGCAATCTTCTCATTCATGAATCGCTATGTAAAATTTTACGAAATGTATATAATTTATAAAGTCAATTGTAATAAAGCAGTATATTAAAATTATAGATTACCTTACATTCGATTAAAAATACGTACTATGATTGATCTTATGATACATAATGTCAGATAGAAATTGAGATTCACAGTAAATTTCGAAACTATAGTTCCTTTTTGCGTCATTTCGAAGATACTAGCGAAGTTTTCCTGTAACTCTAAATTTGTAGTGAGAGGAAGACGAGAACTTTAGGCAGGGAGTGGCCATAGCTTAGTTAATTTAAGCCTTTCGCCGTCCTTCTCGATTCAGAATGGAAAGATTCGGTTTGAACGCGAGTGCATTGATCGAAGCAGTTTTATATATAAATATATTGTTATATATATATTTAAGGCGAATTATGCATCTTGTATGGGTGAATCGTATCTAGCTCAACGTCTCTATATCTCTTAAAAACGTTCATATCAGATGAATATTGAAATAAGCATTTCGACAAATTGAACTCGTATTGAATAAATACTTATTTTAAATTGACGGAATAATGATAACACGGTGACGTATATGTAAAAACAACATATCTCGTATCATTTATAAATATTACCGGACAAACATTATCTTTACAAACAATGAGTCTTTTAACTGTTCCTACAGGTTTAAGCATTTTGAAATTAAAACTTCTCTTAGTTTCATTCTAATTCTTTCTGAATTCATTCTTCAATTCAACAATTTATAGGGATGCTATTAAGGTTTAAAATATGTTCATTTTTGATAGAAGTAAATCAATGCTTGCGATATGTCGAAATCTTATGAGAAGCAAGTACTACCGAGCGAATGGTTGCATATCTCAAGACTTTCCAAAATCTTTCCAATTTAATTCGAAATAAACATCGAAATACGTAACAGATAAATACATTGGATATTATATATTTCTAAATTAATTTCTTAGAGAAACGGACAGATAAATTTTCTATCGCACTTATGATTGTCATTATACCTATGTACATATTTCTTATTAATTCTTAATTAGAGTGTAGTTAAAAAGCAGAAAAGCGCAATGGTGTACTTTTTTATTTATGTGACAAGACAACCGCATTATTGCGAAATTATTATGTCATTATTAGAAATGACTTTTCGTCATTATTAAAAATGATTCGTTTCTTGGTTTTACGTAAACTTTAATACAAATATAGAAAACGATAACACTAACAATTATAATAGAAAATTTTTAATAATTAAGATTGCTTCTTCGTATGACGCGCGATTTCCGTCTAAACGACATCTCGTGGATGGCTCGTATCACTACTTTGCCGATAAACAGAGTGTCTCCTATGAAATAAAGATCAAATAATCATATGATTCATCTGTGCCAGGCTTGGATACCTACGGGGGATACGTCGACCTATTGTCGATAACTTTTTACCGACACGTGAACCATTACATAAAATTTTACCAACGACTCATGTCGTTGCTACCGTGTCACTTATTTATTTTCAATACTGCAATCGTGCGTTGTCTTTGAGTTGATAGATGATCTAAAATAATAATTTATGAAAAAATTTCTAAATAATTTTCTTAATTTCCAAATCAGCAATGAGGAATAAACTAATCATTAATGTTCGAAATAATAAATAATTTTTATTAGGAAATAATAGAAATAAATATTTATTATTCAGATTTATATATAATATTTGTAAAAATTGTTTATAAACATTATATTAATAATAATATAAATATAATTATAATTGTTTAAAAAATTATACCGCGACTTACTTTTTACTATTTATTGTCATTATTAAAAAATAATATACATATATTTTTATTTACTGTTTAGATATATTCATTATCTATCCGTTTCTTATATATATAGTAATTAAATTGTAACTTTATTCGAATCATCATGGTTTTATAGTAACGTAAAGCAGTCAACTTGTAAAGAAAATTCGAAAGTAATATTTCGATTTGTTGCGATCATTGAAATAATTAAAAAAAATAGAATTATTCTCGAAGATTTTTTGGAACCGTCAGAATAGCGTTCCTCTCTCCTATTTAAAATTTCAAAGAAATGCATTCGGTATGATTATAATAACAAATATTATTATTAAACGATACTTTCCGATCAATCCTACTATAAACATATTTTTAATATGTTATAATATTATTACCAGTAGTTTAATACTGTATTAGATTCTGTTGCGTGCGGACGGTTTACAAGAATGTGTTGTTTCATTTTCTTCGATGTTTCTGTTCATTTTCCTCGAACTTTGTTTCGTGATATGGTCCGTTATCATAGATAAACCTTCTATAAAATCGTAACGTCCGCTTTGTATTTCTATCGACTGCAATTCGATTTGAATACTTGGAAAAGCACGATGGGTACAGAAAAAATGCATTAAGAATAAAAATGCGGTCGCGAATCATAGTATTATCCGGAGAAGGATAATTCATAAGAGAAATTTCGGAAAAAGTAGGAGCTTCAAAGTCTTACGTAGGATATAGTATTAAAAAGTACGGAGCTAAAGGAGTTCGTTCATCAGAAAAAAGATCTAGAAGTCCCAGAAAAACGAGCCAGGATAAATTGATAATTACCATTGTGATTTGTATCGAAAAATAAACGGCATATAATGCAAATTGAGCATAACTTTTTTTCTATGGCCAGACACCACCGATCAGTATCGAAATTAGGACTCTCAAAATACAAATTTAGAGGCTCGCCAATAGGCTACAAATTAATTGCATTATGTGTATTCCTTTAATATATAAATTCTAAGCAGAACTATACATTTTTCAAAATGTAACAATATTTTAGAAACTCAGATCTATTGAGGTAAACGATTTGACACGTATGTCCTTATTTTTGTCATAGAATTATGTACCCGTTGCTCGTAAATAAGACGGAAACATGAAATTGAATCGTGAAATGCTTTTCTCTGCATTGAAAATATTCAGAGAATCGGAGAATCTGCTATTTACGCATTTAAACATCCAGGCAATCGAAACTGCGCAGGCAGAACTCATGCGCCAATCAAAGTGTATAGGAAAATCAATACTGGCGGCACTCCCTTCTTCTCTTCTTATATGACCAATCTGCTACTTCGAGTAATTTATAGTATGAGCTACCTGTTACTTCACGAATATTTTACCAGATTCATTACAATGAACATATGCTGAAAAGTCTCTCTACAGGTATAAAATGCAAATTGTAAAATAGATGGTTAAATTTGTCGAAATTATCAACGACACTATTTGTTTAGTGTTCGCGCATAAAACCACCACGTAAAATGACAAACATTTGTTTCTTTACTGTCAGAAATTATCGTAATCATGTGTCATGAGGAATATAAAATATAATTATATTTTTCTATTTCTTCTTCTTATTATTTTTCTCTTATAACTATATTATTATATTTCATATTATAATTATAAGTACTAGTAGTAGTGATTGTAATAATAAGAAGTGAACTCCTGCAGAAAAACAATTATAAATTAGCGCTTCAAGGAAAATCGTATAAATTATCTAATAAGAAAAGAAGAATGAATTTGTTCATTAGTTTCATTTAACAAAAACCTTTCTCTCTCTCTCTCTCTCTCTCTCTCTCTCTCTACCTATCTATCATTTATTCTCTCTCCCTCTCTCTCTCTGTTTCTTTCACCCTGTTCCATTCCTAACGGAACGGGTTACTTGCTTTTTCGTATGCTTCGTAGCTCTCGGAGGTATAATATGGGGTTCTAAAAATACTATATAATCGATATTGAAGTATCCTTGCCTAAAGGTGTAATCATGCCTTGAGAGAGAGCGAGAGAGAGAGAGAGAGAGAGAGAGAGAGAGAGAGAATATTAGGGAGAGAAAAGATAGAATTGAGTGACCGTGTGAGTTATTAAACTTTTTTAGTCCTGGGCAAAAAAGAGGTGCCTATGCAAGAATAACTGGGCGAATTTAACGGTTTTACTGGGGTTTGGGAAAAGGCTCATAAAAACCAAACAAAGAACAATATTTACATAATTCAAAAAGCAATGTATTAAGGACGAAATAAAGAACAAAGCAATGACACTTGTGTTTCTATATTCATTGAATATATAATACATTATTATATAATACATTATTATACATTGGCTATGGTAACTTCACTGAAATTGTTTAGTGCATTCTCAATATCGTTTCCTTGATCTGGTTCGTTATCACTCGCTTCTTTATCACTATATATTTAACGTGGATGCCGACTAGTTGGTACCATGATTTCTTCATCGTCACTATGTGGTAAATCCATCTGGTCATCTATTCGGACTAATTCCGCTTTATCCATGACGGTGTATTTTTTATAGAAAGGTTGGTGGCAAGATTTTATAAATCCTGTCTTGCTAATTATTGGTTTGTCAAAAACAAAAATGTTTGTCACAAGCAGGAAACAACGGCAATAATAAAAATGACGCTTTTAAACTGTCACTGAAAGAAAACGAGATATACTGCTCACGACAACGATCGAGGAAAAACTAATTGATCCTACGTCTCGCTGCGTCAATGAGATCTTATTTCGTGAGAGTCTTCAAACGGTTTATAAAGCACTGTCGAGAGATTCCGATAAGGGCCCAACACCACGGCGATTCACGCCGCAGATCGGATGTCGTCTAAGTGACGAGCATCGGTGTTTATGTTAGACATCGTTGGCTCGAAGCGATAGTAAAAAGTCGTCGTCCACAAAGAGTGGAAACGAAAAACTAATTTTTTAATTCTCTCGTAATGAAATTAGATCATTAATAACTTCTTATAAATTTATTTTGAGATAGAGTTCTCCCGCAATACGAATAGTAAAGCGCTACAAGGCGCGGGCAGATATATCTGTTCCGGCACTTCTCGACAGTGCAGCAAGAGCCGATATATCGACCTCCGGCACTAAAAGGGTTAAAAGTACATGGGAATAATGGTTGCATTAGGAGATTTTCCATTCGTCCAAATAATACGTTTCCGTACGACGAGGACACGTTCGAACGTGCTTAAACCCTTCTATCCTATATTGCGCGATGTTATACTAAATCTTTTAAATCCAAACCGTCGCTTTGTTACTTTGATTCTCGTTTTCTATCTATATCGAAGGAAAGAAAATCTATTTCAGCTATTTATTTTTCAAAGATATTTTCTTTTTTTGATTAACTCTGAAGTCATTTCTAAGAATAAATCGACGTTGCGTTCTTTGTAAACTAATCCATTTTGTCTTTACGAGACATTAATATAGAAGAAATCGAGGCGATAATGTATTTATATGCAAATGTGTCGTATTTTAATTAGAGAGTATTATTAATATTATGCCGATTTTTCATACGAAAGAAATTCTGATAGGAATGAGTGGGCGTCTATTCTATTACGCTTTTTATTAATCTATTTATAATGATGTTTAGGAGAATTAGAATTGTTTAGAGAAGATAGTTAGAAGATGTTATATAAATGTTTAGAGAGTTAATCGAAACGCGAAAAGTCGCGTCATATTTTTGAATATTATTGCTATATCGGAATAGAGAAAGAGAAAGAGAGAGAGAGGGAAAGAATGTTGAGTCATCCGTACGTGTTAATAACTAATGATTAATTAATCAAAACGCCACCGTCATTTTTGTTCTCTCCTAACATTTCGATTTCTTTTCTCGAAAAACTCATCGCCGTCTGTCATTGTTCCTCTTCTCCTTTACTTTTCTCAGGACAATTATATTCTGTCATTGTTTGCTTCGATGATGGACGACAAAAGAGAAAGGAAATTAGAGGAAAAGAAGATTTGCGAATACATTCAACGGTTCACGTACGAGATGAAGGTTTCACACATGTGTGAGAAAAACGTATTCCATTACGTTGTATCGACGAAGGATCTTTATAATTATCCTGGTGAGAAAATGAACTATATATGTTTTGTCTGTTAAAAAAAAAAAAAGAAGAAAATTGAATGGGAGTATTTTATCATCGTTGGGTAAAGCAAATTATTAATCGAACTCTTTTCTTGTGTTATTTTCTTCTTTTTTCATTTTTTCCTTAACCTTAAAAATAATAAAATTTATTTTTAACATGAAATTTACGGCAAATTAAATATGATATTTTTATAATATTAATAATTATCGATGTAACAATTATTATATTAGTAATGTGTGTGTGTGTGTGTGTGTGTGTGTGTGTGTGTGTGTGTGTGTGTGTGTGTGTGTGTGTGTGTGTGTGTGTGTGTGTGTGTGTGTGTGTGTTATACATATATAAATAGCATTTGCTGTAACAAATTCGATCCTCTTTTTCCTGATCATCTGTTGAAGAAGAGATAAATGAAGTATAGAAAATTTGTAAATATCTATCGCTGATAACGTCTCCCCCTGATAATCTCACTGCATTCTTCTTCCTACTTCTCTTTCTTTCTTTCATCAACCCTATTCATATTGCGTTATATCCCTTCGTCCTTTCATCTCCCTTCTGATTATTATTCGGATTATCGAGGTTCATCGAATGAGTTTCACTAATGAGTTTCACCCTACGTTATTACTTCCCTTCTCTTCATCTTTATTTATCTTTATTTGAAGGGGACCTCCAAAGGGGATGAAAGAGAGAGAGAGAAAGGATGCTGTTTTTACTGGACATCCGCCGCCATTGCCAACCGCCATCAGCTTAACGATTTTTATCAGTCCCCTCTGTTTCTCTTGTTTGTTTCACCCTTTTCCTTCCCAAACAGATCCGGTTACTCGCTTTTTCGTACGCTTCGATGATCCCGAGGGTATGTTATGGGGTTGTAAAAATAAAAATGTAAAAATAAAAAAATCCTGCCTTGCTTGTCTCTTTCATAAAATTCTCTGGACGTTTTCTATTTGAAAAATAAAGTAGATTGTGGGGTTAATATTTTCTTCTTTTTCTTTTTTCTGCTTTGTTCCTTTCTTTTTTGTTGGAAATATCATCTTTCAACTTACTTTTTCTCGAAGTAAACGCAATCGAATATTATGATTATACAGTATAATGGTACTTATAGGTGTTGGAATGAAGCACCAATTAAAAAAAAATGTTTTCCTTTTCATGAAATTATGTCATATATGCATGTAATATCTGATGAAGGATAAATTCATTGTTAATGTTTTATAATATAATTTTCAGTTCGTGTTAAATGAAAAAAATAATTGTAAAGTTTGAAAGTCATAGTGTAACTTTTATATTAATAATGTATGCTTACGATGATTCTGTATAGAAAATTAAGTGGAATTTAAAATTAGGTGATTTCTTATTTATATTCTAATGATCTACTTTTTATTTTAAAAAGGTAACATACGTTACACAATGCATATATAACAATATTAAAATAGCAAGCCTCATCTAGCATTCGGATATATTAATGAAATAAATTGAATAATTTTTATAATCCATTTATTATTTTAATGATAAACATTTTGATATTTATTGCTGAATAAAGTTATACGTTTTTATTATATTACATTATATTATCATTTTAGAAATAATATATATATATATATATATATATATATATATATATATATATCATCGTTTATACAAAGACGTATTCTACATTATTTATATACTAATGAATATGTAGTTGTATTAATATAATTAGATTATGTAAAATAAGCATTTGGGTGGATCTAGAGTTCCTAGGTAATATTAACGAACAGTTACTTTCTTTTCGACAAGTTTAATCCAATTGTCTTTTTTTTCTGAAATTAAAAAACTACAAGTAAGCTTGTAAATTACATAGAGAAAGCATTACATTTAGAAATTTTACGCCTACCTAATAAATTCTGATCTATTCTCTAGTAAATATAACAAAATATTATATAACATATATAGCAATATAAATATTAATATATTATATATAATAATAATATTAATAATAATATAAATATTATTAATTATTATTAATTTACATTAATAATAACATAAATATATATATTTATATGGTGTATTTGTTATATCTCTAGCTGTTAAATACCAATCGGCTAACTCGGAATATATATTCTTGGTTGATAATATATTATACATATATTCTTTGTTTATACCATAACATAACGTTGTGGTACGATGTGGTAAGGTAGTTCGGAGGAAATGGTGGGAAACATTAAATAGGAGTTGCTTATCGATAGTTTACCCGAAATTAGAGATATACCTTAAATAAAAAGAAAGAAATCATGATCGAGGATCTTTCGAAGCATACACGAGAGTATCCTGCTGATTCATAAATATAAGAATCGTTCTAACTAAAGAATCTATTACAGGACACATTTATTTATGAATTAACCCTGATACAACTATAAAATATCCTATTTATTAGAATGACTATTTATATGTGAATCGATATGTATTTAAATGTAGACACTTCATTCAAAATATACGACTTAATGTTAGTATTCGATTTGTTCGATATAAGAAATATTTATGTAAATTAATATTTTTAGATCAATCACTCATATTATATGACTTTAGCGATATTTTTAAACTCTTTATAATTCTAATAATGTTATAACATATGTTTGTGCGCCGAATATTTACCGAGAAATTTTGTGAAATTTTATAATGATAGTTATTTTGTTTATTAAAGTTTTTACAAATGTTGCGAAGTTAAGAACTTTTTTTGTTAAATCAATTGTTTAGTATTTTATGATGATTCAAGGTAACGGATATTTGAGATCAGAGAAATATTGTCTGTATTTCTCAATTTATATAATCAGGGGCATGACAATTAATGAACTGAATGTGAAACAGTGTGATAAGTTGAATAATAATGAACGAAAAAACTTCTATGAGACGCGACCCAGTTGCAACCCTCCGTCGGTACGTTTCGTAGCTTGATGAAATAGTATCAGAATATTTGGGATACAAACAGATAGTTTTACACACGATTACAAAGGATCAAATGAATTGATTCGTTAAATAAAGTTGGACAACTGCAACGACGAATATTAATGTATGAGATGATTTACATGGTGAAATATATTGAGAACACTATTGGAAAAATATATATATATATATTAAGTTCAAGCTCTTGTTCGTAGTCTGTCCAACATTTAAGCTTTTGTTTACGATCATGCTAATACGAAAACTTAATATAAAACTATATAATTACAAGTATAAAGAATACATCAAATTTTCAACGAATTAGACAAGAGAAGCAATTTCTACCAAGTTAACGGTCGTACCACGTTGTTACATCAGATCTCGTCAGAAACTTTTGACCGTAGGTTTCTTACAAATTTTTCCTACACTCAAATACAACTATTATTATAAGCTATACAACATGTACCGAATATCGAGCGAAAACCAAAGACTGAATAGAATGTTAAGAAAATAAATATTTGTTCATATAAAGCCCAAAAACTAGATTAAGTCTATTAGGTAAGAGCTATGTAGAACTAAAATTTTAACTGATATTTTAGTGTAATTATTTGTATTACTTATTGTTACGCAGATTTTTGTATTTTTCTATGTAGACAAATAAAAATTATTTATTGTATAAAAAAAAAGTTTTCGTCCAACATACTCTTAGCATGTTTTTCTGTCTTTTGTAATGCTCATCTGTACAGTCCCTTATCTATATAAGTTTCGGTGCAGGAATCTCACACATCTTTCTCTTTTGTCACTAACAATAACTTTATTAGTAATGTACATGGAATACTAAATATGTGTACGTATATCAATATAAATATGTACATAAAAGGGAATTATAAAATGTAATCTTTTGTAGAGTGTGTTTAAAAAGAAATATATAATATTGAATAACAAAAAGTTATTTTTAGTAATTTGTTA
The DNA here is from genome assembly GCA_911387935.1 of Dolichovespula saxonica. NCBI lineage: Eukaryota > Metazoa > Arthropoda > Insecta > Hymenoptera > Vespidae > Dolichovespula > Dolichovespula saxonica. The sequence goes on from OU427009.1 coordinate 1,254,478, forward strand.
AAAAAGAAATATATGCATAATTACAACTTATACGCGCGCGTGTGTGTATGTGTGTGTGTGTGTGTACTCATGTATATACTATATAACATATATATACATATGTATATATTTTAGTACATATTATAGTACATATATTTTCTATACGTTCCAAACAATACAGATAATTTAGAGACAAAGAGAGATATTTGAACTATTTGATTGACATAAAACATGTCATAAGATCGCCGGATATTAATTGCCCAATTGACATTAACACTTTCAAGTGCGCATGGTTCACAAAAATTTTCTTCTCTGTCACTGAAACTTTTTTCAAAGTGATACATTAAAATGTACAAATATAAAACATAAAATTCATTACAACGTAATAAACTTAGCCGCTGTTTATTAAATGATACGTGTAAATAAATGTTTTTTATGGAGGTCACAGAAAAAAAAAAACCTTACAATATATTGTAGTTTAATTATAAATCATTTAATATTTTCCTTTTCGATAGTAGGTAGCAAAACAGTTCCCCAAATGTAACGCAACTTTGCAACTTTTGCACATCAAATTTATGGTTTTTCTCTCTTTATGTGAACAGCATACGTGACATCTTCTTATTTTACGTTTATTAGGTGGGCAAATTCAAATCAATTTGTGGTTCATTTAGAATGTCTGTGAAGCAGGTCATGGTGATGATGAGCGATGTTGTAGGATTTTCCAAATCCTCTTCGGTGTGTGTCTTATATCCAATATATTTCTGTATGCTTAAGGAAGTCACAAAATGTCAGAGTTTTACCACAGCTTACATTCATGTTTATATACTCTATATGCATTGAACAAACTGCAGTTAAAAAGATATAGTGTAACTTTTTAAGACCACTTTATTGTCTTTCTATATATGGGATAACAGCTAAGATATTTATCAGCCTGCTTCACTCGTTTCATATGCTTTTTATGAAGAATACGGAAGTTTAGAATCGATCGGTCTGTTTGTCCAATGCCAGAATAAAGTTTTAAACTCGAAATATATCCACTAGCAGAATCGCACACTAATCGGATCAGGATACCATATTTGGTCATTTTTGATGGATCATAAGTTTTAAAGATAAGTCTTCGCCACGGTATCATACCTTTGTGAATAGAAATGTTTTGCGAAAGATTGAAATTTTCTTCACATTTTTTGGAGAAATAACCTATCTATTAGGTATTGAACTTTGAAAAGTCGGTTAGCATTTCTAAACATGTTAGTATTGTTTGCAAAATGAATGAAAGTCAATATTTGTTTGAACCTTTCACGGCTCATTGTTTCGTTAAATATTGGAATATCTACCAGTGGATCTGTGGAACAGTGATCGTCTATTTCTGGTCTTTCTGCAAATCCCATTATAATTATTAGTGCAAATCACTTTTTAATCTCTGATACCGTTACATCTAACCATTTGGCTCTTCTTCTTTGTTCTTTATATTTACCACAATTCTGTCTATAGTATCTATTTGTTTCAGTGGCAATAAATTCAAATAAATCGTTTTCAATAAACATATCTACAAACTCTTCTACCTTACTTGTATTTATTGGATACACAGTAAGACTCGGAATGCCTTAAAAAACTTCAATATTCACAGGTAGATCAAATTCTGTCAAATCTAAATACATTTTTAAGTCGCTTTCTTCAGAGTCACTTCATAAAAGCCTGATTCGTCTTCTTTGCACTTCACTAATAATATTCACTAATAATAACTGTAGATTCTGTATCACTTTCACTTGTCTTTTCTAAACCACTATCCTCAGGAACATCCTTATTATCTACTAAAGTGTTCTCTTTTTCGCAATCCATTATTAAAGAAAATTTTTACAATGTTACTAAAGTTATATACAAAACTGGAATGTGACGCTCTGAAAACAAGCAACTGACGCTCTTAAAGCCTTTGCAAATGGCTTGGCAATGGTATCACGTTAATGTCATGGGAAGTGAAAGTGTTAAAAGATGACCAAAGTACAATGTACAGAGGAAATTACCATTTTAAAACAAATTTGCTCAAGTTTAAAATAATCCAATACTATATCCTAAATTTTCATTTTCAACTCAGATGCATATTCAACTTCTTTAGAAAATACTTCCGTTTCTCAATTTTCTGCTGCAAACGCTCTTACCTGAAAAAGAAATCTTCGCTAATTAGAGCATACTTTGAAAGAACATTCTTGCCCCATAAGTAGGAATGTTGTCTTATATAACCATGTTTATTATTATTATTTTGCCATTATATGATTAGAATAATAAAAATATTTTCCTTGATTCCTGAGCAAAACAAGTGATTTCGGCATGGCAGCCAATGTGTTAATATTATGTCTACTTTTTATTAATATTAGGCTTACACTTTTTATCAATATTTTAATACTTACTGAGAAAACAATCAATAAATGTCAAATATGAAGATGTGGATACTCCAAAAAATCCTTTCATTCAAAATGAGGCACTTCTTGTTTAATTGTATAGCATGTCACTTGCTTCAAATTTATCTCGAATATAGGAATATATTCCTCCTTTAATATATTCATATATTTGACATTGCGAGGATAGGAACGCTCTACAAATAAGAAAGAGATTGAATATGGCATGATATGCAGTAATAGATTTATACACAGGTGGTAGAAACAATCCCATCTATTTTCATAACAAGAAGCCCTCAAGAAACTAGGCAAATTTATGTTACACAATAAATTTAATGTAATATTTGTCTGTCTATAAATAAATTTTATATTGGTTTGTCACTATAATCCAATTTGATCAAAGTATTTTTGCTAGATCATTTTTATAAACAGTTGAAGGGAAGAAAACTGTATAGCATGAAATTGAAATATTTAATATGTCCACTTATAATGTCTTAATAGGCCTGTAGGTTAAATCAGCCTACAACAGTATAAACTTTTTATTAATATTTTTATAATTACTGATAAAGGAACTAGTAACTGCCAAATATGTGGATGTATATACTCCAAAAAGTCCTTGCATTAAATATACTGTTGGTCACTATCTTCTGTTACCTCATTAATAGATTTAATTGCTTAGCATGTCATTTGTTTCACATTTATCATCATTATATAAGCTCCACCTGTTCCTATTATTCTTCAATCAAATTTATAAATGTTTGATATAGTCTTTTGCTTCTTGTTTTCCTGATTAGTAGGTGTTTTTAAAGTTGCATCAAAGTCCATCTCCAATCCAAGGAACATGTTACTCTTTCCTTTGGTTGGATAACTTAGAAAGGATCTCCTGAAAAAAGAACTTAAGAGTTTTATATATATTATATTTAATGATGTTCAATATTAGCATTAATATACAAGGATGACTAATAAAAAAAAAATAATAATAACATTAAGTATAATTTTTGTACTAGAAGCTTATAATTATTTAAAGAATAATTGAAGAACCTTGAAGAATCTTGCAGTTAACGGAAAAATAGCGTTTTGTTTATATGAAATAATTCGCGATAAGTATATTATGAGTAAAATATTATTTTAAGAAATATGCATATATAGATAGTATAATTGCGCAAATCATTTTCTTGAATATTTGTATTAACCCAATATTATTGTTACACATAACGAAAGTATATCATTTTAAAAAGCCATATGATAAAACGTATCTATCAACTTACTTTTTAAATAAACATTAAATATAAAATTAAGGCAGCTTAACCATACACGTTCAGTAAAAGGCACCATTACTTCATCAGGTTTGCATTTATAGAAGACGTTGTTAGGTGGCATTGCAGAGTATAGGCGAATTTACAAGCCGCGATTAAATTAAACAAATATTTTGTTTCTTTTTTAAACAAATTTTTAATTCGTATTTCCTTTTTCTTATTTCTGTACAGTTTATAAAAATATATATTTATATAGCGTAGTGTCATAAGACATAATAATTGTAAAATGTAGTTTTTATCACAGTGTACGAATAAATTAACGATAATAAAAAAAATAACGAACAGACAGATGTTTAATGTACCGCGAATTCTTTTCAAATTTTTGATAAAGCTTTATTTTCTTTGAAAAAGAAAAAATGTTATTAACACGTACTATTTTTCGAGAATAGTTTATGCACAAGTAAAAACCTTTTTCAAAAATTAAGGAACAATAAGCGGTAGATTAAACCTTCGTCTTTTAAATGAGATCTTGTTCATCAAATTTGGTTGAGAATTACTACTGTTCTCATTAATGGCGTAAACGATATCTTCGATATTTTTCGCGAAAAAAAATTTAATACAGTTACGCCCCTTGAAATTTACATCAAAGGAGTAGTTACCCCTCACTACTGATATTTATATGCACTCTCGAATTTGTATTTATTCCGTGAAGTAGTGATTACCTGCTTGGTTATGCACGTAAATAGCTGATACTCAGATTTTTGACATTTCCAAACACTAAGAAATGCGTTTCAATGGTAATTCAGTCCGTTTTCTTTACGAGCTCTGAACAATTGATTCTATGGCAAGAATAAGTACATACATATCTAATAGTTTATGCCAATGAATTTAAATTTCTAAAATATTATTAAATTATAAAAATTTAAAGTTCTCTTGTTTTTATAGACTAAGAAGAGAAAGTGTAAAGAAGCAATGTGTAGTGCATTGGTCATCGTTTAGATTCATAGCTTGGATATTTTAGGTTTGAGACTATTAGGTGTTTCATACATGGTTCCAGTGGTTTTTTTCTATCGATTTTAACGAAACTAATGGACTAATTTACTCATTTCCTGCTTAATTTGATAATTTAGTAATAATATTATTACTATGGATCTCTTATTATATATTTATTTCTTCTACTCATAATTGACGTGATTTCCGTAGTATCTATGCCATATAGAACACATTGGCAGTATTATAATTTTGTTCTATGACAAATGCATATAAAGTAAATACGTTTGTCTACTATTTTTTCATAATTATTAATTTTTGAACATATATATTATTTATTATTTTTCATAAATATCAAAACATTTCACCCTTCTCTAATCCTTTCCATCGCTTCATCTTTATTTCTCTTTTTTTTTCAGAGGTCCGAAGAAGGAGTTGAAAGAGGGAGAAAGAGAGAGAGAGAGAGAGAGAGAGAGAGAGAGAGAGAGAGAGAGAGAGAGAGAAAGGGAGAGACTATATTAATGAAAGACACGAAGAAAACGATTTCTATAAACTCAGATTTCTAACAGAATCTGTTTCTGTAAAAAGTTGCTAGGATTACGGTGAGACAGAATGTTCTTGGCCTTGCCCTGCTTGGTTATCTCTTAGGGTAACGGATAAATGGTTATCTCGGTTTCGTGCTCCCATAAAATTGGTTGTATTGGAGGAAGAGACCGTTGAAAGAGCGGACAAAAGAAAGGAGCAAGAAGAAGAAGAAGTACAAGAAGAAAAATAAGAAAGGGAAGAAAAGGAAGAAGATGATTTCGTTTTCGTTTGAACGATCATAACATGTTCCTTTTTACGGAGTACCGTATATAGTCGACATGTGTGTATTGATTTTCTGGATTGAAATCTGATTAGATTGAAATTAGATTTTAGTATTGTAATCAGAATTTAACGTGCTTGTACGAAGAGAAGGTAAGATGGATCTCATTTTCTGATTCATGCGAAAAATCATCGGATATCCAACTAGGAAACTTAAGACAGAAGACGACAAAGGCTTACCAAACTGCAATTTAGCAAGAAATGTAAAGGTTACCTTCATCTTATACCACCATTAATAAAAAGAAATTTTTCTAAAAAAAGTATATCTTTCGCGTTATAGCGTTAGGTATACATACTCGAAGGATGGTGTTGAAATATATATACATATATACAGGGTGGCACATTGCATACAGATTTCATTTGGAAACGTTAAATCATTCAATAGATCTCATTTTTTAATTGAAAATGAAGGAGTTCACTTTTAGAATCTAATGTTGATTAGTAATATGTCATTGTAACATTTATTATTTGTATTTAGTGCTATATACGTAAGGCTTAACTTTTCGATATTACACCTGCTTACAATAATAATGAATTTTTATCAATTGACTTATGAGCTACCCTGTATAAGTACATATATATATACACACATACGTGTGTGTGTGTGTGTGTGTGTGTGTCATAAATGGTCATTGATTTCTATACGATCGTTTCAATTTGTATGATAACAATATTGTCTGCAGCGATCTCTCACAATATCGGGTTGCCGAGTGAGCCGCCGCTCCAAGAGGAAAATATAGTTTCAGCTGACAACATCTTGTTTCGTTGCATATTGCACTCAGCATTCTACAAAATCACATGCGAGATGATAGACGCCAGCTAAGCATGCCAGCTCTCCCCTATGATAGCTCGGTTTCTTTCATTGTCAGAACCCCATATACTCATATGACTCACTCTCTCTCTCTCTTTATCTCTCTCTATCCCTTTCTCTCTCACCCTCTCTTTTTCTCTCTCATTACTTATCTCATTACTATCTCTACATTTCTCCAATAATTCTTTTCGTCTAGTTATACGTTTAGTCATTTTGCTTTAACAACAAATGTCACAACAGTCTGACTACTATAAAACTATATCGTTACTGTCCTGCCAAGTCTTTCACTCGATCGTAATAATGGCAGTATATGGAAAAAAATTGACTGAGAATCGAATTTGCAGGAAAACAATGCAACCTTTCGAAATGAATATTCATAAGAAGAACATATCTGCATAACACCCCTCGCTGCTCCATGGACCCTTTCGGAAAACGCTCGCCTGCGGCTTAAAAAAAAAATCAGAGAAAAAAGATAAAAGTAGTGGGGACGATGAGACAAAGAAAAGAAGAAAAGAATACAGAAAATCATTCTGATGGATTCTAGGGTTGGGTAATCCAAAGGAAGAAAAGGGGAAGGTTACGTTGAAAAAATAGCGAACGTAATGCAGAAACAACGAACGACAATGCTAGGAATATGAAGTGTAGACCTACAAACATTTCGGGGTGGATAGTGGCCTTGAGATAACGTCAAACATAAGATATGGCAGGCGTAATTAAATAAAATTACGGAATTGAAGTGAAAAATACTCTACCCTCTGTCTACTTTACGTGACAATGTCCTTTCATTGTTTCTCTTTTTTCTTTATGTCGCGTACTCTCTCTCTCTCTCTCTCTCTCTTTCTCTTCCTCGAGAATAAATCATAACGTTCTAGAAAGTACTTTCCGTATCCTCCGTGCTACACTTCGAAGAGAGTATTAGTAATCGAGTGAAGTTGTATTAGAAGTTGTTTCTTTCGAAAGAAAGTTAGTTGTTTCGAAAGAATATTAACCAAAAGACAGAAAGAGGGGATGACAGAAAAGGGGGTTTGCAGTCGAATTTCAATTTGGTGGTCTCGACCGTTCTTGTTAGTGGTTGTAGCCAATCGTGTGGCGGCACTACGGACAGGATTTCAAATCGAAGCTTTCCTACCAAACGAAATACCTACCGCCTATTACGGGGCTCTTAACGATGTTAGTATGAGTTAATATGATATTTACTTTCATCCCAAAACCGTCGATCAATAAAATGTTCCCTGCTTTCACTCCCTCTCACTCTCTCACCATTTCACCCCCCTGTTTCTCATTAATTCAACAGTTTACAGGGATGCTATTAAGGTTTAAAAAATATTCATTTTTAATAGAAGTAATTCAATGCTTGCGATATATCGAAATCTTATGAGATGCGAGTACTACCGAGCGAATGGTTGCATATTTCAAGGCTTTCCAAAATCTTTCCAATTTAATTCGAAATAAACATCGAAGTACGTACATTTTACTTTGCTAATCATACTTTAACAGATAAATAGATTGGATATTATATATTTCTAAATTAATTTTTTAGAGAAACAGACAGACAAATTTTCTATTGCACTTATGATTGTCAATATACCTATATACATATTTCTTATTAATTTTTATTTATTCTTTATATTATTTTTTATTTATAATATATATGTATATATATACACACATACATATATATATATATATATATATATATATATATATATATATATATATATACATACATATTCATATACATATATATATATATATATATATATATATATATATATATACATACATATTCATATACATATATATATATATACACACATACATATTCATATATATATATACATATATATATATATATATATATATAGAGAGAGAGAGAGAGAGAGAGAGAAAAGGAGAAAAGAACAAAGAGAAATAGCAGGAGAAAAAGAGAGAAATAAAAAGGATCGGTCTAAGGGAGGAGCAACGAAAGGCGGTACCTCTGGCTACCAATCCTTTTCTCCTATGCCGTCGAATATAGTCCTCGATGGCGCTTCGCAACGCGCAGTCTCAAATTCGTTTGGCCGCTCAATAATTTCCCGTGAGCGAGCAGGGAGTTCAGTTAAGCACGAGATTTCGAGCGAAGCTCTTCGACTGATTAACAACGGTGTTCATTTCTTTTTACGTGACACGACATCATTATTATTACGTCATTATTACAATTGGTAAGTACACACATTCTCATTTCTTCTATCTGTGCATACGATTTATTTGATTTCTTTCGTTAAAAAAGTGATTGAATTTTGATGATGAATCTCTATATCTATCCCAATACCTATCCTTATCTATCTGTCTATCGTAAAAGTAAAGAATTTATATCGGAGTCAGGAGTTCGAAAAAGTGTATTATAAAATGGTACGTTGTTTAGAAAATAATCGATATTTTGCTAGTTTAAAACATCGAGACGATTCGTTTTCGTTCGTTCGACTTTCGTTTTCGTGGTTTATCGACTGTGTGATTTCTCTCTCGTTTTTCCTCGATTGCTTCTTTTCTTTTCTCCCCCTTCTTATCCTCTTCGTCTTACTTTTTATTAACTATCAGCGGAGAAAATGAATATAAGTAATCGGATAGTAACATCTTACTAAAATATTAAATAAGGAAAAAAGAATGGATTAGTTGATTATTTTCGTTTACATAGACACAATAAAAAAAAAGCATAGAAATCATTGAGCTTCTAATCTACGATTTCAAAATTACGAATCTAAATGCTTCTCAATGTGCTACACATTGCTTATAGGATCTTTACGTTTTTAATCTTAAAAATATAAAAGGAACTAAAATTTTTCTAGAACTTAAGAATATCATAGAAATTTAGATCCATTGACATAAACTATTGGACACATATTTTCTTTATTTTTTCTATAGAATTATTTGTGCGAAGTTCATTGAAATGACCGAATAACTTACCATAGCTTCCACGTATCTGCATCGTGAAACGCATTTCGTTCCATAGTAACAATCGCTACTTCACGGAAAAAAGCGTACCATATTCAAGCGTGTGTAAGAAAATCAGAAGTTGGGGGTATGAGTTTTTGTTATTTTGCTACAAATTTTGAAGAATGCTACTGTACAAAATTTTTTTCACAAAAAATGTCGAAATCAATGAGAATAGAAGTAATTCTTGACCAAGTTTGATAAACAAGATCTTATTTAAAAGACGAAGGTTTTATTTATCGCGTAATGCGTTCAAATTTTTATGATGGTAATAATGATGGTAATAATAATCTAACGAAATAAGAGATCATTCTGATAAAAATTGGATGTTATCTAATTATCGTTATTGATTTAAGCGAGTTCGGCTTGAAACGTTAATGAACGTTGACCAGCGTGTTCATCAATTTAAAGAGACAGGTTAAATTTAATGGTGAGAGGGAGAAAGAGAGAGAGAGAGAGAGAGAGAGAGAGAGAGAGAGAGAGAGAGAGAGAGAGAGAGAGAGAGTGAGAGAGAGAAAGAGAGAGTAAGAAAGTAAGGAAAAAATGAAAACGTTGGGTGACCCTGCAAATAGAATATTTTCTGTGAGTCCTGCATCGAGCAACCAACGGAATCGTTTATCAATAAAACCGAAATCATTTTCCTTCGATTCTCAGATCCTTTGTTCGTCGATCCAACCCACCCGGTCAGACTAGTTATGACGAAAGTGTAACGCTAAATAGCGAATTTGTGACACAAACATGAAACGCGATAGTCCACGATGTCAATCAATTTCGATCTAAATTTACACGTTCTAATTTCGTTAGTTGGTTAATTATTACGTATATATATACGCATACGCACAGAGTAGATATAGGTATAATGCAGTAAAGTATATGTAGGTATGTCGAAGATTAATGAAATAGGAAATTAGCGTAGGATCATTAACGGCACGTTAAAATCTCATAGATCTAAATCTCGATAATTATATTATCGTTTCTTGATAAACGATAAATAATAATGAAAGAGTTATATCTTTGTTGATATGTCTCAAATAATATATCTTTTTACAGATTGCTATACTAATTATGATGAGAGTGTTGGTAAAAATTGAAAGAGAATACAACGATCGAACAGGAATGGACTAATCATAAAGAACGATGTAAGTGAATTATCTTTATTTTGCAAAAAGTATATTTTAAGTTAATAAATGAAGCTACTAAAAATGATCATCTTTAGCAGAATTGTAATACTGTGATACGATTACATTAACGTCTACTAACATCAGTAACGCAAAGACGTTACAAAGAATTGTCGATATGTTGGCCAATGGTTATAGTTTTCTAACATTTATATTAACAATCTGACAAAATTATTACACATAACATTTTAGTATTACTTACTAAAAAGGAGTAACCATTGATGTTCTGAAACAATATGTTATTTATGTCTTCGATTATAATTAACATAATCTTCAATATAATTGTTTTTTAGTATTACAATTCCTCAACAAAATTATATGAGATAATAATAGAGTATCGAAGTATTGTACATTGAGTATCGAGGACACGATTCTGACACTGTTTTTCTCTGGAACTAGGTTCTTCATGATATTAAAAAAATTATAATATGATAAAAAAAGGCAATATCACTAGTGACTTTGACAATTATCATATTATAATTTTTTTTACACGAATACTACGACTTCGAGTTCGAAATTTAGGCATGTGGAAAAATTATATTAAAATGTTTGATATTTATCGCGTGTTACGAGCTGTGTAACGTTTAAACAAATGTATCGTCGTTTAAATTTTAGTTTCATTTTAGTTAAATTTTTTATTATTTAGGTGTAGTACTATGAGTATTAATAATTTCAACGTTTACTCGTCGAAATGGAAAAGAAAACTGTTACGATAATTGTCATAGTCATCGTCGGGATTACATTTTTGTTGATTTCATGTGAGGGCAATGAATCCAAGACCGGAATTTACGCGTATTGAAATATTAAATTGAATTTATATTCTATTCAACGCGTGTTACGACCTGCAGTAATATTTAAACAAATTTTCATAATTGGTTATTACGAATTGTTGACATACAACTAATGATTTCTAGTAGTATTCATTATTATGCTTTACAAATTTTAAATCGTTTACGACGCAAACTTATTGTTTTTTCTCTGTCAAAATCGTTTAAACTCCTTTCTTTAAATTCTTAAAATTTTCTAAAAATTCTTTAAACTTTGTTACAAATAAAGTTATTCTACACTAGTCAAAAGACAGTCAAGCGCTTAATTTGATTAATCTATATTATATTCTTTGATTAAATTCTTACTTTTATATATATAATATGATATACGTATTTACATTAAAAATTTTTTAAAAATAACATTAATGTGAGACAATGAGTGATGATAGCTATATTTATGGACATTATTCGATATAGCTGACTGCGAGTTGAAAATATCAATCTGTTAAAATTGTAAATTAAATTTTAAATTAAATTTTAAAATATTTTGGCTTAACCGTATGGAATAAGAATGCGATGCTTTCTCTTATTTAATAAAAGAGAACCGTTACAATATTCGTCAAAGTTAATCGTGATTTCGTTACTTTTCAATTTACATGAATACAAAATTTAAACCTAAAAGAAAATAAATTGTAGAAATTTGTCAAGAAATGTGTGATTTAGAAGAATACGTCCTTCAATTATTTGTTTATATTTGCAGGGGATACATCCTAAGAGAGTTTCGATGATGACTCGTCGCAATCAGAAGAAACAATGATCCAGTAGCAGTCAAAGTCGATTAGAAGTTCGATTTTGTTGACGTCACACGAGGTCAAGGACAGGCTGCTCAAAATTTAAATTTAATCTCATTCGGACGGAACATCCAAAATTCTTTTCGATGGAATTCTTCTCTGGGCATACATTCCAAGGAAAAGTAAGAACACCTCTAGAAAAGCTGGATATTTTCGCTTACGTAGATTCTATATTCATCTACGTGAAAAGACACATCAAGACTCAATTAACAACCTTATATTTCGACATTACAAAACAGAAATGCATCTTGAGGAAGCAAGTATTAAAAAACCCACTCTCATTAGCTATCATCGCATCGGACGAAATATCTCTCGCCGTAATGAAACAAACTTTGGTGTAGGGCAGTAACTTTGTCAATGCCTGGGGCTTTGTTGACTCGGAGAGAGCTGATAACTGGAGAAGATGTTAGAGTTGAGGATTTCATTGACCGCGCGATCAACAGGTTCCTCAAATGGGGAATTTAAAGCATGTGCATCTGTGTGTACTTTGAAGAAGGTGTCCGCTAGTAGGCCAGCTTTGTTGCCGTCTTTGTAAACTAGGTTGTTGTTGTAGTTTTCGAGTGGTGGGATATGGCTTTTTTCTCTGGAGAGAATTTTGTATTGGTTCCAGAGAGAGTTGTTGTGGAGATTGAGCTTGGAGATTTTGGTGTTCCAGTTGACAATTTTGGTTTGGTTAATTATTTTGTGAATTTGTTAGGAGAGGATATTACGTAAAAGTTTGTGGTATGGGTTATTTATTCGTTGGTATTTTCTTCGAGCAGAATTTCTTCTTCTGATTAGGTCCTGGACTTCTGGGTTGTAAGGAAAGGACTTGTTGCTATGGAACGAGAAATTAGTGGCTTGACGGTGAGCTGATTTGATTTTAACATTGAGGTTGTTGATCTCTCGGTCAATGTCCTCTGTGGAGCTGATGTTGTTATTGATGGTGTAGGAGTTACAGAGGTGTTTATATTTGTTCCAGTCAGTGCTGGAAAAACTTTTGAGGAAGGAAATGGGGCTATGCCAAGAATGATCGCTAGATACATTGAGGACAAGTCATTTAGTGTGGTACATTTGGAGGAGACTGTTAAATTGGTCAGGAAGAGATCAATAGTAGATGTGAACTTGCCCTGGAGATATGTATAGGAGTCAGAGAAGGGAATGTTAATAGGATGATTATCTACATATTTTCTAAGAGTTTTACCGTTACGGTTGTTTCTTTTATTGTTCCAGGTGACGTGCCTGGCGTTAAGGTCACCTCCAATGATAACCTGAGTGTGGCGGTCCAGTTTGGTTAGTTTATGTAGAGAGATGGGATCTATTAGTTTGTTAAGAGGGATGTATAGTGCAACAATGATTAGTGGCGTTGGAGTGAGAAATTTAACAGCAATGTATTCTATGTCTAAGTTAGGCAGAGGAATTGCAAAGGTGGAGATGTTTAGCCAAGTTTCTATTGCTATAGGGATTTGGTTTGTTTCTAGGAAGAGGGTGAACTCATGAATCTTATTTTTGATGCTGATGGCATTCCAGAGGAGGACTTTATTAAGATGCATCAAATTGTTTGGAAATTCTCATTATGATCATGAATTTTTCAGTATTGGATCTGCAAAGAGCAAGTTGTTGCTGGATTTCTTTGATGGCTTTTAGCAGAAAGCCTAAGTCATGCTGAGCTTCGAGCTCCCACGAGACTTCAATGATCTCTTCGAAAGTTGAGGTTAGGGATGAGGATGATGGCTTGATGACGAGGGGTTTGGGAGGGAGGTTGGGGTTGTTGGTAAGGGCTTGTTCGTATGATTTTGTTCCTGGTGGAGGGATGGTGACTTGCCTTCGTGCGAGAGGAGCTGGTGAGGTGAGTCGGAGAGAGGTTGCTTGGGGGTGGAGTTAGTAATGGGGTTTCTTAAGTGAGGTGAATTCTTTTTAATAAGGTAGGTCGTTAAGGCAGGGCATTTGGAATAATTGGCTGGGTGGGCACCCTTGCAGTTTACGCAAGAGGCCGAGATGTCAGGAGTTTTTTGGTAGGTTATGGAGTTGTGTCCTCCTGCACATTTAACACACTTATAGTTTTTGTTACAGTTAGCAGAAGTGTGGTCATGGGCCTGACATCTGAAACACTGGATGTAGGGCTGGGATTTGTTATACTTTTCCCAGTACACTCTTGTACTGAATAGGATTTTGTTGATTTGTTGGAAGGTGGTTTCTGCCGGAAAAGTGAGTTTGTAGATAGGGTATAGGGAGTTTGGGTTTTTTTGGATTTTCTCGCACGAAAGAGGTGTGGTGTCCAGGTTGACTAATTCCGTAATAATATCTTCCTTGTTAATTTTTGGGAGTCTTCTAACGACTACCGATAGTATTTTGTCTTATTCCGTTGCGTAAGTGTGGAACTGGACGTCGGTGCTCAAGCAATAGCTTTTGAACCTGACATAGTCGTCCATGTTTTCAAAATCGATTCGGGTCTTGTTACCGTGGTATTTCAGGTGGAATTCTCTCTTGGAGTTACTCCTAAGGTTCTTTGAGAGGGTTGGGAAACTATCAATTCTGGTATGAATGTAGGAGGGTGGGGGGCGCTTGTTAGAATTAGTATGATTTTTGGGTTTCGAGGTTGAGGAGGTAGGATTTCTCTGGTTCATGCTGTCCTGAAGGTCGATGTTTTCATCGTTACAAAAGACTTGTGTTAAGGATTCGTAGGAATTTGCGGTGGGAAAAACCGCGAGTAGATTAGTGGTCATACCTTCTTTCAAGTTCGGGGCAGGATGGCCATCGGAATTTTTGACAGGTTCGAAATCTAACTCGTGATTTCTTCTGTGGTTAGTTGGATATGGTTTGGCCGCAGCTCTGGAGTCCTGAATATGGTGTTTGTTGAATGTAGGCCTTAGGCCCTCCAGAATGTGAGCCTCTGATGGCTTCTGAATTTTTTCTTATTATCCTTATTCTTCTCTCGAAAGCTCTCTGCTCACACGTTAAGCGCAGTTGTTGCTTGTACCGTAGGTGAACCGAGAATTGATACCTGAATGTCGAATTATATGACGCTCCAAGCCAAGCAGCAGCGACTTATATCCTAAGAGAAATGGAGGGGAGGCACCTTACCGGCCGTCGTCTCTGACTCCGAACTCTACTGTAGCGCCATGCTGCGCGGCAACAACCGTTCGTCGGTGAAGCAGAGTCCTAGACGTAGGTTTTACTTCTTTGATTTGTCTAACTTAAGCCTATCCGCGTGGACCGTACATGAGCAGTTGGGCGTTTTTAATTTTATATTATTTTTATCTAATACTTGTATGATTTCGTACGGTCCCTCATATTGACTATCTAATTTGTTCTTAACTTTCTCTTTCAGGAGGTAGACGGAGTCCCCTGCCGCAAAGTTTATTACCCTTTGTCTTTGATCATAGCGTTCTTTTGATCTGATTTTGGCGTTTTCGAGATTGTCTTTGACAGCTTGCTGAGATCTCTGTAATTGTTCTGTTAATTCGGCCAGGTAAGATGCGTACGTTTCATCTCGTAAGTCGTTAAATGTGGTGTCGTTGGGTGCTTAGCTAGCCGGCCAAAGACAAGCTCGTGAGGGGTGTATAGTGTCCCTCATGTACATTAGTATTGTATGAGAACATCGCTATATCGACCCAGTCATCTCAGTCCGAGTTGTTCTTTATAAAATGTTTCAAAAATTCTGCTAGTACATGATGCGATCTTTCTATAGAATCATTTGACTGTGGTCGGTAAGCGGTGGTTTGATACTGATGAATTTTGCTACCGCCTTCATCAGTACTGACAGGAACGCGGCGTCTTGGTCAGTCAGGATGCTATTCGGGCTGCCAAATTTACATATGAGGTTTTTGATGAATGCGTCGGCTACTTCGACCGAGGATGCTTGTTGCAGCGGTACCCCTATCGAGTATTTCGTTAGGAGGTCTTGTATAGTCAGAATATAATTATTTCCAAGTTTTGAGGTAGGCATTGGTCCTACAATGTCCATGGATACTTTGTCGAAGGCCCTCCCCAGAGTGTCCGTGAGGGTCATTGGTTGTCTTGTTTTTTGTCTAACAGGCTTCCTGATCTGGCAGCTGTAGCAGTTTTGTATGAAATACTGTACATCGTTTTTGAGACTTGGCCAATAGTACTTTTGCTTTATGCGCCAGTACGTCTTATTCACCACCTTGTGGCCTCCCACAGGTGTGGAATGGTCGTCGTGGATGATCTGGATTCGTTCGATCTCCTTTGGGATCACAATTTCGTGTTTTAATATTATGATTTTAGTTTCATGTCCTATGAAGATCGAACGAATCTTGCGCCTGATATCTTGCCAACGTATGTCGCCTATATTGTCTTTCGAAATGGCAACGGTTTTTAAGCCTAGTTCGATTGCCTCGTCCAGGAGAGAATGTAGTGCTTCGTCTAGCGTCTCTAATTGTATGGCGACTGACGTTCTCTCCTGAACGAGTAATGCGATTAAATACCGATTATTTTTCTTTGTGACCTTTACTCTACCGAGCGTAACGTCGGAGATGCGTGGTAATTTCCTATGGTCCGCTTATTCCCTTGCCCCTTTGTCAATAGGAGTCCCGGTCTTGGTTACGAAGAATGCGACGTGGCCTTTATGCATTATTAATCTATTTTTCGTTTCTGTAATATTGCCTTCGTATTGTGTGTAGTCCAAGTTTTCGTCGTTCGTATCGTCCGTTTTGTCGATAGTGTTTATATTACGATTTCCAGTCTCGAGAGCAGTTTCGGGTTTTGGTGTTTGTGTACTGTGTGTGCGACGTCTCTTAGCGCGTGACGAAAATATTTCGTCGTCACTCGAATTAGTCCCGGCTATCGGAAGGATTTGTTTACTTGACTCGATCGGGTTACGCGATAACGCGTCGGCGTTGACATTTCGCTTGCCGGCCTTGTAAATGATATCATATTCGTATTCGGCAAGTTTGAGCCTCCAACGAATAAGCCGAGATGTCGGATCTTTGACGGAATTTAGCCAAACCCAAGGACGATGATCGGTTATCAGGCTAAACTTATATCCCTATAAGTATGGTTGAAAATAATTAACGGCGTATATAATGGCAAGTAGTTTCTTCTCTATTGTCGAGTAAACACTGTTCTGCTTGTTTTAATACCCTGGACGTGTATTCTATGGGCAGATCTTTGCCAATCTCCCCTTGGATGAGGATTCCCCCGATTGCAAAGTTAGATGCATCTGTCGTTACTAAGAATGGCCTTGAAAAATCCGGGAACTGCAAGAGTGGTTGCTCACCCTTACTTATCCCTTTGGTGATTTTCAAGGCGTCAACTCGTTTATGCTAAACAACCATTTGTATATTTCCACTTCAGTATGGTCTGTACCATACGTAGTGACTGATTGCCACTGATTTTTCCCGCAGAGCATCACCTCGACGATGTTATCTGGTGAGATCTTCCTTATCGCCGTTTCCAGTCTCTGCCTGGGATCTGTCCAGCGGACACATTTGAAGAACGTGCGTTCGCCGTCGTCCCGTTCGTATCCACAGTACATGCAGTCCGGTGTTTGTACTTTGTTCCTGCGGTACAAATACCGTCTGAGTTACCCGTGTCCCGTCAACGTTTGGGTGACTTAAAAGTTCACGTCCTCAAAACTTCCGTGTGATCCACGGTTCAAGATTCCCTTTATCAGACGTCTGATCCAGTTGTCCTTCGTTCCTTTTGGCCAACGTCCTGTTGTTATCTCGTGACCGCGATTCTTCCATAGATCCTTTCGCGCTCGAAAGCAAGAAGATCTATGGGGATTACGCCTGCTACCACCAGAACGGCTCGTGCTGATACAGTCCGGTAGGAGCAAGCGATCTTCAGTGCTTCCTGTCTCTATGTTGTGGTCATCGCGTGTCGATATTTTTTGTGTTTCAGGGAATCTGCTGAGATTTCCATGGCGTAAAGTAGAATCAAGCGTGTCGTCGCCGTTAGTAGTTTCCGTTTAGTCTGTCTCGGTCCGCATTCGTGTTTGCCATAAGTCGGCTTTATTAATGCTGTCCTTTACACCGCCTTACGAACTGTCTTCTGTATGTGAGGCCAGAATAGGTCAGCTTTGTGTCCAGGGTTACCCTTAGGTACTTGATTTTCTCCTCTGGGCTCGATCTCGTCCGTCCCGAACTCCATCGGCAAAGTACTGTGGAAGTGAAACTCCCCCTAGTCTTAACTACGATATATGTATGTACATATGTGTTGATTCGACTTTGAATTATCGCATTATTCATTCCAAACTGCCTTTCAATAAATATCGAAGGGCAAATTGTGTAAGCAGCGATATATTTTATTCCAAGAATATAGATTTTTCATGGTTAAGCATTTTTTAATCTTACAATGAAGTATTCGTTAACAATGAATATTAAAACAACAAAGATACATTAGGTATATCACTTATAAGTAATAAAGTAGCATAGTAAATGAAATAAAGGGAAACCTAAATATCTGTTATAAAATTTTAATCGAGATCTATATCAAATACGAGAGATAATTGATTCGTAGATAGATGAAAGTTCAAATTATGATTATTTATTTCTCTTCACAATTATACTTCTTTTACGATGAACCGAACGGCACAAGTAGTCTGGATATTATAACCCATGTGACGATAAGTAAAAAAGAGGCGATGATAAGTTTCAATGCTTGATGCATAAAATAAAACCTTGAAAATTTGAAAAATACATATCATTCGGCAGTGATTATTATCAACGGACGGACAATGGTGTAAAAATGAAAGAAAGAGGATACCTTCGCCATTTTATACGAGCTTGCGGGAGCGTCTCCATGGAATCCTTTAAAATGTACGTTCTTATCCCTGGGAAATAAGATTGAAAGTAACTATCCCAGACGAGCTCTTTTATATCACAAAAGAACAATTTACTATCTTCAGACGTTAAATTGTTCTTCAGTTCTTTCCATCTTTCATTTGTAAAGTTCCATTCGTTCGTAGAAAAATGAGCCAATGCATCGGACATTTTATGTATTTTATTATACATTCTCAGTAACCTTGAATGAATAGAATTGTCGTGAGCATAACATTTTTTCCCTTTTTCCGTTCTAATATCTTCCCACCAAAGAATAAGATATGAGCAATTTACCTCGGCTGTTTACCCACGCACAAAGCGATCGTATCGATTATAAGAGCTGGTAATAAATGCAAAATGTATACGTAAATAAGATAGATCGGCCGATATTTTGTTATTTTAAAGCTATGGGACCAAATAGCCTTTTCAGTTGGTATCATTTCTCCATACTTAAGACCTATGTCCATAAATCTGCTGTAAGTGATTGGATTCTCGTCGGATACGTAATTGTAAATGGGAATATCTTCGTTGAATCTAAAAAGATCACGTATTCGATTAAGGACGAATTAATACGTATTATTTTCTAACATCATTATTTAATTTTGTTATCGTCAAAATATTATTTCGAGTAAGCAAGATCATTTGTCACTACCTTCGATTATTTGCAATGTCCCAGGCACTAACAATTAGACCATTGACAGTCATATCTCCAGGTACCATATTTACTTTTATCGACCCATCGCAATAATGAGTTCGAATTAATCCTATATAAATGCCTGCGGTAATACCTACTGGTCCGTACAAGTTGTCGATCCATCCCGGGAAAGGTTCTCGATACGTTGATATTACTAAAAATATTACGTCAATTGATTTACATTATGTATTTTATTGTTCTACAAAGGCTTCATCATTACCAACCAATTGCAGGGCGAAATATTCCAATCGGTATCGATTCTCCATGCTTCCGTATCACATTCTCGGCGGCTGATTTCGTGTAAACATATGTATTCGGCCATATTCCAAGTAATCTGAAATAAACATAAATGATATGAATGTTTTAATAATTAATGCGTAGTTCAGATTCTTAAAATTCTTTTGCTAAATAAATGTGAAACTAGCAAAGAAAATTATTATTTGAAAATATAAATCTACTGTGGTGTAATGTCGTCGAGCAATTTTTCATCCAAAGAGTTCATCAGATCAATCAACCTGTCCCCATCCATGGGTGGATCATAAAACATCTCTTTGATCGGATTATGAAGACAATTGGCATAAGCCGTCGATACGTGTACGAAACTCTGAAATATCAAAGATAACGAAACATTTACAAAAACTGATTCTTTGATTGAGAAAGATCTTGATAGTCATTAAAAAGTATTTAAGGATATAAGTATGGTACCTTTAGTTTCGGCATTTCTTTCGACAAATTTAACAAATCTCTCAGACTTTGGACGTTAATAGCTATCGCCGATTTCATTTTTTCATTGAATCTCACGGTCGCGGCCACATTAAAAACAATTGATACCTCGCGTATGAGCGTAGCTCTATCGATTTTGGAAATGCCGAGATTCGAGAAACTGCAATCGCCCTCGATCGGGACTATGCGATTTTGGAATGTTGGTTGCTCCTTTCTTAGCGTGGAAAATAACTATAATGCAAACGGTGCTGTAAATATTTCCCTCCTCACATACGCTAAATGCTTATACATATTTCTTTATCTTATATCCCGATTATGTTATTTAATAGAAACGGATGATTCTAGTGCTTGATCAAAGAATAAAATTATAATATATCAATACCTATAATAGTCATAATAATCAATAAAAATCAACTCACTGAATCTTCGATAAATTCTCCCATTCGTTGGACTAGGTTCTTTCCTCCTTTTGCACGTATCAAAACATAAATGCAAATGATACCTGGGCAACCTCTTAACAATTTCTCTATTAATAACTTTCCGATATATCCTGTTCCACCAGTAATTAAAATACTTTGATCGTTATAGAAGTTTTGAATAGGCGTGGGTTGTTTGTTCCCTATCTCGGAGGACAATTCCAAATCTGTAGGCGCATATTCTATTGGCGTTTCAGTTCTCAAAGAGCTATCTTCAATGTTCATTTTTGATCCATCGTCTAGTAACAGCCTTTTTATCATACCTACTATTTCAAATTGATCTATAAACGCAAATATATATATATATATATAAATCGTTAATCTTTTTCCGTATATATTACCCAATGATTTTATTCGTTCCTTTTTTTTTTCTTTTATCGAAGTATATCCATCCATTTTTATAATTAGACAAATAATTATGCTAATTGAACGTCAGTGAGTCTAATCTAACAAGGTAGCCGAGGTGACTCTATAAATATTAAAACCCAACGCTCGAATACTAATCACACATTTTTTATTTTGCGATGAACTTTTTCTCTACTTTTATATCGAAGCGATCAAACGATTAAGATCGATTCCGATTAGAAATGTCATTCGTAGAATTTATTGTACGTGTTCATTGCGTGTATATGAGATGTTGTGAAATAAAAAGTTTCATAATTAGAAAATCGTTTAATTTCATATCGTTGCGATTAATTATATATATCCATAGGTTTGTCCGTGACTTTTACAAGATGCTAATTTGCAAATTTATAACAAAAAATATTAATTGCGTCTTACAGAATCAAAAATACACTGGGAGAAGTAATTAACATTTTCGACCTCCATTAACGATCTTTCGTTATTTGCAACATCCACCGCTATGTTATCCTCCTTAATTATTTATTGCCGTTTATTTTCTTTTTATTTACTACAAAATAGGAGAAGTAATTTTCAAGAGAAAATTCCTGACGATTATTATGAGACTTGTCTGACAAGTGAAAGAGAGTGTGACCGAAATTGGTCACGTCATCCCTTATTTCGGACTCCTAACTTATTCTATTAAATAAATGCTGCAAACTATTGGTAAACGGGACAACTACTTTAGAATAACGTCATGAGACTATGAAATCTCGATATGCTATTTGATCATGAGTAAGTTAATTGTTAATTTCTATTTCGGTTATTTATAAAGTTGTTTCAATTTGTCTCACGTTCGCGATATTACTTGATTTCTAAAGTTATAACTTTTCGTTTTTTACTTCTAAGTTGTAGAATCACAGTGGTAGTAAGAATTTGTAGGTTTTCTTAACTGTCGCTTAAAGCTAATAATAATAAACGAAATGTTCTTAAAATTATTGTCTTTATCCGATGTCGAATCACAACAAATTCTAACATAGAAACAATTTTTACCGAATTTTTTCTCGCATTCGAACTATTTTCGTTATTTTTTAAAATTATAAACGATAGCAAATGATAAGAGAAATAAGGCTCATGAAGTTGTTAATAATAGAAATTGTCAGTAAAGAAAGTATAATAGATAAGAGTCACTAAAACGTTTAAAGTATCTAAAACAAAATTGGAACGTTTATCCAATAAGAGATGCAAACATACAGTAAATTATAAATACTATTAATAATACTCAATTTCCAAAACTTTTTATGTTTTAAAATATATCTATGTTTATATAAAACATTCGATTGCATAATTAAAGTTTGTTCTAATTGTATATATGTAACAAAAAAACAATGTGTTTATTAAGTAGTTATATCATATGAGAAATAGGCGATCCGATTTTAAAACACATATCCTAAACTATTGTATCGTTTTCGACATTTCTTACTAATTTCGAAAATGCTATCTATCGTATGTAATTATTTACCAGAATTCTCTCGCGATTGGTTTTTAGATAATTAATCAAGATATCTATTATCATTAAAAAATTAATTATATCGTTAACAATAAAGAAATTTATACAAGAAAAAACCAAGTTTTCGATTTGATCTCTATCATGTAAGCACATATATCTTCCTAATGTTACGTATTATCGTCATATTGTTGCAAGGGAATGTTACATTCAAGAATTTTTTGACGTTGTTAAACACTTAAGACGAATTACAGCGTTTTTTTTTTGACGATAACCGGCGACTTGTTACACTATATCTACTATCACTATGTAATAGAGATTCGCTAGCAGCCACAGAGGGTCGATATTTTATCGTTATGATTTCGAGATGACAACAAGGATGCACGACGAACCATCGCTGGTTGCCCAGAGATGCAATAACGAGAACGATAACGAGACATAATCAATGCCTTCTGAACAGTCCAAAAAGCTAGAGACACGTAATCAGGCACGGAAAAGGTTAGTCATAGTTCTCTATTTCAGTAGTCGATACTATAAGGTCGGACTGTTTCAAAATATTATGGGATGTGTGTGTGTGTCAGATCATTCGTTCCGGTAGAAACCTCACGAATAAGATTATGTCATCGTAGGTCATATCGGATCGAGCCCTCTCGAGTAACGATAATGATAAAGAAATGAAAATTCGAGATACCTACTATTTTCTAGAGCGCTCAAGAATTTTCGAATATGACAATGAGTATAAAAAGATACGATCTATCGGTGAGTAAATCGGTCAGAATCTATCGTTGCGTGTAATGAGCGTTAAATCTGTGTTATATACAATAAACTCTACTATCAATTATATTTCTTCACTTACACACTTACATATCCCACGATATAAGAAATTTTCTTTCTTACAATGTTTTGCTTTCATTAAGACATTCCGCGTAGCTTTTATTTTCACCTTTGTTCTTGAAATTATGAAAACACAACTATTCATTTATAAACTATATATACACGCATAGATATTGATCGATCACTTTCCTTGTTTCCGAAGTCTTACCTTCTTTCAAATACATAAATCTACAATTTATTACTTCTTATTTATAGCTTGTATACTCTAATGCATATAATGAGTTTTTATGAATATTCTGCATGTCATCAATAATTTATATATTCTTGATCATTATGAGAAAGAAAAAAACCAACACATGTGAAATCGATTCGTTACTTTTTGCTAAATAAAAAGTGTCTTTTTCTATACTTGAAGTATCACCATATAATAAAATCACGAAACATAACATTAGATGTATTATAATAATCAGGTTCGTTCATTTTCAATGTGACTTATGAAAACGATCGGACATTCTTAATGACAAAAAAGGGAAACAAAGAAAAAAAACTTACGTGGTCTATTCAATCGATTAGAGAATATTTCTATTGTAGCGTTGTTCATATCTTTGTACACTGCCGTACGAAAGTATCTGGACGCTTACTGATTTTAGGAAATTCGTGAAATAGAGTGCATATTATTATTGTTTATCGATATTTTGCGATGATGAACCCTATTATGTATAAACATATATTTAATATTTCAAAATAAAATTAAAATTGCAAAATTTAATGGTCCCCTTTGTTTAAATAAATACAAGTTTTTCCAGTAGTTTAATGCTGCATAATATTCTGTTGCTGAGGGACGTTTTACAAGGCTTTGTGTTATTACATATCCTTCGATGTTTGTATTCATTTTTCGTCGAACTGTGTTTCGTGATATGGTCTGCTATCATTTTAGAAGACATAGTTTTAACACTATACCTACCACGCGCGGTCCAATGACCGGTTTTGAAATTTCGTGTAGAATTTCTTATATACAACGTTACTGTATCGCCATGTAAGTTATTAGCTTTTCCTATAATAAACATACAAAACCATTTTTTAATATTCACAACTTCTTTTATGGTTTACTTTCAGAAAAAAAATTTATAGCATGTCTAGTCTACCACGAGCGGTCATTTGAGCATTTGAACAATTCATGTTATTTACGACAATATTCTTCGGAAAGCGCATTTCTGAAATTGTTTTACGAGTCCACAATAAAATTGTGGATCTACAGTGGAAATAAATGCGCGATTGGAACAAATACCTAGCATTCTTTGTACGACAGTACGGTCTTGCGTTCCGAACAGAGAGCATCAAAATTTCACAGAGTGTATAAGAGAGTTTATAAGTGCTAGTTTCAACAAAGTGAACAGAGCCAACAATATTTTGTGTTATGATTTACATTTGAATATTTCTTATTCGTGTTCTCAATGTTTTTGCCCCGCTTGATTTATATTTTTATATTTTAGTTTTTACTTTATCATTTGTATATTCATCCCCAAAAATGTCAAGACATTCGAGAAATATAAATTTATTAAACAAAATAAATAATATCAACGAGGATTGTTCGGAAGAAGATCAAGAAGTTTCCGATATTGATAATGACACAGCGAAAAATAATAGTGACTTATTTGACAGCTATACAGATGAAGAGAACAATTTGAATATAGGGAGAGGACAAAAAGAAAGAGATTTATAGTTAATTCCGAAAGTGAAAACTTTTCTAAATAGAAAAAAATATTTTGTTTCCTATCCAATTGGCTAAAATTTCTTTCTATATTAAGATACATATTCTTTTCTTTAAGCGGTCATTTGACCACTCATGGTAGAATTAGGTATACATGAAATTTCAGTAGGTTTAGTGTTAACGTTTTCCGATCGTCGTTAACGTTTCTTTCACGTACTTGTCATAACTTCGTGCAATGTAAGAAAATATAAGCGTAGTCTTTTGATTTATTACACGTGTAATATTATTTCAAATGCGACTTTATAAATGTTATTTGTAATGCAATTTACTTGTACCTATACCGTTAAATAATGTAATATCAATAATCTATCATTAACTTCGAAAATAGTGTAGTATGCAATATTACTCGTTAATGAGATTGTAGAAAATTCTTTCAATTAGGATTTTATTTTAATGATTTATATATTCCCATGGAGGAAAAAAAGATTAATGCGACTTATGTTTATTTTGGTAAATCACAGTATTAATCAAATAGCCAAATTGTTTCTTTTTAACGTAATTCTGCGTGATTTATTAACATCTTAATTAATATTTTTTAAATTCCACGTAGTTTTACACTTGAATTTTCATAAAATAGTGTTACTAAATTTTTATATCGTACCCTAGGATCAGGATTTTTTTTTAAGCATACCCATCTCACTTTTATTTACATTCAAAATTATTTATTACCTTGGAATATTAAATTGATGCACTTTCAAGATAGTTATGAAGGTTTAAAACTGTAGGCGTTCCTTCCTTCTTCCTTACTTCAGATGTATGTGTTGCTCGAACGTAGTTTACTTTAACACTGAATCACTAAACAAGTTCAAGTGGTACCGTCGCTACTTTCAAATGGTTAAATCATCAGATACTTTAACAACGTTGCTTCTTTTACGAAAAAAGTAGCTCGTACGATCATAAGAGGGTTATAACTGACTATAACAAGCTTCAATTTGAATTTTTCCTACTTCATGAGTTTACTATAATTTCATATTCTGTCGTTTCTGTCGCACGTCCACAATCGTTCTATCAAATGAACGTGTCACGTTGATGAAATTAGATTTTATAATTTCTCATTGATATGCATCATGTGACCTGACGCATTTATTTCATCCATATTAATCTTGTCCATGTTATGGGTAATTATCCTTTCCGAATAAATAATTGCTCAACAAATAAAAAGTAATTACGCACGTATTATACATTATTTAGTTTTCGCTATATCTTGCATATTTTAATGTTTTCTATTCTTGATTTATCGTCGCTGTATTAAATTATAAAGTATGAGATAGTGTATATGTATAATAATAATTAGTTTCGATAAAATTTAAATCGACTTACGTAAATAGTCTGATATTAAGAACGATTATTTAGAAAAAAAAAAAAAACACTACGTCGGATGATGGGAAAAAACTAAAGCTTAAGTAATATACAGTGAGCAACGTAAGTATTCGAACGGGATGACAGAAAATGATCAATCATGTGAATAGCCTTGAATGAACTGAATAATTATTATCTACTTTGTTTACAAGTTGTTGGATTTTTCTAGAACTTTATGCTCATTTAGTACTTGTATGTACGCTACTATAAATATATTTTGTTTCAATAAATTACAGTTCATTGTACGTTATTCTCATGATTGATCATTTTCTGTCATCGAGTACTTATATTGCTCACTGTACAAGTTACATGACTTCCGTACTCCACTATATATTTTCAATGCATTTTACTTATATTTTCAAACTTAATTTACCTTAAAATTATCCTATTTTAACCTCTTATTCTTACATTTTATTTATTATTTTTATATTTTCTGTTTACTCTCTCTTCTCTCTTTCAACGCTCTTAGTTCTTAAAATTACCATGAATTCTTTCACTTCCTCTATCTTTTTTCCTTTCCATTTCCATTCTACTTTCCTACTCCTCCCCCCTCCCTTTCTACATCTCATTATTTTTGTTTTCTTTGCATTTAGAGTAAGTTTCTTCCTGCTTTCACCCTGTTTTTAGTTTCTCTGTAATTTTCTCTTACCCTCTCTATCAATTCGCTTCTGACCCCTCTTTCCCTCATTGCCTTGTTCTTCTTACTGATGTACGGCTTCTTTCGTGGAACTCTGCCATGAATATTGTTGTCCATAATATTATTCGTCACAATTGGCCGTGAACTTCTTTATTAATCTTTGTAGTAACGTCTGCTGCCAATTTTGGTGCAGATATAAAAGGATTTTTTTTTTGGTCACTTCACGAAGAACTGCCTTTTCTTCTCGCGGCGTTAATTTTTTTTTTTTTAACGTCCAGATCTTACTTTATTTGCAATATTTCCATCCATATTATTTTTTTTGTATTATGCCACAAACTGTAGATTATTTCTTCCTATAATAGCACCAATTTTTTTATACGATTTTCCTTCTCTCTGTGAAGTATAATAATTATTTCTCTTTCAGATTTTTGGTAGTTTCTGATTTTTTCCGCTCATTATTTTAAATGATAAATAAATGTTGAATTTTGCGGTTCTATCTGTTATCTGGCACTATTAGAGACACACTGAAGACTGTTTGTTTACATTCAGATGTTTATCTAACTGTGTGTTCACTGAATACGGACATTGTAATATAGCGTTCGAATACTTTTGTTACGTGTTATGTGTATGTAGTCATAATAATTGTTATCTACTTTGTTAACATGTTGTTGGATTTTTCTAAAACTTTATGCTCATTTAGTACTTGTATGTACGCTACTATAAATACATTTTTTTTCAATAAATTACAATTCATTGCACGCTATTCTCATGATTGATCAATTTCTGTCATCCCATTCGAATACTTACGTTGCTCACTGTATCTAATTGAGAATAACTTATATCCCAAATCGATTAACTTTATGCAAAACAGGAAATGGAGAAAAACGGTATATTTATATACACTTGTTGACGTGCATTCATATACATTTGCACGCGCGCGTCATTTAGTTGCTCGTAGTACTATCTCCTAAGGGTCATATATAACCATTGGAAATATCAGCCCTTGGAACTCGTTGGATACTCTCTAAGAAAATGCATAGATAAAAAAATAAAAAACACATGGCCACCTTTCAATAGAAACCTATATTTTTTACTGCACCAATTGATGCAGTTTTTTATGATCTAGATAAAAGTATTAAATTAATTAACTTAGTTATGTCGTAAACATATACGTTAAGAAGTTATTACCCGTAGTATTTATCCGTTCATTAACACTTGACAGAACCTGAAAATAATTCAGATAAATTTAGCTACGATAATTTATAAGTCTATATCGTAATGTCATCGTCATCGAAAAAAAAAAGTAATATTGATAGAAGCAAGCAACTCAGCTAGACTTTTCGGCTAAAACTAAATCTATACACACTTACAATCATTCAGACTTAATTATAGAATAAAACAATTAACATATAATATATATTAATTAATGTATCGAGGATCTACTCCAAAACATAAATTCCATAGTAATTGCGACAGGTACCAGAATTGAATCAATCACGAACATATCAATTACGATTTATTGATAAAAGTAACTTTAAAATTTTAATCGAATACGATCAAAATAGATTAGATGAGAATTGTTATAAAATAAGGAAATAAAAATCATGCTGTTTATGTTACTTTCATGTTTTTTTTTTTTTCATTTTATCTTTCGGAAGGTTCATTTTATTTTTTCGATAGATTGATAGCAACAAAGCAGTCAGTCGATCGTTTTTCGTGGTAAATTCCATTTAAACATGGAGGACGAGTGTGAGAAATGACCGAGGTTGTTTGTTTATACGGTTAGTTTCATTAATTGTTAATTTCTTTATATAGAGTTATGTTTATATCGCGGAATGTTTTATCGTAGGATATAAGTCAATTTATTTATTTTCGATGCTGTAATCATAAATTGTTCCTAACTTATAAGAATTTGTCGATAAGTATAAATTTTTTTCATTCGAGACATTTTATTTTCATGATATAAATAATTTACAGTAAAATAAACTTCAGCTTGGTTGTTTCAGTTTACTGAAAATTTAATTGAAAATCGTAAACGTCGTAATAAATGATCCAGATCATATCTATGTATCAATTTCTTTTATTTTCTTCCTTTTTTCTATTTATTTATTTATTTTATTTATTTTATTTTATTTTTTTTTTTTTTTGAAGAAAATCAATTGACTGCACGTAAACAAGAAAAAAATCTTCATAGAACATTTCGTAGTAGGGAGAGATATGCCATCGAAGTTTTAATAATCTGTAAAACACGTTACAAGGAATATATTGAATTGTCAATTCATATACATGTTAGATTTGTTATAAAAAAAAAAAAAAACGAAAAGAAAAAAGAAATACTTACATCGGTAAAGGTGGCCAATGATAGAACACAGAATTTACCGGAAGTCAATTGTTGTGGTTTCTTCATACGTAGCATGCAAATATAAACCATTTTTAGGTTGATCGGTGATATATTATACCACTCATAACGATAAAATGCGTTACTCAGACTCGTACTCTAAATTTATTAAAGTATTTCAATGGCTAGGATCGACTGATCGATACATTAAAGTGTGTCCTATTGAATCTGATCACAATATACATTTTTTTCAAACATTACAAGTACCTATAAATCGTTAATCCTTTTTTTAATAAATAAATTAAGTTCCAGTTCGGCTTAAGTCTTTGACATACGTGGACGCGTTGTTTTGTCATCGTATTTTATAAATCAGATTGTAAATTTCTTGCTTTGAACAAAAAAAGAAAAGTTTTCATTATTTCAAAGCAAAATGGCGGTCTAGCTACCATCAGAAGAATACATACGTCATTGCACGTTACTTCATTTTATATCGGGATTTAACGCAACAATTTCAACGACAAATTTTTGATATTGTAACGTTCGAATCGATTGTTATCTACAGTAATTAATCGTAACAGCGGAGCAAACTTTAAATATGTTTTTTTTTTTTTACGAAACAACATTTTTCAGAATGGACGGAAATTTTTTTCAATAACTACTATCGGTCGATTGAATTGAAATTTTACAGACATGTCGAGTGAATTCGTGCCTATATAAAACTACAATAATATATTAAAACCTATAATAAAACTATAAATTTATAGACTATAATAATACGTTATAGATACATTAGAAATATCCACCTCCTTGCCTCGGTTGAAAATTTGAAAACAAAAAATCCATCCTCAAGTTTCAAACAACTGATTTCAATAAAAATGTTCGAACTTGCTTAGTTAAAACTAAACCTTGTTAACATTAAACCAAATGATCGTTTTTGAAATTTCGCTTAGAATTTCTTTATCGTTTACTTTCGGAAAAAAATTTATAGCATGTCTAGTCTACGACGAGCGGTCATTTAACCATTTGAACAATTCATGTTATTTACGACAATATTCTTCGGAAAGCGCACCTCTGAAATTGTTTTACAAGTCCACAATAAAATTGTGGATCTACAATGGAAATAAACGCGCAATTGGAACAAATACCTAGCTTTCTTTGTAGGACATTACGGTCTTGCGTTCCGAACAGAGAGCATCAAAATTTCACAGAGTGTATAAAAGAGTTTTTAAGTGCTAGTTTCAACAAAGTGAACAGAGCCAACAATATTTTGTGTTATGATTTACATTTGAATATTTTTTATTCATGTTCTCAATGTTTTTGCCCCGCTTGATTTATATTTTTATATTTTAGTTTTTACTTTATCATTTATATATTCATCCCCAAAAATGTCAAAACATTCGAGGAATATCAATTTATTAGACAAAATAAATAATATCGACAAGGACTGTTCGGAAGATGATCAAGAAGTTTCCGAGATTGATAATGACACAGCGGAAACTAATTGTGACTTATTTGACAGCGATACGGACTAAGAGAATATTTTTAATATACAAAAATAAGGACAAAAAAGAAAGAGATAAATAGTTAGTTTCGAAAGTGAAAACTTTTCTAAATAGAAAAATATGTTTGGTTTACTATCCAATTAGCTAAAATTTCTTTCTTTATTAAGATACATATTTTTTTTTTTTTTTGAAGCGGTCATTTGACCACTCTTAGTAGAATTAGGTATACATGAAATATCGGTAGGTTTAGTTTTAAAGTCCGAGCCATAACTATACTCCTATAGAATGAAAAAAATCCTTCGTTTCTGTTTTTTTTTGTTCAATTTTATTTTAGATGATTAGGACGATTGTAATTCGTGCACTCAATTAGATCAGCATTTTACATGACCTGCATGTCAGCGTATAACTCATATATATTTATCAATAAAATGATTCATAAAAATTTACGTTGTTAGTTTAAATATTATCAAATATGTTTGCTGTACCGGTATAGGTCCTTCGTATAGGTTCAATAGTCCCCTCCGTATTAATTCCTATAAAACACTTTAAAAACGGGTGTCTTGAGTATAGAATACTGCATTAATCTCAAAGGGAAGATACTAACCTTAACCCCAAGCAAATAGTTGAACGATTTTAAATATATCGAATTTTTGTCTAAATTAATTTTCAATCAGCTTTAATGATAAAAGTCATCAGATTAATTAATCAAACATTTTGTCCGAAAATAATTATTTTTCTTTTCTTTTTTTTCTTTTTGAATTAGCTATAGACAAATCAATGAAGATGTATTTATGAATAAATAGTCGCTAGAGATACAGTTGTTAAAAGTAACAAAAAAATGTTACTGATAATCAAGTTAAATAAGACACCTTTATATTACGTTAATTAAATTTCAATTACTTCATGAATGAGACACTCGCCGATGTAACAATAAATAAACAGTGTACTCAAGACGTTAAGTGCGTATGAAAAGAATGAAAACGGTATTAGTCCTTCTTGGTTCGCGGAACCCTGAAAAATAAAAAAAGGAAACGAAACAGAAAACTATAAATACGACAGATATCTGTTACATTCGTCCATTGCATATCATATGTAATACGTACTGCAAGTGTATTGTAACCTGCTATACAAAGATGGAACGTAGTTCCCATCAATTGTTGTAATATCATTACGTTAAAATTATCTTCCAAAGTTTCTGCTTGCCTAGAACATATAGAATCAAATATTTCAGATATTTAGACAAAACAATATGATATTATAATATTAATAAAATATACAAAAATATTCGTAATTCGTTGCAGATTACAGAATTTTTCATTTATCTCTCTCTCTCTCTCTCTCTCTCTCTCTATATATATATATATATATATATATATATATATATATATATATATTTTTTTTTTTATTTATCCACAGTTTATAAGGGGTCACTTAAAATGTCGATTAACCTTAGTTATCACTAGACTCCGTATATTTATGCCCAATAAATATGTAATAAACATATGCTATTTATTTTTATTACAAGGTATTAAGTACTTTTATTAAGAGAGTTTCCTGACAGACTAAATTCATTCCATCAGAAAGATATTTCATATGAGCACGAAGTATATATGCAGGGCTAAGAACATGTACCATAACATATTGCATATGTTTTTAAACATAAAAACATATGCATGTAGAAATTATATTAAGTTAGAATTAATTAGGTTTTCGCTAGGATGTTGTAATGATTAATATAGATTATTAATGAAATATGAACAAAGGAACAAACGCGTCTTTACTCAATGAACGTCTTAAAGCTTCTCCCCGATTGAGAGTTCTCGTATATAAACAAAACAAAATCTCATAATGAGGAATCAACTTACTCTAAAACAAAATATTAACCAAGAACAAAAAGGAAACGCTCGCACATTCTAGAAAGAAAAAAAAAACCTTTCTTAAAAGCTATACCTAACAAATACACTCTAAACTTAACTAATGCTTTAATTATTACAAGAACCTCTAATATACTTCATTTCAAGATCAGTTGTTTTCCCGCTCGCATAATAAACAGGATGAATTGTATTATCAACATTATTCCGTTGAAACAAACTTACACCATATCTATGTATTAATTCGTCCGTGTGAAGCTCAGTAATGGCACCTACACGGTACAAATTTAAAATCGGTTTATTAATTAATGCTATCTTCAAATGTGTAAATGCATCATCTTGTTCTTTTTCAAATTTGAATTTCACATTTGCCTTCAATAAATTTGTCAAAAGTCTTGCAATCAACGAGTATCCAGGAATAAATTTCCTAAAATATCCTGTTAATCCAAGAAATCCTTGTACTTGTCGCACATTTGTGGGTTTTGGGAATTGTTCAATTGCTTCAGTTTTTAGTTTCGATGGCTGCACTTGTCCATTCTCAATAATGTGACCCAAAAATTCCACTTTTTCCTCTAAGAAACAACATTTTTTCCATATAATAAATAATCCTGTTAGACTCGCAGTGTCTAACACTTGTTTTCATTTCTCTATTCCACTCTCATAATCTACTGATAGAATAATTAAATCACCCATATATGTTAAAACTATCCCGTCTCGGATCAAATCTTGAAAAACAACATTAACAAATCTTCGAAAAACTGCTGGGGAATTACACAAACCAAATGGTACTCTTATGAATTTAAAATGTCCATCAGGAACAATAAAAGCTTTATACTTTCGACTTGATTCATCGACTTAAACATGGAAAAATCCATTATCTAAATCTAAAAACTTAACTATGTACTAAAAACTTTCGCGTCTTGTAATTTATCCAACTGATCTTGAATCAACGGTAAAGGATATCGATCCTTTATTATTTTTTTATTAAGTAACCTATAATCTACACAAATTCGGTTTGTTCCATCTTTCTTTTTAATTGGTACAATCGGACTTGCATAATCAGAAAATGAAGGTCTAGCAATACCTACTTCGATCCACTTCTGTATCTGAACATTTACATCATCTTTTTCAGACGCACTCAAACGCCTCGCTCGTTGATATACAGGTGATCGTCTTTTAGCACAAGTGTCATTTTAATTCCTACTTCATGAGTTGAATGGGCTTGTAATTATCAATGAATTCGCGAACAATTGCACGATGTTTCGGATCTTTAATGAGAGACAACTCAGTAGAATTTGTTTCTATATCATCGCATATATCTATTTGAAATATTTCTGGTATATCATTTGAAACAAATTCGTCATTTATAGGACTAAATTTTTTTCATGCCATACCTCATGTGCAAATCCACTTTATCTAAGAAATTACGACCTAATAATAATTTATGACGAGAAAGATCATCAGAAATTACGTGAATTAAAATCGGATAAGAATGTCCGTCAATCATTATCGTTGCGTTAAACTCTCCTAAAGTTGTATTTGATTCAGTTCCCACACCTCGAAATGGAACTCTTTTGTCACTTAATTTAGGTGCTCCAATTCTAATAAATTCATCTGCGTGCATGACCGTTAAATCACTCCCTGTATCAATAATTGCTGACATTAAAATATTATTTATTTTTACATCTATACTTCTTTTACCCGATATTAATGGTGTTACCACGCAATTCGTCTCAGCTTTTTCTTCTCTTTCTTTAGGACAATCCGACGCTTTATGTCCGTATTCATAACAATTAAAACATTTTGGTCCTTTATTTTTGTCAGGACACGCACCGCTAACATGAGTTCTCTTACCACAATTGTAACATCGCTTAATTACCTTTCCTTTATCACTAGATTCTTTCTTTCCACCCGTCGTAATTTTCATATCTTCCTCATGGCTATTACTCTTGTACTTACTTCCATTATACTTTTCTTTTGTTTTCATACTACTATTAATCAATGGTCCGTTATTATCACGTAACGTGATTTCTTCAAACGCTGCCAAGATTGATTCTTTTGAAGAAAAACGTTGGATACGTGCTATATCCCGCAGGTGAGGATCTGGAATCCCTTCAATCATATAACCAATGATATCTTCTTCACTTACCGCAATTCGATTTGCTAAAATAACTTTTTCATGAACATAATCATGAAATGACTCATCTTTCTTCCACACACGGTCTTCAAAGCGTCGTCGTAGTATTATTTTATTTGGTTTATGATGGAACATACCCTTAAGTGCAACTAACAAATCATTTGCTGTCATTTCGATGAATTCAGGCTTTGAGTGCAACCACTCAAGTGCTTTTCCCTTTAATCTCATTCCGATAAGGATTTTCGTCATATTATCATCAAGATTGTATGCCATCTTCAAGAAAGTCACTTGCCGCTCCCACGTCTCAAAATTATCTAAACTCCCATCGAAATTACTTAAAAGATCTGCTATTAATGTCACATTTACCTTTGCAGAAGTCGGCACTTCCGCTGTTCTATTCGGTACAATCAGTGCAAGGGGTACACTCTGTTCTCCTCTACTCGTCTCTTCTGCAGCTTGTCCTCTAACTTGCAAACGATGTAAAATTTCAAGTTCTTGCTTGGCTATTGCAAGCTCTCGTGCTATTAATTCTTTTTCTCGTCTTGCTAACTCAATTTCTCGATGCAAAACCATTGATACAGCACCACTATCACCTGTATTGCTTTGCTGTTCACTACATTCGTCAAAACCTGAAGGCAAAAACGCTTCACTTACGCCATTAGCTTGTAGACGTTCAAGAGCTCTGTTTTGTTCCTCCTGGAGCAAGTCCTTTATTCTTAAGTATAACTTTAAGCTCAGCAACTGTAAGAGCCTCGAGTTCACGTGTCAGTCCCATCATTATTTATCGTCTTTTTTTACATCTTTACGTCTTTACGTCAGAATTATCGACTCATCTTGTATCAGAGTTTCCGTCTTATCACTGCTTGAATTATCGATAATCTTGAATACTCTTATAAACTTTGTTCGTTATATTTCATACGTTATCCTAGCTCTATCCCGGACGAGCCCCCAAAATTGTAGAAATTATATTAAGTTAGAATTAATTAGGTTTTGAGCTAGGAAGTTGTAATGATTAATATAGATTTATTAATGAAATATGAACAAAGGAACAAACGCGTCTTTATTCAATGAACGTCTTAAAGCTTCTTCCCAACTGAGAGTTCTCGTATATAAACAAAACAAAATCTCATAACGAGGAATCAACGCTCTTGCTCTAAAACAAAATATTAACCAAGAACGAAAAGGAAACGCTCGCACCTTCTAGAAACTTCTCTGATACCACATGCATTATGCAAAAAGTGCACAATAAAAAATATATTTTTCAAATTCTCTAATCATAAAACATGTATCTATCCAAGTCCTATTGCTCTACCCTGTTTTCTATAAAAATATGCATTTGTATAAACATCCGGAGTGTGGTTATCACGATCGAATTCGTTTCAAATATCTTCTATTAGATTAATACCAGTTTATTTACAAAGGGACATTCGAGAAAATTTAGGGCAATCATACATCTACTAAATATTTGCTATTTAAGAATAGTACTTTCGGATCTTTGTCGATGTAACATTGAAAACATTTAAAATTTCAATATTATTTGGTTATCAATTTTTCAATTATTTTTTTAATAATACTCATATGCGATCACTTTGTTTTATTCGTTATATTATCGATATTAAATTTACCAATTTTCTCCCATCATCCATGTCGAATATATTAAATTTTAAAGTAAAGGTTACATTTTAAAAGTTTCATTTAAAAAAATGAAATTTCATTACAAATTTTTAATTTCAATCACATTGAACCCAAGTAAAAATTACATTTTTTTCGAAAAAGTAAAATCTATCGTTTAATCTTCTCCAGAACCGTATAACCTTGAAGCCACATACATAGATACATACACGTACATATTTGTCTGTATTCTAAAAATCTTGTTTATGTTTTATTATTTTTAGATCGTAATTTTAGATATAACGGTTGTTCAAATTATAATGTTACAAATTTTTATCTCAAAAAACCCGGCATTTTCGAGCAAATTTGTTCGAACAAGGGTTGTCTTCGATTTCGATGAAGAAATATTACATTTTTTTTTTTACTTAACGGAAAGTTTCAAGGTTATTTCAACGTCAACTTTCTTTTTGTTTTAAATAGGATATAATTAAAAAAGAACAAGTAACCCTTGTCTGAAATATTTTTTATAGATGGTTAATAATTTAATCAATTTCGTTTGTAAATGTTCTTTTTTGTTTTTATTACGACAAATGAATAACTATAGCTTCGCTATCGTTGTTCGTCGAATTTCAATTACTTCATCTTGATTTTCTAATAAAGCAACACACAAAACGAACTCGTTATTAATGATTCAACAGTATTTAATTTGTTTCTAAATATTGTCAAAACAAAAACAAAATCGGGGATGCAACAACAGTTTTCCAATGTTACCAACGGTGTAAAATTTTTATTATCGTCTAACCGTAAGTATCATGCATAATCGAAAATTTAATTTAATTTATTGAATATTATTAAAAGCCTTCTTATACTTTTATAAAAATTTAACAAAGAAGCATGTGTTACGATAATTTATAAAATTTTTATGTATTATTAAAAAAAAAAAAAAACAAAATGAATAAAACAATCGTCCAAATATAGGATTTTAAGTGACACTTCATTATATATATATATATATATATATATGACACGCGGTGTCCATTTTTAAATTACTATCTTTCATTGAAAAATAAATTTGTTTATTAATAAAAATATTATGTATTTTTGTTT
The DNA here is from genome assembly GCA_911387935.1 of Dolichovespula saxonica. Lineage (NCBI taxonomy): Eukaryota > Metazoa > Arthropoda > Insecta > Hymenoptera > Vespidae > Dolichovespula > Dolichovespula saxonica. Next base: position 1,292,207 of record OU427009.1, read on the forward strand.
TACCTTATCAATTTATAATGTTGAAGAACCAGTGTCTTGATATTAAATCGGAAACTATTACAGTCATTGAGAATTTCTTTGACCCTGCAGCTGAGAATTCCAAATTGTGTCGTAATGTGAATAGCCAGTTGTGTAAATAAACAATCAAATCCAACGTAACCGATTACGACAATCGGTACGATAAACATCTGATAGAGGCAGATACAAAAGTAGACCCTAGTGTCATCTATATTGATAAAAGCTCGTGTTTTGTACGGTAGTGTGTAACCCAACGATGAGTTCTTTATTGCTATAACGAATTAAAAAAATGTATACATATGTAAATACATACATACATACATAAGTGTGTGTGTGTGTCTCTCTCTCTCTCTCTCTCTCTCTCTCTCTCTCTCTCTCTCTCTCTCTCTCTGTGTGTGTGTGTGTGTGTGTGTGTGTGTGTGTGTGTGTGTGTGTGTGTGTGTGTGTGTGTGTAGGGTGTGTAGGGTGTTACACGGAACTGGATCGAGCTATATCTTTGAGAGGATTGGAGATCGAGTTTTAAAAAATTGAAATAATTCGGCATGTTTGAAATAAAAATAACATATAAACTAACAATTTCGCACAAAATATTATTGACGTGTTTTGTAGAGGATGAAAAGCTGCATCGATTTGTGTATTTAAAATAAATTTTATTTTCAAGAAAAAGTACATTTAAGTTTTGCATCTGCACTTTGAAATTCATAAAAATGCATGAAGTTTTCACGGAGATACGTAGTAGCGTTTAATACCATTTAATTTTATCGTATGACACTTTTATCGATCTCCAATCCTTTCACAGATATAGCTCGGTTCAATTCCATGAGACACCCTGTGTATATATACATACATAACATGTTCCAACGAAAAGTGTCTACTAGGTATTATTATTAAATTGTTGCAATTATTTTTGAAAAATAAAAGACAGTACAATTTTGTTTTCGAGGAGGACAGGTCCTTATAAATTCATCCATTCTCTTCAAAAACCTTACATTGCAATAGGAATCATTTGAAAAGTTTTTTAATTTGATTTACAATAATGCTATTTTGGAAATTTTGAATCAATTAGTTTTCAAAAAAAGCGTTTCGAAGTTTCAGGTTGAAAAGTATATTTACTTTATTATAACCCTTAACAAACGAGCGCATTTTTCTAGAACAACGACCAGTAGATCAAAGGATATTAACACAAAACCAACCACGCGCGGTCCAATGACCGGTTTTGAAATTTCGTGTAGAATTTCTTGTATACAGCGTTACTGTATCGCCATGTAACTTATTGACTCTTCCTATAATATACATACAAACCCATTTTTCATTATTTATAATTTTCTTTATTGTTTATTTTCAGAAAAAAATGTATAGCATGTCTAGTCTACGACGAGCGGTCATTTGACCATTTGAACAATTCAGGTTATTTACGACAATATTCTTCGGAAAGCGCACCTCTGAAATTGTTTTACGAGTCCACAATAAAATTGTGGATCTACAGTGGAAATAAACGCGCGATTGGAACAAATGTCTAGCTTTCTTTGTACGACAGTACGGTCTTGCATCCGAACAGAGATCATCAAAATTTCACACAGTATATAATAGAGATTATTACGTGTTATAAATGCTAGTTTCAACAAAGTGAACAGAGCCAACAATATTTTGTGTTATGATTTACATTTGAATATTTTTTATTCATGTTCTCAATGTTTTTGCCCCGCTTGATTTATATTTTTATATTTTAGTTTTTACTTTATCATTTATATATTCATCCCCAAAAATGTCAAGACATTCGAGGAATATCAATTTATTAGACAAAATAAATAATATCGACGAGGACTGTTCGGAAGATGATCAAGAAGTTTCCGATATTGATAATGACACAGCGGAAAATAATTGTGACTTATTTGACAGCGATACGGACGAAGAGAATATTTTGAATATACAAAAATGAGAACAAAAAAGAAAGAGATAAATAGTTAGTTTCGAAAGTGAAAACTTTTCTAATCAAAAAATATGTTTGGTTTACTATCCAATTGGCTAAAATTTCTATCTATATTAAGATACATATTTTTTTTTGAAGCGATCATTTGACCACTCTTAGTAGAATTAGGTATACATGAAATTTCGGTAGGTTTAATGTTAAAGAAATTAAATGCTTTATTTTTAGAGCGAGAAAAAGTGCATAATTAATATCGCTTTATTGGATTTTATGAAAATTTTTAATTATTATAGATAGTATATGAACGTAACGTATGTGTTACTTTTTCTCAGAGCAATATTATTTTTTATAGGTAAATATCGGTTTATTAATTCCTCCAGGTAATCCTTTTCGATTTCGTATTATCGTGCCCGTAAGATGACATTTCAGTTTTAGTAATTCAGTAGTTAAAGATAAACTTGTTGAATAGCGGTCTATAAACATATGATATCTGTTAGGTTTTATTTGTGTGGATCGAGTGAAAACACTTATTTTAAAGTAAATTTAGCATTTAATGTAAAAGTTAAGGAACGAAATATTTGCAGAATTTAACAACAAGCCCAAAATTCTCCCTTTTCAACCTTTTTCCGATTATTCCAAATTGATCGGAATTATTTATTCCTAAAATAACACGTCACGTCGCCTGGTTGGCGGCATTCGATTTTTTTTTAGAATATTTATAATGTCGCGAGTATGGCGGCATTCATTCGTTAAGGGTTAAATATTCAAAATATCTAATATATATTGTCGAACACCATTGCAGTAATCAAATCTTTCTTCGGTTGTACATCTGCATATTTCTGCTGAAGTTCTTCTAATAAAGCCGTTTAGGTTTATTTATTCAGGATCGTAAATATTTCCATAGAAATAAAAAATTAACGAGAAATAAACGATCGAGAAAATTCTGGTTTAAAACTTGCTGTATCCGAGTTGCATTGTATTATATATAGGAAATCCACTTTTTTTGAGAAAACATTTCTTCCGACACATTCAAATCATTTCGAATGATTTCTGCAATTTAATGGATAATTCTAGCTCACAAATAAATCGAAATACGTCTTCTACGATCAAATTATTTAATAATGTGAATTATCAATAATTAAAAAAAAAATATTAAACTTTGTAATAAATACTTAATAAAATGAAAATTGTTTTCAACTTGAAACTAGAAATGCATTGTCTCAGTGATTATTGACTCAAAATTCAACGACAAAAAATAAAAAAAATTGGCATAATTTTAAAGAAAATTAAAATACTTTTCAAATGTTAATGCCGCTTGATTTCTATAGTTATATTTTAGATTTGTCAAGGGGATTATAAATTCCCTTAAATGATTAGCTCAAAGTGGTTGAATATGTATATATGATAAGGACTTGTTCTGCTAAAAAAAATATAATTGACCTGTCCAAGCGTTTTTAGAAAAAATCATTAGATTTCTAATAATGTAATATGCCTCTGTATACTAATATACGTACATATGTGCAATATATACTAGATATTTCACATAAAAATTAATTACAATGAATATTCGATGCTAATAAATAAACAATCAATTAATAATTAAATCACAATTCAACAACGATTGTAAGCGATCATAGATTATTATAAAAACAAAAACAAAAAGAAAGAAAAGAAAAGTTACATACAAATATATTATCGATCAGAATTTCTTGTAAATGTATAAATATAATCAGAAAATGAAATTTCTGATAAATGAAATAAATTTAATAACGATATGAAAAGAACCTGTTTTGTGTTACATGCAATTACATATATACAACATATATACACACTTTAATTAATAAAATTATTTCTTATACGATTGATTTTATCGATTACCAATTTTTATGTTCGGTATCATTCCGTTGATGTAATACAATCCAAGCGCTATCGTCATCGATGTAAATGCGATTAATACATAATATTTTGCCAGTTTAGTATATTTCATGAAAATGAATTTCTTCTCCAATGTATTGTAATCATTAACGACGAAATTGTTTTCAATTTCTACAAGCAGTTGTCCTAACGATTTTCTGTGCATCCTGCAGATAGTTATTTTCGTAAGTGTCATTCCGAATAAAACGTTTTCGGTCAAATTTACGACAATTTCGGCGAGATCGTTTCTATTTTCGTAATCAATCAAATTGGCAAATGTCAAGGAACAGTGGAGGAAAAGATAAATGAAACAAATGAGAAAAAGTGGATCGTAGATCTCGAGCGGCCATATTCCAAGATATTTCATTAATCGTCTGTTCCATCGTAATGATTTCATTGCTTCGTTTAAATCGGGTTTCTGTAATAATATAAAAAGAATGATAGATTTATTAATATTTATGTTAAATAATTGAACATCGTTTAAAAAGCAACAATTTTCTGTTTCCTTAGTAATTATACCATAATCTTTCTCCGATCTGAAGCAAAAAAAAATAATAATTTGTCATGATATAAATGATTTCATCAGTACGATTAAATTAATTGCATGTACAACGACATTTATGATGAAATATTGATAAGTATTGAAAGCACGAAAGATTTACTTATTTGTAAATATAGGCGATAAAAAAAGTTATATAACATAATATTGATGGTCACGTTGATTAAATCGATAGTTTGAAATAATAATAAAAAAAATGAGGTTTGTTTTAAAATTTTATAATAATTTTAAAATTAATGATAATTTCTAACAATTACTGAGAATTAATTGAATATTATTAAAAGAACATGAATTTCTTTGTTATTATCGACTAATAATAATAATAATAATAACCTTATTAATATTAATAGTAAATATTTAAAAATCATATAATGACCATGCAATCAAATTTTATTTTCCGATGAAATTATAATCGAATTTTTTTTCTATTTTAAAAGAACAAAATTGTTTAATGATTTTAATTAAATTAATTATTTCTTTTACACTTGTGTGTGTGTGTGGTATTGTATATAAGTATATATATTGGATGTAAGTATATCCATGGTGTTTTTTAATATATGTACCCACTATATCGATTCAAAATAAAGTTCGAATAAACATGTGACCCATCTGTGCATATGTCTATCAATGATCCGTTTATTTTTTGTTACACTGTATATTATTTAGCAACGAATTTGGATTACTGGATTTCAGACCAGTGATGGAATCGTCAATTTTCACAATTTTCATTAGGGGAGATTATAATTGGTCACTTGTAAGTATTAGGTTAACCAATTGTCAATAATTTTATTATGACTATTGCAGAAAATTTTACCATAGACTCTAGTTATTTTTAATATGTCATTTATTTGATTACTTGTCTCTGATTAATCAGAATTTGTCGAATATTTTGTCAACGTGAGTTAATTTAATTTTGTTTTGTTTAGTCATGTCCGCAGTGATGGACAAAAGTTTAAGTTTTTTATCCTTTTGATAAATTAGTATATAATGTATCACAGATATTAAATAACCAACGGTTTGTAATTGTTTTCAAAATTTGCACGTACACTCTCACATTCTACGAACAATGATCTAGTCGTTCAAAATATAAATGACCCTTTAGATGATAAGGATGTTGTAATATTTGCTACGAATATCACTTTGTGTGAGATTAGTATTACGTATGAAAAAGGTATGTATGTTTGATACAAATAACAATAATTTTTTAAGAATTTAATATTTTGTGCAAAAACTGTTATTTTTAACTACTGAAGAACATCTTCGTGGCATCTACTTTTACACATTGTCCTATTTAAATATTAATCCTGTTTCGAAACTTGGCTTGACACATTCGTTCCCTTAGCCAAATATATGTTTCATTGAATACAATAATCATTATAATGACATTTCAGTCGCATAATTTATTAAAAATCAAAAAATTGAAAAATAAAAAATTAGTCTTCCTTATTGGACTGAAGAAAATCCACGTGTTATTGGTCAATTATGATACCAACCATTATGATACCAAAAATTCAATATCGATGTACAGACAGGAATACATGGTGGTCCAATCAAATCGGAGTTATTCCTTTTACTTTTATTTATTTATTTTTTTTTTATGGGACGTTAACAGGTTAACCTTACGTAGATTTCCTCAGATAACAGTTGATGGTAACAAAACGTGATACGGATAAATTATAATATTGTTAAATAATTATTGTAAAATAACTATTGTTTAATTATCGTTAAATAACTATTATATTTTTATTCTTCAAAAGATTACAATTCGAGACAACATGATTAAATTTGGACCATGTGTTTGTATTAATTTTCTTCATTGTTTAGTGTACCTTCACAACTATCAATAAAGTGGATCAGACATGTTATGAAACACCTTGTATAATATGTATAATGTATATAATAATAATAATAATAATAATAATAAATAAATTTTTGAGTTCAGAGATATTAAAACGTTGACTGCTCAGGATTCTCATTGATCTTATCCTAAAAGTGATATTTAAAATTTTTTTCATAATTATAATAATTTTATTATGATAATTAATTATTGCGCCCGACGATTAAAAAAAAAATTATACTATTATCAATTTTACCCCATTAACACCAATTCCTTGCTCTTATCAATTCGTTAGACGGTTAAAAATTGTTCACACAAAATCTGCGCAAAATTGCACAAAATAATAATTCACAGTTTTGCTTACGCATGTCAGAAAATTTGATTTTTTAAAAAAGATGTTTGTTAAGATTCGAATTAATAAAGACGAATGTACTAATAATTCAAAATAATAAATTAAGAAAAAAATTAATTTTGTTAACTTTCGAATTAGCAGGGAAAAATAAACTGATCATTAATATTCAGAAATAATAATTATTGGGTTGGCAACTAAGTGATTGCGGATTTTGTCGATAAATTCTTATTTAAAATCCGCAATCACATAGTTGCCAACCCAATAATGTATGTTCATTACGAAAACATAAAAATAAATATTTATTATCAACAATTTCATATTACGAATAATTTTATTCGTAAAAATTGTGAAAAAAATTATATTAATCGTTCCCCGACACACATTTTTACTATTTATTTGCGTTATTAAAAAAAAAGAAAAGAAAAATATTTTAACTCATTATCCACCATTTAACATACATATATATATATATATATATATATATATATATATATATATATAATATGTATATATATATATAATAATTAATTTATAAATTAATTAGTATCGCCATAGCTAAAAATTGAGAAAATATTTAATAGTCATGCAATAAAAAAAAAAAAAGAATTGACCAGTCAACGTGCAAAATTCAAAAAATAAAACGTCTATTTTTGCAAATCATCGAAACGATTAAGATATTAATAAGAAAAGGAGAATAAAAACAAATAAATAATTCTCTGTAACGATTTTCCGAAACCGTCGAAATAGTTTTTCCTCCCCTAAAATTAAAAAAAAAAAAAAAAAAAAAAAAAAAAAACAAAAAAAAGAAAAATCACTCAGAACGGTTGTTATCACGAACGTCACACTTGCTTAACGAACTGTCAACTACGTATTAAAAAAACGACGTGTATATCCGACCTCTTTGCTCTCTTCCATTTAACTCGTTCGGAGGTCGCCGACAGACTGTTACTCCAAGTCAGGATCTACCAACGACGTAAACTACGTTCGGTAAAGGGGTTAAAATTGCTACTTAAACGGTTCGTACGACTGAAAAGCAAAACAAAAAAAAAATAACGAGTTTTCGAACCCTTTTTCCAACGTATCGAAACACATGAAGATGAAAAGAAAAAACGGGGAGTTGTCGAGTCGTCAACGAACGAACACGGTCGCTTCAGTAATAATCGATCAAACTATACGGACGGTGTTTTTGCATAAATCATTTCTCACCAACGTTCTCGTCTACCTACCATACCATTTTCTCGTCTATCTACATATCATTTTCATTTTCTTTCTATGTTTTTTTTTGGACTCTATACCCAAAGATAGTTTCTTCGTACCATTCTTGTGAATATTATTTCTCTTGAAAAAGAACGGACAAAGAAGAAGAGAAAAAATAACAAGAAAAGTTTACGACGAACTTTTACTGCAGGATAAAGAAAACAAGAAAAGAAGAAACGAAAAAACAAAAGGTAGAAGTGTCCAAGTTGTAAAACGTTTGAATTCAACTATGCTTCGAGTTCTCTTGTTATTACTTCACTTTTAATCGATCGTTATAAAGTGTAAAAAAAATGGTGAAGCAATTATTAGGGTTCTAACATTGGTATCGTTAACGATCGTTAAAGTTCCTTGCTAAAAATAATGGGATAGTTACTAAAGTTCGATTATACGTAGAAACATAAGTAAGAGTATTTTCATATGAGAACACTTATCATTAATTATTGTGTACAAACGACAAGGACTTTCGGTATCATTGAAGTGAATTTTATTTTATTACACATAAATAAAATAACTCAAAAATTTTAATACACTCGAATGATTGATTATGTTAAATATACATTTCGATACACATTAAACATATACAATCAAGTAAAACGCTATGGTACACACGTATATTGATACTAATTATCAGACGTTTATTATTTTCAACTAGATAACATATGTATGTGTTCTATATATTAGACGATATATAAAACGATATATATATATATATATATATATATATATATATATATAGACATATATTAATTTTATATTTAAATTATTATTTAAATATAATTCTTAGAATGTATTTACTCCCTTTATATTTTTTACGCATAAACACGCAATATATATATATATATATATATATATATATATATATATGTTGATTAAAATATAAAATTTATGATAAATTAAATTAAATTTATCATATTAAATTTATTAAATTAATTTATCGAAGAATTGTTATCTAAGCATATTCTTAGATACTATTCAACTATATCACAAGGGTGATATCAATAATCATCTCAATCTATATAAAAAGGAAGTAAATAAAATATTATAAATTTATAAACTTGTATATCCTACAAAGTAGCAGTTACAAGTAAGTATGGTTGCAATTTTTACTTTATTTTTTTTTTTAAATCAGTGCGATATACTTTCTGGAACCTTTTTTTATTCTGAAATTAACTGTCTATATATATGTGGGAAAGATCGGAACTAAATGCCCTGATGTTAAGAAAACCATACAAAATGATAATAAAATAATATTATTACAGTTATATTCTTAATATGTCATACGTCATTTCAATGAAAACATTTTGTGATAACTAGACTCCGGATGATTATGCCCAATAAATATGTAATAAACATATGCTATTTATGCACTAAAGATATGTAAATATGCTAATATATAGGGAAAATATATAAAATTAATGAAACATTTTGTGATTATTGTAACATATAGTAATTAGATTGACATTATTGTAATTATTTGCATAAGCATCCGAAGTATGATGATAACGTTGGAAATAACAGAAATAATTTAGGTAGGAAAAAGAATTAACCTTCAACCATATTACAATACAGTTTTAATCGGTTGTAGAAGGTGAGGGAAATAATCGGCGTGACTAAATGGCGGCGTATAAACGAATCGAATGATACGAAACCTTTCTCTTTTGAGGTAAGTGTCTTACTGGCTATGTTCATCAGCTGTAACGCCATAGCGTAACATTAACGCCATAGTTACGCGTTCCAGTCGCCAACTCCGAGACGCATGGAGATATCATTCGCTGTGAAGGACGTATATACAAATACTACCTTGGAAAATGGATGCTCTAATACGAAGAACGTACAATGGCTCGCGAAAGTGTATTCGAACGCTCGCCAATGTTGCAACTATAACAAAGCATAACTATCATGATTGTGTATACAAAATTTGAAGCGAATCGCATAATATTTGTAAAAGTTATGAAACATTAATTGTGTAATAATCTATTGAAATAGGATCACAAAAGTATTTTGAAAGCTTTGATATCAAGCGGCCAAACAATGTTTTTCTAGAGAAATTGTAAACGTGTGAAAGGTCCAATTAAATATTGAATAAAATAAAGTGCATAGAATTGATACCGTTCGAATATTTTCGTGATCCTTTTTCAATACATCTTCGCAACGAATGCTTCAATAACTTCTATAAATATTATTGGATTCACTTCAAATTTCCTACACATAATTTCGATAGTTGTGTCTTATAGTGATTGCAACATTACTTTCAACGCTTAAGTTTAACGTGCACATTTTTATTACTTGAAATTTTATTAGTGAACATTCGAATATTTTTGTGAGCCATTGTATACACATAGACTTCGAAAAATAAAAACGTTATTTATAATAGACATAGAATAATTTCGAGCGCGACAAGTAACTGTAACTGTGGGTAAGAAAACTATCTAATATTTTCTAAATATAGGCCAATTTTCAAATAATATTTGCTGTGATTGGATTAAGAATTATTAATAATTCTCAGGAACAGTACACACTTCGTTTATTTTCAATTAAGGAATTAGGTGAGTTATTTAAATTTAATAAAATCCAATTAGTAGTTTTCCTTTAGTCCTCTAGTTATATCTTCGTAACAGTTTTTGGCGGACAAATACGTATGGGTTTTTAATCTGATCTTGTGTTAGTCTAAAAAGTCGTATTAGTTCTTGTACCGAACGAATGTCAATGTCATATTAATCTAGGCGCGAAAATGATTGTTTACAAATATATAACAAAAATCCGAAATAACACCGGACGGTTTTTCGTTCGATATAATCCCTATTATACGAACAAATTGATTGTATAATATTTATCTAATATGTTTACACAATGTGTGACACAATGCTACGATTAACTTACCTAATTTCTTAATTGAATACAAAGAATCTTTTCATGAGTTTTGTCGATGATTATTAATGTGTTACCAATACGAAAATACGAAAATCTAAAAATCGGGCAATCCAAGAATTATTAACACTAATCCTACCGATTTTTCATGTATACCTAATCCTACAATGAGCGGTCAAATGACCGTTTCAAAAAAAAAAAAATATGTATCCTAATATAGAAAGAGATTTTAGCCAATTGGATAGTAAAGAAAATAATTTTTTTTCTATGTAGAAAAGTTTTCACTTTCGGAAATAACTATAAATCTCTTTCTTTTTGCCTTCTTTTTTGTATATTCAAAATATTTTCTTCGTCCTTATCTCGGAGCTGGCATTTCATATCGATTGTAAATATATTAAATATACTCGACTCCAATGACGAAAATTAAAAAAAGAAATTATTCAATCGATCGATTTAAAAACAACGTATGTTCAAAGTATATTGAACTTTTGTCAATTTGTTGAAATAATTAGACTAAATTGTTTTATCTCAAATATTTTTTATTTGGAAGATTGAATTTTATTGAGAAAATTATTGAAAAAAATTGATGCTTAATTTGCTATAGAGCAATTGAATTTTTTTTAATTCTCGTCTTGGACATTTATTTATACAACGTACACTTCGATAGCAACATTCGAACAGATTGAGAATTCGTTCGAAATTCATTCTTTTCCTTCTTTTTTTATTTATTTATTTATTTTTTTTTTTTGAATCGACCTGCGACTTACAATATGGCCGCCGTCGGACCCTCAAAATGACACCAAAAAAATAAAAAAATCGAACTTGTTCGATATTTTACGAGTAAAAATTCATAAAAGTATCTATTATATCCCCGTATCAAAATTATCTTTACCCCATACATCTTACCAAATAGTTTAACAAAAATCCCTTATTATGAGAGAAATAATTGACTTGTACTATGGTGAAAGCATAAATTATTATAATTATTGTTATTGTTATTCCCTCTTCATCGATCCCTTTTTGACGATCTTGCTGCTTTCACGAAGATCCGGACGTTAAAAGTAGTTTGTAAATGAAAACCCGTGCGATCATAAAAAAAAATACAGACTATAAAAAGTTTGAATCCTTAATGGGTCCAGTAAAGCCTTGAAAAATCGAGAAATCAATATCACTTGTAAATAATTGTCAATAATTAAACGGATGATGTATTAAAAGTGCGAGAAACGAGATACCTTCGCCATTTTATACGGGCTTGCGGATGCATGTAACCTTCGAAGTAAGTATTCCAATCAAACTCTTTCATATCACAAAAGAACAATTCACGATCTCCGGGCGTTAACTTTCTCGTCAGTTCGTTCTATCTTTCGTTCGTATAGGTCCATTCGTTCGTAGAAAAATAACTAAGTACATCCGACATTTGATGAATTTTCTTATATACAACGAGTAACCTTTAATGAATTAGCATTATTATCAGTATGAAATTTGTTCTCTCCTTTAGCTTACTTACAGTTGGTGTGCAGGTAGTATTCGTACAACGATCAATTAGAAACAGAACTTTATGAAATTATAATTCATTAATTAATTTTTTTGTAAACGATAAGTTTACACATATTCTTGGAAATCTTTAGTATAGATATATTGCAAAAAAAAAAGAAATTAGTTGATTGATTCATTTAGAAAATTAACAAGAATTAACAATTTTCAATTTATAAGGAGAAATTATAACGTAAACACAAATCACATTATTCCTTCCTATGTACGATTGACCCCATCAGTATATTTGAAATGTTATTAGCGTCAATAGAGTTCGAAATTTTGTACTATTCACAATTATCGTTGAAAAATGGGACGCAAACGTGGGGAAACTACGATAGAAGAAAGAAATTATTATTATTAGACTCCGGATGTTTATGCCCAATAAATATGTAATAAACATATGCTATTTATCCCTTTCGCTACGGGCGAGTTCTCCGCCGCGGTACTTCCGCTGAACGGAGTTCCGCGGTACATCACTGCACGCTACGCGAGGCCGATCGTCGGCAAAAGTACCGCGGTGGAGAGCCCAAGCTGTTTGAATGTTTTTGACAAAAAAATTTTTTCCCAAAGAGTATTTATGAATAAAGGGTATTCCAAGGTATTTATAACGTCTTAGCATGCGCTCTTTAATTTACAGTATGAGAGGACATAACATTATGCAATATAATAAAATAATATAACATAATATAATATAATTGTATGATTATAATGGCCTTTAATAATGTAACTACGTATGAAATTTTTTAAAACATGATGTTACACACAGGCCAACATTGCAAATTTGGCACTGATATCGCGATCTCTTTTTCTTGTCATTTCTTAAACAGACTGCACACTTTCGCAGCTGATTCTTCCGTTTTGGATTTTCATTTGTATATAGCGACGGGAAGTGTCTTCCAGTGAGGCGAAGTGAATTTATTTCTCCTGATTTATTAGCAATGGTATTCTTATTGTCAGATTGATAGTTACTTAAAAGTTTATTGATAATTACTTAAAAGTTGATGAATTAACTCTAGGTGAAAGCTTGCCATTGATATCTGTTTTCCAATTTTTAACTTATATAGGCAATAAGCGTTCCAAACGCATATGTCAATTAAATGAAAAAAATATTTGTTGTACCATTTCAACGCTTTGCGTTGTGAGTGAATGGTGCTGATAACTATATCTGTTTTATCCACAATTCCGATTAATTTATTATAATCAACAACACACTTTGGTTTCATAATCACTTCTCGAGTCCAGTAATGAGGTTTCGTTTCAACAAATTCTTCGCTATGGAAAAAGGATAGCATGTGTACTTCTCTTTTATCACACCATTTCATTGCTAATAAATACCTCGAGGAATAAAAACTCGCTTCACCAGTTTTTAATTTATTTTGGATAACAGGCATGCCTTTTCGTCTTTTACGTACCGTTCCACAAGCGATAGTTAGATTATGATGCAAAAGAATAAAAAGTGCGGGGCTTTTATACCAATTGTCTACATATAACGTATGGCCTTTGCCTAAATAAGGTTTTAGTAATTCCATTACTATGTTTCCTGACTTCCCAATAAATTCATTTGCGCAGTTTACAGTAGTTAATGAGCCATTATAAATAATGAAATCCTGCACAAATCCAGATTGGTTATCACATAAGACAAACGATTTTATTCCAAATCTGTTTCTTTTCGAGGGTATGTATTGCTTAAACAATAATCTTCCTTTATACAGGAGTAAGCTTTCATCAATATATAGATTTTGAAAAGGATAAAATGCCTCCTGAAAACGTTGTCGCAGCTTATCACAAATTTCTCTTATTTTATATAATTTATCAACATCTACAGTCACAATGGTCATATTAAAATGTAAAATTTTTAACAAATATAAAAACCGATCCCTACTTATGACCTCTCCAAAAATGTTACTCCTCAAAAGTTTGTCGTTAGACCAATATTCAGAATATGTTAGTTTTTTATTTCGCGACATCAATAATTTGAGGGCGAGAAAGCAATACATTTCTGGGAGAGAAGTATTTTGGGAATTTATTGTATTATGATTCTTATCAAGGCTACTGCGATAGCTATTTGTCGTGTCGACAATGAAATTTATAAAATCTTCAGAGCAGAACAATTGAAAATAATCTAAAATCGGTGCCAAATAGCTAATTGATGCCTTTATTCCGGAATGCTTGGAATTGAATTTATGGAAAGTCGGTCAGAATAAGTCGTTGGCCCATGTAATGTCTGTAAGATCTTTTTCAGATTTAGATGAACTGTCTTCTTCGTATTCAGATGTGCTGGATCTCATTTCTCGAAATATTTTACTATTTTTATGAGGTCTCTTTCTTGCCAAATTTGAATTTATCTCGTCAGCTTCTGACAGATCCGAATAATTCTTGTTTTCGTCAATACGTCTTTTTCTGTTATTATTTGTCGTCATTTTAGAGGTGAGATAAAATTTGTTCAGAAATAATTAATCTAAATAAAGTTAAATAAAATTGAAAAACAATAAGGCATACCTATTTATCCGTTGTTGGTAGAAAAATAAGGTGAATTATCTTTCTGCAGTAAGCACTGACTTTATTCGCTACAAACGATCGAATAGCTACCTCTAGACTGATTTTCGAAGCATATCGGTTGCTAAACATTCAGTCATTTCGGCTCTCAGAAACAAATGATGCAAAACAAAATACTATCAGTACATATCAAGTGTGAGATATTTTTGCAGAACTGTTAGAAAATAATAACATTACTACACTATTGGAATATTGGAATAGAGTGATCATTTACAGACGAGAATAAATTTAATATTTTCGGGTCTGATGGACAATCTACTATTTGAAGGAAAAAAAAATGAAGAGCTGAAACCAAAAATCTTACGGGCTACAGTGAAACACGGTGGAGGTTCCGTACTTGTTTGGGGCTGCATGAGCGCGCAGCTGGTGTTGGCACATTAAATTTTATCAAAGGAATAATGAACCACCGTGTTTTACATTGACATTTTAAAATGCGGTCTTTCTTCTAGTGCAGACAAAATGGACATTAAAGATAATTTTATTTTCATGCAGGACAACGATCCAAAGCACACTGCGTATAATACGAAAATGTGGACATTACACAAAATACCAGCGTGTATAAAAACTCCTCTGCTATCTTCAGATATCAATCCCATAGAACATCTATGGGATTATTCGGAACGACAAATCAGAAAACATCGAATTACCTCTAAAGAAGGTTTAAGAAATTCTTTCATGGAGGAACGGAACAAAATCCTATCTCACGTAACAACCAATTTAGTTAATTCAATGCCTAGAAGAATTGCAGCGATTATAAAATCAAAAGGAAACCCTACGAAGTATTAATTAATTGTTTACTTTTATTTTGTATTACTAAATTAATTTAAATTACGTTCTTTTTTTCTATGAACTTCTTAAAATTTCGTAATTGTACGAATACTCGTTACTTTCATCATATTTCTACAAGTTTTTCGATTTTTCTATAAATTGTTTTTTCTACTATTAATTTTGAGTAATTTTGTAAATTACTCGATCAGCTAATTTTTTGTTGCACTATATCTATACTAAAGATTTCCAATAATATAACAAACTCATTGCTTATAAAAAAAATAAGTTAATAAACTATAATTTAATAAAGTTCTGTTTCAAAGTGATCGGCGTATGAATACTTTTGTACACCCACTGTTGTAATACTTTCCTTCCAGAAAATATGATAAGAGAAATTTACCTTGGTCGTTTACCAACGCACAAAGCGATCGTATCGATTATAATAGCTGGTAGTAAATGGAGAATTGGCACGTAGAATAGATAGACCGGCCGGTATTTTGTATTATCCTAAAACTACGGTACCAAATTATTTCTTTGGACGGAATCAATCGTTCATACTTAAACATCATTTTTATTAGTCTGTCGTAAGTGATCGGATTATCCTCAGATACGTAATTGTAAATTGGTATATCTTCGTTGGATCTAAAAGATAATATTAAAGGTCAGTGCATATGAAATGTCGGATTTTAATTACATGCTAATGTTAATTACACCGCTTCTAGTTATATTTTAATTTATTACATAAGCTTATTAAAGGTCTTATGGTCTATTGCTACTCTGATATTTAGTCAAAAAAAAAATTTCTCTAGAATTGTTTCGCTAGGATTTCTGTTATTTATTTGAATTTTTTTTTTTACAAGAATGAACTCTGCCAATAAAAGTGTAATTTTTTTTTATACGTGTTCGAACAATCGACAATATGGCTGCAAAAACCAGACGCAACATAAATCAAGGATTTTTGGAGGGTACTGTAAACGAGAGATGTGCAGCATTTCATCGAAAAAATTTCATTTTGTAGATTTATCACTACAAAATGATCTGCGTGGAAGACCCAAGTTGTCTATAAAGAACGTTTTGCAGTCATGAATGAAAATGAATCCAAATGAAACAACAAATGAACTTGCTGTCAAAATGAAAGTCAACCAATCAACAATATTGCGACACCTTTCTGCGATTAGGAAGGTCCAAAAAATTGATAAGTGAGTACTACACGAATTGATTGAATGATATAAGCTTAATTGGTTGAACGTGTGTTCATTGTTATTAACCCATATGGCCTCTTCAAGAGGCCATTTTTATCATCCAATTATCATTCATGACGAGAAATGGGTTTTGCATGACAATAGGAAAAGATCTGCTCGATGGTTGACACCAGCTCATGCTTCGAGACCGTCACTTCATTCACAAAAAATTGTAATCACAGTTTAGCAGAACGTGAGTAGAGTGATTCATTACTCATTCCTACGAATCGGAGAAACCATTACTGTCCACGAAATACTGCCAATACATCGATCAAATGGATTACAAATTAAAAATTATACTCCTATCACTGATTAATCGACTTCTCCACGAAAACACACGACTGCGGTACGTCGCAACCCAGACGATAATACATAATATTGAATATATAATCTTGAATATGACATATAATTTTTACGTCCAATTCGAAAATGCAATTCTATGCTTTGTTAAATATATAGTTCATATTTGTATTGTGTTCAACGGTACTTTCAAATTATTACAATAAAATTATAATAAAATATTTTATGAAATAAAATTTTTGCAAATGAATTTTTATAGAAAAATTATAATATTTTATAAAATAATGTAATAAAAAGGATACGAAACATATAAACGATGTATCGTGATCTTTTCTCTCGCAGTGATCATCATTTTCGCGTAATATCACGAATAATCGTAAAAATAATAATCTTTAATAATTGCAATATTTTTTATTTTGTTTTAATATATACACAAATTTTACTCTCCTTTGCAGATATTTTCCATTTTGCAGAATTGAAATTGAGTATGCGATTTAAAAATATTATTAATGTTTCATACTAACGTACTTTCCTTCCGTACTCACGACAGGTATATGCATGTGTTGCTCGAACGGTGTTCACTTTTACACTAAACTGTAAAATCAGGTAGAAGCAGCTTGATATTGTTCCCCTCCACCATTCGTTCAACGTATCCAACAAGACCCAAAGGTTTAGAAATTCTAAAGGCCAAACTTCAATTTTCAGTAGTTTAGCAGATAACTGTAAACAAAAAAAAATGCAAATTAGTTTATCATGATGAAAATGACAAGGTATTTACAAGTACTTCGACAGAAAAGAACTCGCCAATAATAACTTCGATGTACTTATGTATTAACCTGAAGCATAATTATTAATTTGACGTTAATTTTCATTGCCTTCCAATAAATATCGACGAATAAATCGTCTAATAGCGATATTATTCTAAAAAAAATATTTGCTTTTACATGAGATTTACGATTTAAATTCACGGAGGAAATATTTATATATAGATATATAAAGATTATTAATTACTTTATATAAGTTGTTAAAAATACAGCGGGATGTTTTTTTTTATAAGTAATAAGTTAATCGATAAGAGAAAAAATATCCGACCAAATCTTTTGCGGATAAAACTATCCCAACAATTGTAACTTTAGCTCTCCCCCTTATAACACAGTTAGACTCGTCATTCATTTCATGTGCCACTGTAGACTTTGACGAGTCAGACTCGTCAAGCGCCTTTTTTCCGGCGGACGCCGTGCAATTATATAACGAACAGCAAACATTCAAGAGCAGAAATGGTTGACACAGAAAAAGTAAGAAGAAAAAAAGAAGGTGAGGAAGAAAATGTTTTAAAACCCAGTTGTGTAATAAAGTGCAACCGTGGAATGGGAAGTGTCGATAGACAAGACCAATTTCTTGCAAGTTTTCCACTTATACAAAAGAGTGTCAAAGGATATTAAATATGTTCTTTTATACGGTTGATATAGCTATCTATAATGCTTATGTCCTATATTCTAAGTTGCCTAATTCAACAAAGCAATCAATGATAAATTTTCGACTGAATATTGCACAAGATATACTATATAAATTATCTCTTCCTAACTATTCGACACGTGGAAGACCATCACAAAATGAATACCCGATTCGGCTACAGACTAAACATTGGGCACATTTTCCTCAACATATTCCCTCGACTAATAAAAAAAAATTACCTACAAAGAGATGCCGTGTGGGCATAAAATATAATATAAGAAGTGAAACGACCTGGCAGTGCAAAAAATGTCTAGTTCCTTTACTGTTCCAAAATGTTTCGAAATATTTCATACTTTACAGAACTATTAAATTATTCTTTTTTTAATATTATTTAGTTGATATTTATTAACATTATGTATCAATCTGATTAATAAAAATCCAAATTTCAAAATAAAATGTAATCTTTCTCAGCTTCCACATAACTGTTAAGTTGAGTGAAATTAAATAATATTTTTCAGTCGCATCAAGTTCCGTTTTATTTGTATGTCAAGGGGTTAAGTTCATTATCCTTCTTCATTTTACAATATGGGTTGAAATTACTAATATAAAATAAATATATTATTTGATTTGACTGTCGTATAAGAAAATGTATTGTAGTAAATTCAAGAATTTTTAACTACGTATATTTGTATGAGAAATTATATCGATAAATCCACGACACGCGGTGCACTACATAATTTTACTTCGAAGATGTTATATCTTAAATCCAAAAAAGAATATTGTTTGCATCAACGTTTTCTCTAAAAAAATAAGATAGAGAGATTTGCTTCAGTTGTTTATCCACAAACACAGCATAACCGTATCGATTGTAAGTGATGTTAGTAAATGTAGGAAGTATACGGATCAGCCGATATTTTCTATTCAGAAAATTATGGTAATAAATTGCATCTTTAGTCGGTACCAAATATTAACAATTGATTGTCATGATTGGATTATCATTTGATGTGTAATCGTAAATTATAACATCTTCGTTGGATCTGAAAGATTATGTATATCAATACGCGATAATTAAATTTTATCTAAACTTTGTTTGATCTGATCGAAAAATATTCCGAATAAACGAAATAATTTGACGCTATCACCCTCGATTATTTGCGACGTATAAGCCACCAGTTTGGTTGTCAGATCTCTCATCCAATTCCATCACGATAATTAGTTTATATTAATTCCACTCCAGCACCTGCTGTAATTCCTATTGGCCCGTACATATTATAAATCTATCCTCAAATAGATTATCAATATTATTAGGAATATTATATTAATCCTTCCGCTACCACGGATGACTATAATTACTCACCATAAAATTTTCCTCTTATATCATGATCGACCAAAGTCTTGTTTACCTTCAAAATCCTTCATACATGCCAGAGACGACTAAAAGTTAGGAATAATTAAGTTAAAAAAAATCAATGAAAAAAGATCAGATCAAGTAGAAGAACTTTGATTTGCGTAAGAGAACAAAAATTTCCTGATTGGTTGAATTACATCAATCATGAACTATACTCTCTGTAGTTCTGAAAGAACTATCTGATGTTAAAACGATCTGAGATTAATTAACATTATATTTATTATTTTGTACAACAAGGGTCACATTACTATGAATCAGTCCATGGATGAAATGTTACAATCATTTTTCTGTACATCTAAGTATTCAGCCATATTTCAAGTAATATAAAATCAGAAATACAAGTTTATTTTTAATCAACAGATATAAAGTCCTCTCTATTTTTAATAAGTACTACTAAATACTGTGTTTAAAAAAGAAAAAAAGAAAGAACATGTGGAGATAAACTTACTATGGTGTAACATTTAAGGGCTACTTCTTGTCCATACAGGCCATCAAATCGATCAACTTGTCGGTATCCATCAGTAAATCTTCATACATGATAAAACTTCTCATAGATACTCGAATACAATTGAAGAAAGGATAAAACTCTGAAACAAAAAATAATGGACATTTCTTGAAGTTATATATTTCATTGAAAGACTCTGATAGTTCGTAATAAGTACGGTGGGAAGAAATAATTCTGTTACAAAAATATATATCTTCGTTATTTTTATTGATATGAGAAAATGTCTAAGGAATAAATTGTTTGACTAAGCTACCTATTTTCTTAAGAATTTGTCTAAAAAAGATCGAAACTTTTCAGAAATAACATATAACATATATCGTATAACATATAATTATAAATGGATATAACATATAACTATTTTCATAGTGGATATAATAAAGAGTTAACGTAGATTTCTTACTGGTGAACCATATAAAGTTCCAGCTGCTTCAACAGTTTTATATTTAAATCAATCGTCTGAACAGAAGTTGTGAAACATCTTGTCTTCCACTTTTCCATATTTTATAGAAAAAAGTTGACCAATATATTATCTACTTTATGTTCATTGCTTCTTAAGGTATAGCCATAATATTCTAATAGCTGATTAATCACATTATCTGACAGATGATCCTGTATAATTTTATTATCAGAAAGCGGTATCTTATCCCGCGCTTATTTGTTTTCGTAAAAAATTTTTTTTAGGCATCTTCTATGATGTTTATTTTGTTTCTTGCTACAACTTGTAAACTCATTGGACAATGAAATCGAGTATACTCAAATCTACAATTATATTAATATCTCTTTTATTTAAATATGTTTTATTTGAATACATGTCTTCACACTTCACTTCATTTTTAAAGTAACTTGAAGGTGTAGTAGTCTGTGAAGCTGATATATAGCATGAACTTTCAATCGTAATCTCACTCGTAACTTCTGATACAATAGAATAAATTCTGTAGTACCGATTCCCATTGTCTTTTACTGTTTTAAACACTCTTATATCTCGTATCATAGTCAAATATAATAATTAACAAACAAGATTAATGCACTAGAACAACAGGAGAAATGATCAAAAAATTATCACGTTTCTGCGATGAAATTGATTGTAGACAGGAAACACATGCAATATTCGATCGTCAACGAATTACAAAAATAAAAATTCCATAAATACTATTTTCTTAATAAAAATAAAATCACATGAGATCACACATTCATTTTTTCACACGTCACTCTGTAATTTTTTTCTACGCGATATTATAAGTGACGTCGATAAAAATTTACTAATATAGGATAAGTATACATTTGTTCGATAATTTTTTGAAAAAATTATATTTTATATAAGATGAGTACTTATACAATGTCATAATCCAAACGTTAATGTTATTCAAGTATACTTTGTTTTACCAAACTTAACCTCTTTTTTCAAACTATATGACAGAGCATTAAAGCGCCATGAATCGATTCGCTGTCAACAGAGAGCGCTGATACTCACATCAACGAGGATACTAATCATATTCAATGAAGCGACCAATGAGAACGTACGAAAGTTTAAACCGAAAAGTTTAAACTTACACAATCCGTATTTTATAAATAAGAACGTGAGAAGACACGGTACTTACAATGACTTACAATTAACTGTCGAATTCGAAAGGCATTATATACGACGCAAATAATAAAAAGTCATTAAACACAATATCATAACTCGCTAACGTCGAACTATTATATATAATTATTATCATTATTATTATTTACTACTGAACCAAAGTGTGGTAACAATGAAAGCAATCACACCTATGAAAAGAAACTTGATAGAATTTACAAATAAATGATGTCTCGCTTAATTTATTGTAAAAAGCATATACTCGACACCGATCTTTGTCTTGTTAGAAAACAATTATACGACCTCTATAACTCAATTTTAAATGAAATCTGGTAAAACATATGAAGTAGAAGAAAATTGATCAAAATTCATTAAAAGAAGTCGGATAGTATTTTTAACGGATGTATGGATCAAAGTTGAATTGAATCAATTTAAAAAAGATCCATGATGTTTCTTTACTAAAGTAGGGAACAATGTTCTTTATCCTCGAATTCATATCGATATCTAATAGTCATATTTAAAATGGAAGATATATGAACAAGATTAATAGAAAAATAGATACCGAATAAAACCCAAAACTATTCTAGGAATGCAGTTTAAACCAGAACAATGAAAAAAAAAAAATTCACATCGACGAAAATAGATCGAAAAATTGTTAGTTATATGAAATGAAATAATGCAACGCAGTTACATCGTCTGTTGATACGAATATGTAAATGCAAAAATATAATGAGAGTGAACGATGTAATATTTCAATCTATCAATAATAGAAAGAACAAGAACAAAGATAAGACATTATAACGTTAAAAGACGCAAATAACAGAAGGCTATGGAAAATTTGAAAAGATCGCTTTTGAAGCACACGAAAAGCAAAGTCGAACGACAAGCGTTTTCTTATGCTCCTTTTGTTCTTCTAACCACTATGACTTTTTAAAGATTATCCGCTCATAGAAAAACGAGGCATCTAAGAGCCGATAATTCGTTTTTAAGCAGATTAATGTTTGTTCAATGTTTGTTTGTTTGTTTTTCCAATTCGTTTTTTGTTACCTATTTGTTTCTCGTCCGGTCACGACTTATATCTAAATTCGTTAGTCCGACGCTTTGTACGATCCTTTCAAGAAAGACGTTCTTAAAAAATTAAACAATTCGAAGGAATGTCTTTGTCCCTGCGTAGCCAATCCACGTTGCTCTTCCCTTCCTTTCTCCTAATATGCTAACTTATTTTAGTATTCGGAGAAGCGTCGGGAAGTCAGTATCGTATCGAGCAATCAGTCAGTCGACCACTAGCTAAACAGTATCGAACAAGCAGTCAGCGAATAGTTAACAAAAAAGAACAATCGAGTCACGGTGTCATAGTCAATCGAAATCTATTTTCTACCTACAACTTAAAATCTGAACGTGTCGTGCATCAGATAATACCACGATCACGAGGTTATATCATTTATTAAATAAATCATCTTTGGGTACATCAAACGGCGTTATTTTTTTACGCGCGACCTAATCAAAAGCACACATTAGTTAGTATAATATCGCCGCCCTTTTCATCGTGGCCAGCGAGTCTATAACTCTAACGCGAAGCAAGAGTAAGTTGCGTCGGACGCAACAATCGCTAAATTGTAACCCTATACCTGTGTACTTAACAAGTGTTTCATACAAAATAGTTAATTTTCCAAACACTCTTATAATCTTTAAAAACACGACTCTATGTTTGGTAATCTTTCTCCAGGCGCGCTCTCGGTATTATCATCGCGCCATGTATATCGTGCGTCAATTAGACACTTAAATGTGATTGTTACCATAGTATCGGTAAGTAAGGACGCTTTATTTCGAGAGAATTTATCATATGAATGTCTTACAACATTTACGAACTAGAACGCCGCCATGATGAGCGTACAAATTACCACTGCAAGGTGTCGCCAAAAACATTATTTTGATTCCTTCACTCTTCTATTAATCAAAATAAAAATTTTTCAACAAAGATATAAGCGTAATATAAGTTTTGATCGGTTAATTAATAAAGTTGTCGGTGACGCAAGATATAATTAAAATTGAAATCATTAAACGGAGAGTTTTGAAATATTATATCAAAATGATAAACGGATCAACACGTCATAAATGGAAAAAAACATTTCAGGTATTATTATATTATTAATATTTTTAACAAAATTATATGTTATTTAATACTATTTTCTACTGTTACAATTTAAATCGTTGTTTGAAAGAATATATGAGACAAGTATCAATGTTTTTTTTCTTGTATAGCTTGCAGAAGTGAGGAAAACAATGAGGAAGTGGAAACATATTTTAATGAAACGATATAAAAATGAGATCTTCTGAAACGAACATACGATTATTGTAATTCTAAAATATAAATGAGAAAAATCGTTACAATAATTGCGAAAGCAATTGCTGGATAAGAAACAATACATCATGGAACGTTCCTAAAATATATATAGTTACAAATTAAATGAGAACACATACAATTTCTTTTTAAGAAATTGCAAGATACATTAACTTACTTACTTTAAAAGGTTAATGTCTGAAGATTTGATAGACCATATTAATTTTATTCCTTTGAGGAACAGACGCAACCTTGTTTTGATATTTAAGAAAGTGGATTTGTAAATCAAGATCTAGTGTATGCTCGTATGTAACTAATATAGTTATATCATTGGAAAATATTATTTATACCAATTAAAAAGAAGTATTCAATTTCAGCAACGAACTATTCAGGAAAACTGGGAATTATCTGCAAATGAAAATAAGCTAACCTCTAAATACAATGAAAAAGAAGAAGAAAATGGTAATGATGATAATGAAAACACGGTTATGAAAATAATATTTTTATTAACAATGACATAGAAGAGAGAATTAATATGAAATTAAATAATGAAAATATTCTATATATACTAAAAAGATAAAGATGAAAAAATAGATGCATATATTTGTCTAACATACTAACACATAATGAACTTTCATAATATAGATCAAATTATAATTCGATAGACATCCAACATTAGAGAATTATGTTCATGCTAATCTAGTTGATACGTTTAAGATTTTGACTTAGGACATAATCGAGTGATTACAACTAGATATTACCGTGATAAAATTAGCGGACAAAGTTGTCAAAAACTTAATTTTGATTGTATAGATTTGAAAATAAGTTAAAAGTCATATTGTTAACTATGCTAACGAGAATTTATATAAAAAGAGTACTATTTTATCTCTTATTCGGTCGATAAAAGGATTATGAAAAACTGTAGATATAGAAATAATTCAGGCGTCTCATTTGATATCATAATAAGTATTATTGCATTTAATATAAATACTATGCTAAAAATACAAATTTATTATTTTCAGAGAAACAGAATATTCAAATGGATTACTGATATAATGGGTACTATACAAATAGGACAATTAAATAAAATACTTTTTAATGAAATGTTTCAATTGTGAAAAAAACATAACTTCTGTAACAAAGAAACAAATACGTAACGAAGAATATATGAAATTTTATGGTCAAAGACAATTAAATCACCATAGAAGAAAAATGAAGTAGCAAAAGATATATAAGCTGCAGGTAAACTATTATAATTAGTTATTAGAGTCAATTACAAGCTATATCATCTATATTTACAGTTCTTTTTATTTTTAATTTTACCAAAATCTATATTTCCATATATATATATTTAATGAATTTGTAATTGTAGTTCGTGGGAGAACCGGAATTTGCAATAAAGGAAGAAACTAAGAATTCTGCAACAAAGGAAGAAAGCTTTTTTTTCTTGTGTCTTTTTAGTTTGATAAATATATTCTTCAATCTATTTAATATCATGAAAAATTTTTAATTAATTTATCAAATTAACAACGAACGAAGGAACCTAACAAAGTTTCAGTAAATTTCGGTGAATACTTGCGATTGATTATTATTTCTATGTTATTGTTTCACCTTCATTTAACTCTGAAAATCTGTTTACATTGAGATATTTAGTATTTAGTATATTTTGTATTTGGATAACTATCGGATAAGAAAAACAAATTGTTAACTATGGTTTTAATCACGCAAAAAATCTGTAAAAGTTGGTTTTGTCCTTGAAGTAATGCGCAGTTATAGTAAGTTCGTACAAGAAGAGAAAAAAATTTATAAATCTTTCAATATGCTATTTTCAGTAATTTTCCACGCCGAGGAAGGAACAAAAGAAATTCCGAAATCGCATAATAACAATAGTTTACCAATTCCAATGGCCGACAGACCTATATATAGACACACGAGGTATTCATTGTTGAGTATTTTCGATTATTTGATTTCGAATAAAACAGACAGAAGACCACTTTCACGGAACATCTTTCGTCAACGATCTCCGTTTAAGATTTTATAACTATTATATTTATGTATTATTTGTAAAACGAGAAAAATTTTCTTTCTTTGATTTAATTTGATAACAATTTATGTATCAAATTTTGAAAAGATTCGTCGCGATATGATAGCTGAGATTCAAACGAATTTAACTACTTATAATACTATTGCTTGCGTGTGACCTTGAGTAGAAAAAAATTTCATAAAAGTTAAGAGCAAAAGATATCAAATGTGTTTTCAACGTGAGAAATAATTCTCTTACGAAGCGTCAATAATCCGTTAAGTATTATTAGATCATAAATTTCAGCAACGTTGGATCATTCGTAAACAGATATTTTCATGTTTTCCTTATTACAATATTTCATTCGTGAAATTCCATTTGATCGTAAAAGTATGATGAAATATGTAGATTCGACATTTTACGAATTTTGTTATATAATTTGAGTAACCATGAACGAAAGGAAATATCACTGGCAATAACTTTTCCTTTTCTTACGTAACACGTAATACTTTTCTTCAATTACGTCAAATCATTCGGTAAGTAATCATTTCACTTTCATCGATTTATTGTCATCGATTCATTGTCATCCCGGCAAGATATTGCAATTTCAAAACATGTTATATTTCGATTTTCAAACAGCTTCTCGATCCTTGAATACTTTTATGAATGAATTAACGCAAATAAATTAAAATGCATTAATATTAATATCGTTTTCTTCTGCATTATATTTATTACATAAGTTGTTATTATTTAAATGTCAAGGCAATATCCTTTTTAATCACGTTTTCGACTATTGATATCGTCTAAACGTAAACATATTCGGCCATATCCTACATAATATAAAATAAGAAGTGAAAAGAGAAACTCTGAAATATCAAATATCCGGTACATTCACCAAAGTCATTCATCATTGAAAGATCCTGATGGCGAATAAAACATAACTACAGGGTATAATTAAGAAACGAATCGCACAGAGAAACTGTCCTGTGTCTCTTCCTTGGCGTCAGAGTTATAAACCCGCTAGCTACGATAAAAATGAAAGCGGTTCTATGCTGGGTTACCCAAGGTCGTTAGCCAGTACCCCTCGCCTAATTTTTCGAAAAGATCCTATATTGGCTCTTGGTAAGGTTGCGCGTAAAAATGGTTTATTTGAGTGAACTGTAGATGTTGGTGTATGTTCTGACAATGATATAAAGTCGTGATTGTTGTATGGTGGTATATACAATGTGTTCGAATTCCAAGTTCTTATTCTGAAATAATTCTTGACTGATTATTTTATTTAATTGTGACTCGGCTGCTCTTTTAATTGCTGCTGTTTATTCGCTGACTGACTCGTTATTAATACTTCAGATTAGTGCTTATTAGACGATTGACTTTTAGATACCGATTTCACGGCCCTTCTGCAAATATTTGATAAGTTAGAATTTTAGAAGAAGGAAAGGAAAGAACGATATTGATTGACTGAGTAAGGACATAGACGTTCCTCGAAATTGTTTATACTTTCGTAGGAAGTATTTGTCGAAGCGATGTATTTTCGACTTTACTGAATGAAAGATAAAAAAACTCAATCGACGAAATATTAACATTTCAATCGAGCGTTCATCCTTTCCATTTTTACGTCAGATGAATGTGTTGCTCGTAGGAAGTTCATTAAAAATAAGCAATAAAATCAGATAGATAATATCAGATAGAGAAAGCAGATTCTGAAATCAGATGGCATTGATATTTATCTCCTCTACACGCACACATTCGAATGTAACCAACCAAATGCGAAGATTAACAATTTTTATTTATTACTTCACTTTTGGAGCCTCTGATCAAATTTTCAAAATTCGAGACGATTATTATGGCTGTACATTACTAAAAAAAAAAAAAAAAATAATAATAAAAAGAATTGTATTCCAAACATTTCATTATTTTTAATCGATTTACAATGACGAAAGTGATAGGGAATTTATAAGAAAACAGTTCGACGTTCTAATTCGTTAGTTTCAGGTTTTTCGTTTTTTCTTTTTTCTTTAAAAAAATATCCTATAAAAAAATTGTATTCATTCGAGAATAATTTATAGCGTCGCACGTTGGCAAGCATCTAGATTTGTCTATAAACTGAACGATATTTCGCCAGTTATTTTTTTTATTGTATGAATGTAAACAAATATAATTGACTAATTTATTCTATTTCTTTACATTATTTAATAGTTTAGTAAGGCGTTACTATTGAATCTCTAATGCTTGATGTGCGTTTCTTAGTGATTAGTGTTACATAGGACACATAAATGATAAATTTTTATTTCATGACAAATTTATATTAAGTACATACTTAAATTTATCAATTATTTTATGAAAAATAATAATTAGTGGATATATATAATTATACATTATATATCAATTTGATACAAATCAAAAAACAAATTCGTTACCAATATTATCTACGAGTTAAGATCAAAATTATTTTTCGTTATGGTATCTCCTATAGTTGTCCAATTTATATTATTACTATTACTACTATTATTACTATAATGATGATATAATAATAATAACCAGACTCTTTTTGCGGGCCGGATTCAAAAAAAGGGGCCTAAGGGTCTAAATACACATTCATATTACAACTAAAATTCAATGAAATTACAAAATCTGTAATCATATATGACTTTTGCAAAAAAACTATCGATGTAATTTAATTTCGCTAAAAAGTACATTTCTGTGAAAGCATCCGAATTTTTTTTATCTAAGGTAGTTTCCAGAGTATCAGGGCTTCATGGAATTACACTGATTTTTGATGATATTTGTCACTCCTTTAACACGTTGACTGCTATGTCAGCCATATGTGGTTTACGGCAAAAATTCTGAACAAGCCCCATCAGCCGTATTTGATGATAGTTATTTTAGTGCTTACAAAGTAAATTAGTAAATATTTCGAAAGATATTTCACAGAATATGAGACTACTGAATTGTTATGAAAGTTTACTAAAAAAACTTTGAATTGTCATTAAAAATTTATTTAATTTATTTAATTTATGATTTTTGTAAAGAATTCTATTCATTCCATTTATTAAATTGAATTGTGCATTCTTCGGTATCAATCTTTCTTTCTTCCTCAACGACTAAGTCTTGTAAAATATCACAAATACTATCTTCATATTGAATATCAATCAAGTAATGACAGCATTTATCAGTATCCGAATCAAAATCTAACGTAATTCTATTTATATTTTTCTTTCTGAAAAATCTCAGTGGTTCTTCATCGCTACTATCAGAATTTTTGTAAGCCTCGTAACAGGCTTCTTTATTACTACATTATTTTCTAAAAGATAACTCTTCCATTTTTCTTTTTGACATCACAGATAATTAGGGAAAAAATTATAACACAATAAAATTTTAACTATTCGTTACTACTGAACAAATTCAAACGCTTTTAAAAAAAAAATTTTCAACTAAATGCGTGTCGTGAAACATTTCGTTCTATACGTAATTTATCTTTTGTAATAAGAAGATAAGAAACAAAAAACCCTCAATAATCTTCCAAAAAAGATTATCCTCACCATAGGATAAGAATTTCTTTCTAAACGTAATAATATCTTACTACAATAAGTAACTATTGACACAGTATCTTTATAAACTGGCATTATTGTGTAGCGCAGTATAGCAAACGCGAGTGGGCCTGACGGAGATTTTCTTGATAACTAGCGTGGCAATCAACGTGTTAAACTGAATTATCGATACTAACAAAAATGTCTTTCACCTGTTAACTGTATCGTCAGGCTGTAAAAATTTAATCAAAATCAATGATTTTTAATTGGGTAATTTTCGTAGGTCGCGGAGCCTTAAAACGCGGGATTGGGTTCCGGTGAACGCGCTGAACTAGGTGTGCTATTGTTAAAGATAGATTTGAGCTGTTTTGTTTTTCTTTTATATCGTTTTTTGTTGTCTTTGACCATAGAATTTCATATATTCTTCGTTACGTATATATCTATCTGTCACAAAAGTCATCTTCTTCGTCCAATTGATCCAAAAGCAGATGATTCTTCAGTCTTGGATATTTCTCGTACCACATGAGATTTTACATTAAAAAGTATTTCTTTTAATTATTCCATTTGTATAGTACCCATTATATCAAAGACCTACTTGAATACTGTGTTTCTCTAGAAATAATAAATTTGTATATCTCAGCATAGATATTCGTAATATTCATATTAAATGTTATGATACTTATCACTGATATCAAATAAAGTGCTTGGATTATTTTCACATCTACACATTTCTTAATCCTTTTATCAATTGAGTAAGAGATAAAATATTGCTCTTTTTATCTAACTCTTAATTATCTGAATTAACGATATTATGATTTTTAACTTATACTCAAAATTTATGCGATGAACAATAAGTTTTTGACAATTCTTTTCACTAATTTTATCAAAACTATATCTGATTGTAACTGTGCAACTATACATCTTAAGTCAAATACTTGAGAGTATAAACTAGATTAGCATAAACATAATTCTCTATTGTTGGATGTTTATCGGATTATGGTTTGGTCTTTATTATAAAAGTACAATTTGTTTTGCAGGTCAGACAAATGTGTGTATCTATCGTTCATCTTTACTTTCTATATATATACAATATTTTCATTATTTAATTTCTTATATATATATATATATATATATATATATATATATATATATATATATATATATATATAATCTTCCTTCTTTATCTTTATTAACAAAAGTATTATTATCATATTAATTACGATTTCAATCATCTTCTTTTCCATAGATTTTAGGTGTAACCTTATTTTCGCTTGCAAATCATTTCGATTATATCTGGGTAATTTGTATTTGAAATGTAATAATTCTTTTCAATTTCAACAAGTTCATCTTTTAAAATGTTAAAATCTTATTGACCAATTGAGAAAGTGTGTGTAACAATTTTTCTCATTCATATTTTCGAACTATAATAACTATAGATTAGGTTCAGAAGATTCCATTTTTGCATAGTTAGAAGAGAGTGTGGAAAATTAACTATTTTGTATAAAATTCTTGTTAAGTAAACAAGTATAGTAATACATCTAAAAATCTACTCAAACTTTCTTTAGCGTCTTCTTATTTACATTTTTTAATGTTAAGAAATCTTATATCTGTAATTGTTCTTTCAATTCTTGATAGACTCAAATTTTACAACGTGCTCTCTCATACTTTTACATTTACGTATTCGTATCAACGAGCGATACAGCTACGTTGAACTTGTGTAATATATAGTTCTAATTATTTTTCAATCTATTCTCATCGATGAATTTTTTTTCATTGTTCTGGTTTAAACTGCATTTATAGAATAGTTTTGGTTTTTAATCGGTATCTAGTTTTCTATAATCTTCTTAATATATTTTTCTTTAAATCTATGACAACTAGATATCAATATGAACGCCAGGATTAAGAAAATTGTTCCTTACTTTGGCAAACTAAAATCATAGGTATTTATAGATCGACAAAATCCACTTTTGATCCATACATTTCTTAGAAATCCATTCCGACATCTCGCAGTTTATTTTTATCCATAAATATGCTCGTTTAATTCACATTAGAAATTTTTATTTTGATCGTGTCAGATCTCTTTTAAACAACAAATAATTATAAACATGATATTAGGAACCAATATTTTATATATATTTACACACATTTAAATAGCCGTAACCTGCACTATTAAGGTATAATCTGTTGCAAATCGTATAACGTATCCATAGGTATCTACTTATCGTAGGTAGGCATCTCGCTTACCTGACATCGTTTTTAAATGTGTTAATATATGATCACCAATCGTAATGTATGTCTCACAACGGCGACAAAATGATGAATTTTTTTGTAAAAATAGGCATATTGTCCCTCTGTATCAGCGGTTGAAATTTTGATTACGAATTGCTTTTCGGATTCAAATGGAATCTCATAGAAGATATTTTTAGGAAGTCTTCACGAAAATACATAAACTATATATCGACTTTTTCACTATTCGTAAACTTCTCCATCTTTTGAGAATGTGAAGATATATACTGAGGAAGATCAACAAGCCGTTTATTCCGCAATAGAAAAATTTACATAAGATTATAAATTCATTTGGATACGTGTTTTATTTTTTTCACCGAATAAATAACTAGAGTTACCTAAGAAATAAAGAACAGCTTCCAATTAACGATCTCAAAAAATATCGTGTAATTACCGATTTCGTAATCAATGACGAAACATGTTTGTTTCAGTATGTATAAGAAATTCTTAAAGTTCGTCCATTTTTTTGAAAAGACTCGGTATGTACAACTATATTTATATGTATCTACCTGTTTCGAGTTGTAAATGTGCTAAAAATAATAGGTAAAATAAATTACAATATGTCATATACGACTCGCATAATGACATCAAAGTGGCATCTGTGCCTCTTATGCTCATTTTAATCATTTTATATTTTTATTAGTTCATTATAAACTGAGCATTTTATCTGCTTCATAATAAGAGATGACAGTCAAGAGTTCACTGATTTCATTAAACCTGAAAGTATTCATAAAATAAATTGATAGAATACATCTTAGATGGCTGATTAAAGTCGATTCTGAACTTGATCCGTTTCTTTCGTCGATATCTAATTTTAATAAAATATGTATATTATTTTACATAAAGGAACAAAATTTATTAAATAATTTAATAATTTAATATTAAATAATAATATTATATATTATATAAATATTAATTTAATATTAAATAATTTAATTTATTCAAATACACATATACCCGAAACGATCAAAAAATGAATAAAATTAATCTGCGATGTCGTTCAACATGATCGCCTAATCATACTCTTTACTCAATGTTTGATTTTTGACATATCGTACATAAATATCTCTAGTGACGATCGAGACGAATGTTATTTATAAACAAATTTGTAGTGCAGAATAATTGTCTATGTCTCAAATGTAGGCAATATTATTGAGTGGCCTGTGATGTGCCTTGTTATCTTCCTGCCATTTCGATCGTGTCATTATATTTGTGTTGAAAATAGTAAATCAGTCACCGAGAAGCTAGTAAGATAGTAGGTTGCTGGCTTAATAGTGATTGAAATATTTTATCGAGGATTTGATTCATAGTAACGTAATCCTTGTAGAAGAAAATAATAATTGATGTATGCTAATCGACGTAACAGTCCTAATATGCAGAAATGTACATGACTGTAAAGAATGGACTATTACCTATTAAAGTCCATTGCATCTTGTCATGGCCTATATCATTTTTATCATCATTTAACTACTTCTCAATAAAAGGTAAAACGAGCAAGTTTATCAAAAAAGGTTAACATGGAAAGATAAGCCTAATATATGTTATTTCCGACTAATGTTAACCAATGATTAATATCGGACGGATGTTACCGTTGATTTTTCGTTTCATTTCTTAAGTTATTTATTACTTGCAACAAAATATGCCTATAATTATATTATTGTTTTCTTATTGCGATCGAAGAAGCTTCCCCACAAGTTTGAATCCTACAGTATTCTCAACCCATATGTACGGAAAACAATTTATTACTATTGTAATACTTGTACTTGGATATTTTCATTAAAACATTAAAAACTACTGAAAATTTATGAATAAAATAGCGTCCGGTAACACACACACACGTACAAAGTCATGACTAACAAGTTTCACTGTCGAAATAGTTTTAAATTTCTTATCAGTTTCACAGTTAAATCGCTTGACTTTATATTTAGTACGTTTCACATGGTGCACCAATGTCGAAATCTCAAGAACCTAGCACAATCCAATGAAATGAAGTTTTAAATTCAAATCTATGGGTCATTGCGTCATAGTAGAATAGTTCGATAGGTAGATAAAAACGGCAATTAGTTCCGACTAAAAAAATCACTTCAACGGTGAGCTTCATTCGAGCAACATCTAAAGGTGCCACGAGCACGAGAAAAGTTTTCCCGGATCTAAAATTGTATAACTTCGTCGATAACGCATCAATTTTAATTCTGCGAATTGCAAAATACTTCTGAACGTAAGTAAAATTCATATATGCATTAAAAATATCATAATTGTAAAGTACGATATAATAATTTAATAGCAATTATTTATAAAAATCATGTTAAGAATTATATGCAAAATTTTCTATGAAAAAGTTTTAAAAGAATTTATTTGGTAGTACCATTTTGTTAGAAAATCAACAAAGATCAGCTGCCATTAGGTTTTACTCGAATTGTTATAAAAATATGTAAACTGTTTAAGCAGCGTTTAGATATAATCCCACGCGAATTAATACGGGGGGAAACAATTTTTTTCTAACTTTTGAAATAATAGAATATTTTGAATTTATAATATGATTTAATTTGATTAATATATTACTACAATTTGTGATTGTATATTAATAGATAAACGAATAATGAGAACAATTATTGATCATCTCAAAGACATATTGCGAGCCTTTATTTAACACAGTCTAGCTTACAAATTATATTACTTTTTGCGCGTTTGAATATCGCAACAGTCATGTACATGTATATATATATATATATATATAAATCACCATCTCTATATATGTGCCTGTATAGGTGTGTATATATATATTTATACACACACACACACACACACACACACACACACACACACACACACACACACACACACACACACACACACACACACACACACACACACACACACACACACACACACACACACACACACACACACACACACACACACACACACACACACACGTGTATGTGTGTGTATATATATATATATACACATATATATATATATATATATATATATATATATATATATATATATGTATTTACATATACAGGCACAAATATGGAAACGGTAATTTATTCGCAACGATCATAGATCGAACAATTTTCTAATTACGCATTTAAAATGTTACAATATTTTAGAATTATTAATGACTTAAAATATTATAGGGGCATAAATGTGAGAATTACAAAAATACTACTTACTTAATCGAAATTAATTCGTTGACATATTATATATTTTTTCAATAGAATTGATGAACTAATCATAGCCAAAGTGAAGAACTGCTAAAGAGTAGAAAAAGGAACGATCGAATTGAATCAGTCAAATTGATAAAATAAGGAATTGTGAAGATCTTCAAGTTTATGTTCATCTTTACATTTACAGATTAATTTGAAAGAACAGAAATGATGAGAGTGCCGATAAAAGCGAATAAACAAGAAATGGTTGTTGCGAATAATGACTTGAAATTCGGCACATCCACCGAATATCCAAGAGATGATACGCCTTTTTCCGTTGAGAACATCGACGAATTAACACCCGTTCGAAAATTTTACGATGGCCAAAGTATTTTAATTACCGGTGGAACAGGTTTCATGGGAAAATTATTAATTGAAAAATTATTTAGAGGGTGCCCCGGTATCAACTGTATTTTCCTATTAATTCGTCCGAAAAAAGAAAAAAATGTCCTTCAACGAAAGGAAGAAATTATGGAAGATGTGGTGAGTTCTTTACTTGCAATCGTTCATTAAATGTTCGTTTAACCCTACGATTTCATGTCTCTATAGAATAATTCTTAGATTTGAGAACACTTAATACATTTAGTAAATACCTTTCAGGAGAGGAACACAGATACATTAGTTTCCCTCTTTGTATCTTTTTTCATGTTAACGTTAACATTAACATTTCGAAGAAGAATGTTCTATAGTTACTTAATTAATGATCTACTTTGATGAAAATCACTTAAATTATTCCAGAGAAAATCCATTGTTTAATGAAAATCAAAAGCAATCATTTAGAAAAAGAACGTAGATAAATTAGAAAAAGTTATATGATAAATATGATAAAAAACTTGGTAGTTTTCTTTGCAGTAGAAAGATAAATATGTATTTTTTCTCAGAGTTGTTTTAGGTAGTTTAGCAGAATTCTTAAAAACCATCTTATTTCTCCTCAATGTTTCATGAGAACACTACTTTCTCTTTCTCCCATCTTTTATAATCAAAAATAAAAGAAAATAGTTAGACAGAATAAAAATATTTGACAGGTACGATACCCATTCTGTAAATACAGAATTGATTTAGAAATATGTCGATGCTTATAATCATCCTCAAAATACAGTAGAAAACTGCATATAAGTTGTAACTTACAGTGTATGTCTATTAATTAGAAATGAAAATCGAACAGGTACTAAATTAGAAACCAAATTATATGAAAGAGAAAATACGTTGAAGCAATTTCACAAATCACAAAAATAGAAATCAACTCGTAATTCTCTGATGCTCAATAACGAACAAGTGATCGTGATTCGATAGATTTACGGCGATAGTCTGCAGTAATATTCCCACTTATCAATGGTATCCAATATTTATTTAAAAAAATAAGTTGGAGATACGACACAGAGACGACTTTGGTTACTCAATTCTACTAATGATACGTACAGACCTATCTAAGGTATGAAAGATTTATAAATCTATCAATGCACGCTTTCCAGTTATTTTCCACACTGAAAAAGGAGCAGCCAGAATTCCAAAATCGCCTAATTGCCATCGAGGGTGACTGTAGTTTAACGAATCTCGGAATTTCGAAAAACGATAGAGCTAGGCTTATACGAGAAGTCTCTATTGTTTTTCACGTTGCCGCTACCGTGAGGTTCGACGAGAAAATTAAAACGGCAGCAGCTATTAACGTTCGAAGTTTGAAGGATATGATATACTTATCCAAGGAAATGTCGAAACTGAAGGTACGAATTCTAATCTCTTTACGAGTACTAGAAACTCTGTTACGAATCTCTATTTCGATTATTTTTAATGATGGATATCGTTTTGCAACTTTGTTATTGATATGCCATGTAGGTATTAATAACTATGTGTATCTTTCATTGAATTCCTTATCTTTGATATTATAGAGTTTCGTCCATGTATCATCGGCTTATGCCAACTGTCTACAAAATCCGATCGAGGAGAAGTTTTATGATCCTCCGATGGATGCCGACAAATTCATCGATTTAATGGACTGTATGGACGAGAAATTTCTCGACGATATCACGCCGCAGTAAGTCTATCTTCGAGTGTTGATTTCGTATTAGTAATTTCACATTTTTATTTAACGACATAAGATTGGCATTTGTCGGGCGAAACGGTTAGACGAATACGTATATATACTTCAAAAATATACCTACATAAACTTCAAAAATCAATAGCAGAATATCACAAGTTTTAATGTATGAATATCACTATTTAAATGTATGTGAATATTAAAAATATTGCTTCTTCATATAATGTGTACATTTTAAGTAAAATATTGTCATAAATTAAAAACCTAATTAAAGGTCGATGAAAAATTACTGTAAAAATTAAAATTGAACGTGCAGTTTACATTCATTAAATATATTTCTTGGAAACGAATATAATGAATTTACTGTAACGTGAGATTTAACAACGTTTTCTCATATTTGTTTAACATAATAACTTTACGCTGTATCTGATAAGATCATGAATTATAATAAATTTCAAAATTGAGAAACAATATTACAGTTTAGCAACATTTACAATGAAATATACTATTTAACAGTAATGCTTTTTATTTATATAACATCATTTAGAAAATCTGCTCATTATGACAACGATTTGTAAACTGCCAATATCTTAATGACTAAAACTTCGATATCTGCATTCAACCATTAGTATTGGAATGACGTAGGGTTACGTTAACCGCCTCGAATATATTAAAAATGCATTATAATGACACGTTATCTGACCAACGATTAAAAATTCATTAATATGTTTGATTTTAGGTTACTTGGGTTATGGCCAAATACATACGTTTATACAAAATCGATCGCCGAGAATATCGTAAAAAATCATGCCGGATTAATGCCGATTGGAATATTTCGTCCAGGAATCGGTTGGTAGTAAAGTGATCCTTGTAGAACAAAACAATAAAAAATATATATTAATTAACGTAATATTTCTAGTGGTGCCCACCTATCAAGAACCGATTCGAGGATACACAGATAATATGTACGGGCCAGTGGGAATTGTAAGAGGTTTATCAATGGGATTAATACGATCTTTTCATTGCGATGGATCGATAAGTTTCGGCATAGTACCTGGAGATCTAGCGACTAATGCGCTAATCGTTAGTGCCTGGGACATAGCAAATAGTCGAAGGTAACGCAAATAACCACGTTTACTCGGAATATTTTCTAACAAATAAAATGACGATTAGAAAAATTTAAATTAGCGGGTACGATACTTGTTATCTTTCAGATCGAACGAAGAAACACTAATTTATAATTATTTGTCGAAGGATAATCCTATTACCTACGATGAATTGGTAGACATGTCGATGAAGTACAATCAATTATTACCGACTAACAAAGCAATTTGGTACATCAGTTTTAGGTATACAAAATATCGGCCGGTTCACCTATTCTATACGTGTTTACTGCATTTACTACCAGCTTTTATATTCGATACGATCGCGTTTTGTATAGGTAAACAGCCAAGGTAAATGTCTCTTATCATTTTTTCTAAAGGGAAAATATTAGTGGTCGAAAATATAGAAAAATCCTTGCGAGCTTTATTCCTTTTTGTTCAAGGCTGTTTAATTTGAACGATCAGTTCGTAGACTAGTATGCAGCTCTCTACGCCACCCTATTCTTTGATAACATTTCAGCAGGACTAATACAGTTTACACCTACTATGATAATCTGTTTATCGTACGGATGCACTTGCCTCACTTCACCATTTTTATTTCATACAGTTCTCTCAAAAATTACATTAACAAGTCTTGGATGTCTCACAATGTGTCCTATCAACCTATCTCATCACCTAGTCGAAAATATCATCGAACTGCTCTTTACCTACCAATTTGATTCAGCATCTCTTCATTTCTGATACGATCTACATACTTATTTCACCTTCTGCATTCTTCTCTAACATCCCACTTCAGAGATTTCTATTGTCTTTCCTTCTATAGCTGATAATGTCTACATGTAGCTTCCGTACAATGCCACGCTACAATCAGAGATTTATAATTATGACATCCAGATACGTAAATCTATATTTAACGCGAGCAGATTAATCAACTTTAGAAATACTTTCTTTGCTTGGGCTTGTCTATATTTTCTGTTCTCCTTGATTTTTCCATCTCTGATCATTTTACTACCAAAGTTATAAAATTCATCTATATTTTCCTTCATATTTCATTATTTAATCTAATACCAACTTCGTCATTTGACTTTCTACAACACATTCCAATATCTTTGTTTTACATCTGTTTATGATCATCTTAAACTCAATTATTAAGGCTATGTTTACACCTCTTTCAAATTTTTCTGGACTCGAATAGATCAACAATATCGGCAGGATACCTTTGAATTATTATTTCTTCTTTTTGAATTATGCCTTTTTTTAATCTTCTGTATAATTCCCCTTACGTTCCTCGTTTATACTCAATACAAATAAAGGGAATAGGACTACATCTCAATCTCACTTCATTCTGAATCACATCTCAAGATTGTCATCATTGCAGTTTAATTCTCGTAAAGATTACAGATGATCGTTCTTTCTCTATACTTGATCCCAGTCATTTGCAGATTTACAGAATTCTCTGTACAACCAACCTTATTCAGATCTAAAAGAGCCAAAAACGAGTGTTTCTTCTATCTTGTTGGACTTTCTAAGATCTCACCTAGGGTTAGCAATGCTTCCCATGTTTCGATATTTCTTCGAGAGCATTTAATTTCTAAATTATTCGTATTAAAATTGTTCGCGATTGAAATACTACACTAATAGTACGATAATTTTCACACTTGTCAGCACCTTCTTTCCTTAGGTGTAATGATAATCACATTCTTCATAAAATCAAATGACACTTCGCCGGTCTCATACATCATACAAACTAAATAGAAGACTTTTGTCATTACTGCTTCTCTCCTTTTTCGAAGAGTCGTTATAAATTCGATGTGTTTTGTTCTTAATAACTGTCTTGTTACTTAGTGCTCTGTAAATTTCTGATAACAAAATTGGATCTCCTATTATATATTCTCCTCCTTTCTTTATAGTACCTGTTGCTTGAGCTTTTTACCTGTAACTGTTGCCCTATTTACTCCCCTTATCATCTTTCAGCCTTGCATGATTTCCCGAAGACTGCTTTTCCATCTTTTTTTTTTTTTCACTAAAAATTTTTTTGATTTTTTTATATGCAACACATATCTTTCCAATGGATATAATATTTTTACCAAATTTACGTTTCCGTTAAAGGTTATTCCAATTATATAAAAAAATTTATAAAACGTCGAACATGCTCAATTTCTTTACTATTACCAAATTGGACTTTGCTAATAAAAGATGGATCAAACTGTTAAGTGAGTTAACGGCAGAAGATCGAGAATTGTTCTTCTGTGATATAAAGGACCTCGATTGGGATAATTACTTTCAAAGTTATATTCTAGGGATAAGACTATACATTATAAAGGATCCTATTGAAACGCTTCCACAAGCTCGTATAAAATACCGAAGGTATCTTCTTTCTTGTATTCTTTCTTCATTGATCGTCTATCATTCAGAATGGCTTTCAAATAATACTTGTTTTTTTTTTTTTTTTTTTTTTTTTAATTTTTCAGACTTTACTGGATACACCAAACATTGAAACTTGTTATGGCCTGTTTTTTTTTTATGTTCACGTGGGTTGTGGGGTCCAGACTCTTGTAAATTTCGGATATGCGTAAAAGAATCAATTTACATTGTAGCGTGTGACAATTCAATGTAGGAAAAATTTATTTTTTTCCTTAAAACTGATATTAGTACTGTGTAATTATCCTTATGTGAATAAAATTACGATCATTTCTACATATTTCCTTAGATGAACGTTAAAAATTGCGCCAGGAGATAGACTTGACTCTGTACTGCTGTTATAATTGTAGTTTTAAAGGGTTTCTATTAATAATTCTGTGTATAAGTAATGCGGATTGCATATAAAACTTGCATAAAAATGTTTCTTACTTAAAAATCGTAATGATAACTATATTTATTTAAAAAATTAATAAGTATCGTATCTTCCGATATTATTCTTTCTAAAACAACAATTCCATCTTGACTATTTTACAATATCTTCACATAAATTGTACTAATTTCATACTCATTACATTACAAAATTGTTGTAATACAACATGGTTGAATATCCAATAAAAGTGCAAATAACTAACCAGAAACTATTTTGATATATATGAATTTTATATTGGCATATTACATTTTTTCTATATGTTTTGTTTATAATAAATGGATTACAGTAATAGAGAAAAATACCTAGAAATAACATGTTGCATCATTACAAATTTTAAGAATGATCAAGGACATATTGTTTCTTATCTAGCAAATGAAACAGTGTGTGTAACGATTTATCTAATTCATATTATCGAATTATAATAACTACAGATTAGATTCAGCAGATTCCATTTTTGAATAGTTTCAAGAATATGCATTTCCATTTCCTCTTCGTTTGTTTTATTTTCTTAAACTACACAAAGATAGACATTAATATCTATCTGCATTATTATTCAATGAATTAATTAAATTGTATCAGTAGACAATGATATTAAAAAACATATAAATTTGTAAAAACAACATTCATTTATAATAATATCTCAATTGTATCTTTCCATTTGTGACGTGTCGACCTGTTCTTCATTTTGATGCAATATTTTTAAATTGCATTTAGTGAATCTAATTTCAATTATATTTTGCGAATCCAACGACTTTAATTATTAATTTATATCGTTTTTTTTATAGCAAAAACTTATAAAATTCATGGATCTTTTTGTTTAATGATTTCGAATAGTATAAGAATAAATGAATCAAAACAATAAATAACTCGAGTGACACCCTACGGTGATAACTCGTACTTATTTAAACGATAATAAGATATTGCATTATTTCATTTTGTATTTTTGTAACAATTTTTCAATTTATTTTTGTCGACGCATATATATTTTTCATTGTTCTTGTTCAACCTGCATTCCTAGGATAGTTTTGGTTTTCCAAGCGGTATCTAGTTTTCTGTTAATCTTGTACATATATTTTTCTTTAAATATATGACAATTAGATCAGTATGAACGTCAGGATGAAGAAAATTGTTACTCACTAATTATTTTGGCAAAGAAAAATCATAGATATTTTTTAGATCGATACAATCGACTTTTGATCGATACACTTAAAAATCCATTGAGACATCTTGCAGTTTATTTTTATCCATAAATAAGCTCGTTTAATTGACATAAAAATTGTTTATTTTGATCGTGTCATCTTTCTTTTAAACAACAAATAATTATAAACATGATATCGGAAGCAATATTTTATTTATATTCACAAACATTTAAATTGCCGAAACTTGCACTATTAAGCTATATCCTATTGCAAATTGTATAACGTATCCAGGTAAGCATCTCGCTCGACTGACGCCATTTTTAAATGTGTTAATATATGATCGCCAATCGCAATGTATGTCTCACAACGGCGACAAAATGATGAATTTGTTTGTAAAAATAAGCATATTGTTCCTCTGTATCAGCGGTCGAAATTTTGATTACGAATTGCTGTTCGGATTCAAATGGAATCTCATAGAAGATGTTTTTAGGAAGTCTTCACGAAAATACATAAACTATATATCGACTTTTTCACTATTCATAAACTTCTCCATCTTTTCAGAATGTGAAGATATATATACTGAAAAAGATCAACAAAGCCGTTTATTCCGCGATAGAAAAATTTACGTAAGGGTATAAGTCATTTCCGCAGATTGAAATTGGATACGTGTTTTTCTTCTTCAACCCAATAAATAACAACTAGAGTTGCATAAGAAATAAAGAACAACCACCTCTTGTTTCAGTATGTATAAGATATTTTTAAAGTTCGTCCATTTTTTTGAAAAGACTCGGTATTTACAACTATATTTAGATGTATCTACCTGTTTCGAGTTGTAAATGTGCTAAAAATAATAGGTAAAATAAATTACAATATGTTATATACGACTCGCATAATGACATCAAAGTGGCATCTGTGTCTCTTATGCTCATTTTAATCATTTAATATTTTTATTAGTTCATTATAAACTGTGCTTTTTATTTGCTTCATAATAAGAGATGACAGCCGAGAGTTCACTGATTTCATTAAACCTGAAAGTATCCGTAAAATAAATTGATAGAACACGTCTTAGATGACAGATTAAAGTCGATTCTGAACTTGATCCGTTTCTTTCGTCGATATCTACTTTTAATAAAATATGTATATTATTTTACATAAAGGAACAAAACGGATATTAAATAATTTAATTTATTCAAATACACATATACTCGAAACGATCAAAAAATGAATAAAATTAATCCGCGATGTCGTTCAAGATGATCGCCTAATCATACGCTTTTCTCAATGTTTGATTTTTGACATATCGTACATAAATATCTCTAGTAACGATCGAGACGAATGCTATTTATAACCAAATTTGTAGTGCAGAATAATTGTCTATGTCTCAAACGTAGGCAATATTATTGAGTGGCCTGTGATGTGCCTTGTTATCTTCCTGCCATTCCGATCGTGTCATTATATTTGTGCTGAATAATCATCTGATTGATAATACGATATAGAAAAATTTCATTTTTTCAGTGCTTGAATCTTGTCATGTCACAATACACAAGCATGGTCGTTCAAATTGCCGTTATTAACAAATTATGTGGAATGCAAATTCAATCTGAACACCAATGATAGCTTGTTATTGAGTTGACGAATCCTTTTGGGTCACGAACACAAAAACCGAATAAGTTATTTGGCCCGTTTACTCCAATCTAGTTACTAGCCCCGTTTTGATCAATCCTAGATTTTACCGGGTTCGGGGCGTTTTTGTTCCTTATTATCGGTCTGGACTTGTTCCGAAATGCCGCTATATCGCCCCGTGTTT
Organism: Dolichovespula saxonica; assembly: GCA_911387935.1. Taxonomy (NCBI): domain Eukaryota; kingdom Metazoa; phylum Arthropoda; class Insecta; order Hymenoptera; family Vespidae; genus Dolichovespula; species Dolichovespula saxonica. Next base: position 1,336,611 of record OU427009.1, read on the forward strand.
AATTAATTTAAAGCAAGGACTTACCAATCTCTCTCCGATTGTAATTTTTTGCACAATGGGTCTCCCAAATAATAATAAGACCTTAATTTTATAACAAAAATAATAGACTTTAATCAACAGAAATAAAAGAAAATGAAATATTACAAATATAGCACAAGAATACAGAAATAAATATTTAAAATATAAAGTGAATAAAAGAAATCCGATACTTGACCGTTACGTGAAGGAAGAACGAAGAAAAGAAAGAAGGAATGATTACTAAAATTATTCGTTTTTCTTTTCTCGGCTTGACCGTTTTTCCAGCTCTTGTTACGCGGAGATTACAGTCAGTTGGCGAGTTGTAAGTTGATTTCGCGCGGCAATGTAGACTAACAAAAATTTAACTTAGACGTGACTTTTCGATACCAGTCCGCTATGTGACCTTAGAACTTATTTTATCTACTGACTTTTCGAGACTCCAGGTTTAGACTGACTTTCCTGGCGCTTCTCCAAATATTCCGTGCGTTAGAATATTGGGAGAAGGGAAGGGGAAAAACGACATTGATTAGCGGCGTAAGACGTTTTCCAAAATCATTCGTCGAAACGAACGAGTAACGAATTTGTACTTGACAGTATAAACGGACGCAAATAAACAAGTAACAAAACGATTAGTATAGAGCAAGAATAGGGCAAAGTCGATAATCGGATTAAAGTTTGCTTCCTTCCTAAAAGAGATAAACTCGAAATAGAATTCGAAAGGAGGTAGAAAAATGCTTGTTATTCGTCTTTGCTCTCTTTCTTTCTCTCGTGTTTCGACAAATCGATGTATATTTGTCATTCGTAGGCGGTTTAAATGTACTAATATAAAACAACAATATTGTTGCTACACGGCGACGTGACACCTCTCCCCCCCCCCACCCCCTTAAACAAGTCATCTGGAGGCTTCAGTCTTCGGCGACTCAGTATCGCGTGCAGAACGCATCTCCTCCAGAACGGGGTACTTTGTTGGGTCCCTCGGTGCAGGAATAGGGATCACGTCATCCACTCCTTCCTCTACTGACTGCGAATTCCGTAGGCCTCTTCGGTCGTTGTCCGTGTTTTTTACTCGGTTGATTTTTTTGGTTCCAAATCCGTTTCTTCGAGGTTCACTTCTGGCGCCTATATTAGTTCTGCCGTCGTGACTCCTCGTCACACTGTCTATGAATTTTTTGTTTGATACGTTGACGCGCTTGCTCTACAGCTTGGTGTTTCCCAGGTATGTGGTATTTTCTTTCTCTTGGTTAGCCTCTCTGCTCCGTTGAAATTTAACTTGCGCTCCTGTTTTGCTTGGGTCGTTGTTCCTAGGCGTTCTCTCCCTTTTTTTTTCTTATGTGGAGTCCTCTTGGATAGCCATCGTCTTTGCATTAGACCTTTTGATCGATTGTAGTTAATTCTTCTTCCTCTACTACAAGATGTGCATATGGCCATCTAATTTAGTGCGTATCATGTGCACTAACGCCTGCTCGTTTTCAAGAGTAGGGACCGTAGGGAATATGTTTAGAGTCCGTTTGCACGCCCCCGTAAACTGCAGAACAGGGATGTTGTGCCCGTTAAATTGCGGGATGGTCTTGGTTATTTCTCTATAATTGAGCTGTAGGGCGTTGGAACGGGGCGCCGCCACTGGCTGAAACGGAATATCGCTTGGTGCTACCAGACTTACGAGGACTGCTCTTTTCAACTCGTCTATTTCACGACGCATAGACATTAGCTCAGAGTTCACTTGTGGGTCAGACCCACATGAATAGCTGCTTCCCGGGCGCTCGATGCTATTTGCTTTTGTCACATTATTCGTTTCCCGAGTCTCATCGAAGACGACGGGCCTTCCTTCCCGGTCAAGTTCTTGCTCACGATGCAAGAAGAGTAGTTCACGGTTGTTTAGTTCGATTTGCCTTTTATTTAGCTCGACCGATTGTATTTTTTTTTTTTTTTATTACCGCTAATTGTTCGTGCAAATCTTTTTTTAATTCAATCAACTGTTCCCGCATGGTTATTAGTTCGATTTCGAAACGGGTTTAGCAATCCTTGATCAGATTTTCGCGTACCGCGATTTCTTGTAGGCAATTACTAAGTTCTTCGGAAAGTGAGTGGTCCGGAATTGCTGCATTTGCAGGAGAAGCTATACCGATTTAGCTTATATATGTAAATCTTATTATATATTTAGCTTATATATATAACGTCGTCGATTGGGTCACGAACACAAAAACCGAATAAGTCATTTGGCTCATTTACTCCAATTTAGTTACTAGCCCCGTTTTGGTCAATCCTAGATTTTACCGGGATCGGGGCGTTTTCATTCCTTATTATCGGTCTGGACTTGTTCCGAAATGCCGCTATATCGCCCCGTGTTTAATTAATTTAAAGCAGAGACTTACCAATCTCTCTCCGGTTGTAATTATTTGCCCAATGTGTCTCCCAAATAATAATAAGACCTTAATTTTATAACAAAAATAATAGACTTAATAAAAGAAAATGAAATAAAAGAACAGAAATAAAAGAAAATGAAATATTACAAATATAGCACAAGAATACAGAAATAAATATTTAAAATATAAAGTGAATAAAAGAAATCCGATACTTGACCGTTACGTGAAGGAAGAACGACGAAAAGAAAGAAGGAATGATTACTAAAATTATTCGTTTTTCTTTTCTCGGCTTTACCGTTATTCCAGTTGTTGTTACGCGGAGATTACAATCGGTTGGCAAATTGTAAGTTTATTCCGTGCGGCGATTTAGACTAACAAAAATTTAATTTAGACGTGACTTTTCGATACTAGTCCGCTATGTGACCTCAGAACTTATTCTATCGACTGATCTTTCGAGACTCCAGGATTAGACTTACTTTCCCGGCGCTTCTCCAAATATTCTGTACGTTAGAATATTGGGAGAAGGGAAGAGGAAGAACGATATTGATTCGCGGCGCAAGACGTTTTCCAAAGTCATTCGTCGAAACGAACGAGTAACGAATTTGTATTTGACAGTACAAACGGACGCAAATAAACAAGTAACAAAACGATTAGTATAGAGCAAGAATAGGGCAAAGTCGATAATCGGATTGAAATTTGCTTCCTTCTTAAAAGAGATAAGCTCGAAATAGAATTCGAAAGGAATTAGAAAAACACATCGTATTCGACTTTGCTGTCTTTCCTTCTCTCGTGTTTCGACGAATCGATGTTATTTGTTATTCGAATGTTATTTGTTATTCGTAGGCAGTTTAAATGTCTTAATATGAAACAACAATATTGTTGCTACATGGCGACGTGACAATATTATATATATATATATGTATTTACATATACAGGCACAAATATGGAAACGGTAATTTATTCGCAACGATCATAGATCGAACAATTTTCTAATTACGCATTTAAAATGTTACAATATTTTAGAATTATTAATGACTTAAAATATTATAGGGGCATAAATGTGAGAATTACAAAAATACTACTTACTTAATCGAAATTAATTCGTTGACATATTATATATTTTTTCAATAGAATTGATGAACTAATCATAGCCAAAGTGAAGAACTGCTAAAGAGTAGAAAAAGGAACGATCGAATTGAATCAGTCAAATTGATAAAATAAGGAATTGTGAAGATCTTCAAGTTTATGTTCATCTTTACATTTACAGATTAATTTGAAAGAACAGAAATGATGAGAGTGCCGATAAAAGCGAATAAACAAGAAATGGTTGTTGCGAATAATGACTTGAAATTCGGCACATCCACCGAATATCCAAGAGATGATACGCCTTTTTCCGTTGAGAACATCGACGAATTAACACCCGTTCGAAAATTTTACGATGGCCAAAGTATTTTAATTACCGGTGGAACAGGTTTCATGGGAAAATTATTAATTGAAAAATTATTTAGAGGGTGCCCCGGTATCAACTGTATTTTCCTATTAATTCGTCCGAAAAAAGAAAAAAATGTCCTTCAACGAAAGGAAGAAATTATGGAAGATGTGGTGAGTTCTTTACTTGCAATCGTTCATTAAATGTTCGTTTAACCCTACGATTTCATGTCTCTATAGAATAATTCTTAGATTTGAGAACACTTAATACATTTAGTAAATACCTTTCAGGAGAGGAACACAGATACATTAGTTTCCCTCTTTGTATCTTTTTTCATGTTAACGTTAACATTAACATTTCGAAGAAGAATGTTCTATAGTTACTTAATTAATGATCTACTTTGATGAAAATCACTTAAATTATTCCAGAGAAAATCCATTGTTTAATGAAAATCAAAAGCAATCATTTAGAAAAAGAACGTAGATAAATTAGAAAAAGTTATATGATAAATATGATAAAAACTTGGTAGTTTTCTTTGCAGTAGAAAGATAAATATGTATTTTTTCTCAGAGTTGTTTTAGGTAGTTTAGCAGAATTCTTAAAAACCATCTTATTTCTCCTCAATGTTTCATGAGAACACTACTTTCTCTTTCTCCCATCTTTTATAATCAAAAATAAAAGAAAATAGTTAGACAGAATAAAAATATTTGACAGGTACGATACCCATTCTGTAAATACAGAATTGATTTAGAAATATGTCGATGCTTATAATCATCCTCAAAATACAGTAGAAAACTGCATATAAGTTGTAACTTACAGTGTATGTCTATTAATTAGAAATGAAAATCGAACAGGTACTAAATTAGAAACCAAATTATATGAAAGAGAAAATACGTTGAAGCAATTTCACAAATCACAAAAATAGAAATCAACTCGTAATTCTCTGATGCTCAATAACGAACAAGTGATCGTGATTCGATAGATTTACGGCGATAGTCTGCAGTAATATTCCCACTTATCAATGGTATCCAATATTTATTTAAAAAAATAAGTTGGAGATACGACACAGAGACGACTTTGGTTACTCAATTCTACTAATGATACGTACAGACCTATCTAAGGTATGAAAGATTTATAAATCTATCAATGCACGCTTTCCAGTTATTTTCCACACTGAAAAAGGAGCAGCCAGAATTCCAAAATCGCCTAATTGCCATCGAGGGTGACTGTAGTTTAACGAATCTCGGAATTTCGAAAAACGATAGAGCTAGGCTTATACGAGAAGTCTCTATTGTTTTTCACGTTGCCGCTACCGTGAGGTTCGACGAGAAAATTAAAACGGCAGCAGCTATTAACGTTCGAAGTTTGAAGGATATGATATACTTATCCAAGGAAATGTCGAAACTGAAGGTACGAATTCTAATCTCTTTACGAGTACTAGAAACTCTGTTACGAATCTCTATTTCGATTATTTTTAATGATGGATATCGTTTTGCAACTTTGTTATTGATATGCCATGTAGGTATTAATAACTATGTGTATCTTTCATTGAATTCCTTATCTTTGATATTATAGAGTTTCGTCCATGTATCATCGGCTTATGCCAACTGTCTACAAAATCCGATCGAGGAGAAGTTTTATGATCCTCCGATGGATGCCGACAAATTCATCGATTTAATGGACTGTATGGACGAGAAATTTCTCGACGATATCACGCCGCAGTAAGTCTATCTTCGAGTGTTGATTTCGTATTAGTAATTTCACATTTTTATTTAACGACATAAGATTGGCATTTGTCGGGCGAAACGGTTAGACGAATACGTATATATACTTCAAAAATATACCTACATAAACTTCAAAAATCAATAGCAGAATATCACAAGTTTTAATGTATGAATATCACTATTTAAATGTATGTGAATATTAAAAATATTGCTTCTTCATATAATGTGTACATTTTAAGTAAAATATTGTCATAAATTAAAAACCTAATTAAAGGTCGATGAAAAATTACTGTAAAAATTAAAATTGAACGTGCAGTTTACATTCATTAAATATATTTCTTGGAAACGAATATAATGAATTTACTGTAACGTGAGATTTAACAACGTTTTCTCATATTTGTTTAACATAATAACTTTACGCTGTATCTGATAAGATCATGAATTATAATAAATTTCAAAATTGAGAAACAATATTACAGTTTAGCAACATTTACAATGAAATATACTATTTAACAGTAATGCTTTTTATTTATATAACATCATTTAGAAAATCTGCTCATTATGACAACGATTTGTAAACTGCCAATATCTTAATGACTAAAACTTCGATATCTGCATTCAACCATTAGTATTGGAATGACGTAGGGTTACGTTAACCGCCTCGAATATATTAAAAATGCATTATAATGACACGTTATCTGACCAACGATTAAAAATTCATTAATATGTTTGATTTTAGGTTACTTGGGTTATGGCCAAATACATACGTTTATACAAAATCGATCGCCGAGAATATCGTAAAAAATCATGCCGGATTAATGCCGATTGGAATATTTCGTCCAGGAATCGGTTGGTAGTAAAGTGATTCTTGTAGAACAAAACAATAAATAATATATGTTAATTAACGTAATATTTCAAGTGGTGCCCACCTATCAAGAACCGATTCGAGGATACACAGATAATATGTACGGGCCAATGGGAGTTGTAAGAGGTTTATCAATGGGATTATTACGATCTATTCATTGCGATGGATCGATAAATGTGGGCATAGTACCTGGAGATCTAGTGACTAATGCACTAATCGTTAGTGCCTGGGACATAGCAAATAGTCGAAGGTAACGCAAATAACCACGTTCACTCGGAATGTTATCTAACAAATCAAATGACGATTAGAAAAATTTAAATTAGCGGGTACGATACTTGTTATCTTTCAGATCCAACGAAGAAACCTTAATTTATAATTACGTGTCAAGTGATAATCCTATTACCCATGATGAATTCATAGACATGTCGATGAAGCACAATCAATTATTACCGACTAATCAAGCAATTTGGTACAACAGTTTTAGGAATGCAAAATATCGGCCAGTTCACCTATTCTACACGTGTTTTCTGCATTTACTACCAGCATTTATATTTGATACGATCGCGTTTTGTATAGGTAAACAGCCAAGGTAAATCTCTCTTATCTTATTTGTGCGATTGATGCCACCCCATGCTTGATTTCCGTCATTTTGAGCATCTTTAAAAGCTCAATTCAATCAGACTGTTTCAGATATAACAATTCCACAACCAAGTGATCGATTTTCCTTGTTGGACTTTCTGAGTTCTGTAATAGAATTAGCATTGCTCCGCATGTTACGAAATTCTTTGGAAAGCAAAACATCTGTTTTCTCCCAATCAGTCTAAACTTCTCTTTCCATATTAATCAATAAATTGTTCGTATAGAATTCGAACACGATGAAAACAATACGTTAATATTGCGGTAAATTTCTAATTTGTCAGCGCCTTCTTTCCTTAGGTATAATGATAATCACATCCTTCATAAAATCAATGGACACCGTCGGTCTCATACATCTTGCAAACTATATGGAAGACTTTTGTCATAACTGCTTCTTTCCTTTTTCCAAAGGTCATTATGAATTCGATATGTCTTGTTCTTAGTCACTGTTAAGTTACTTGGTGCTCTGTAAATTTCTGATAACAAAATTGGATCTCTTATTATATATTTTTCTCCCTTCTTTATAATACCTATTCTTTGAGTTCTTTTCCTTGGAACACTTAATCTATTTACTCCTTTATCATCTTTTAATCTTCTATGATTTCTTTGACACTGGTTTTAAATCAGAGTTTGCTTATATATTTGCTTATATATCTCTTTTTACTAAAAATTTCTGTGATTTTTTTAAAAGCAGCACCTATCTTTTTAACGACCATGCAATTTTTAACAAATTCACGTTTTCGTTCAAGGTTACTCAAAATATATAAAAAAATTTATAAAACGTCGAAAATAATCAGTTTTTTTCTTACTACCGACTTGAAATTTACAAATAAAAGATGGATCAAACTGTTAAGTGAATTAACGGCAGAAGATCGTAAATTGTTCTTCTGTGATATAAAGGACCTCGATTGGGATAATTACTTTCAAAGTTATATTCTAGGTGTAAGACTATACATTATAAAGGATCCTATTGAAACGCTTCCACAAGCTCGTATAAAATACCGAAGGTATCTTCTTTCTTGTATTCTTTCTTCATTGATCGTCTATCATTCAGAATGGCTTTCAAATAATACTTGTTTTTTTTTTTTTTTTTTTTTTTAATTTTTCAGACTTTACTGGATACACCAAACATTGAAACTTGTTATGGCCTGTTTTTTTTTTATGTTCACGTGGGTTGTGGGGTCCAGACTCTTGTAAATTTCGGATATGCGTAAAAGAATCAATTTACATTGTAGCGTGTGACAATTCAATGTAGGAAAAATTTATTTTTTTCCTTAAAACTGATATTAGTATTGTGTAATTATCCTTATGTGAATAAAATTACGATCATTTCTACATATTTCCTTAGATGAACGTTAAAGATTGCGCCAGGAGATAGACTTGACTCTGTACTGCTGTTACAATTGTAGTTTTAAAGGGTTTCTATTAATAATTCTGTGTATGATAAGTAATGCGGATTGCATATAAAACTTGCATAAAAATGTTTCTTACTTAAAAATCGTGATGATAATTATATTTATTTAAAAAATTAACCGAAAAATGTTCGTATTATTTATTGTATTGCAAGATTTCTTTTATAAAAATAAAAAGGGATGAAAGAGAGAATGAAATAATGGCAAATGACGAAGTTTTTTGATTGAAAGCCACGTTGAGCTAGATAAGATTCACCCAAACAAGGTGCATAATTCGCTTTGAATGTATTAAAAAAAAAAAAAAAAAAAAAAAAGAAACTTTGCTTCGATCAATGCACTCGCGTTCAAACCGAAGCTCTTCATTCTGAGTCGAGAAGGACGGCGAAAGGCTTAAAATAACTAAGCTATGGCCAACTCCCTGCCTAAAGTTCTCGTCTTTCTCTCCTTACAAATTCAAAGTTACTGGAGAATTCCGCTAGTACCTTCGAAGTGACGCAAAAAGGAACCATAGTTTCGAAATTTTCTGTGAATCTCTACTTCTATCTGACATTACAGTATCATACGATCAATCATAGTACATATTTTTAATCGAATGTAAAGTAATCTATAATTTTAATATATTGTTTTAATACAATTGACTTTATAAATTATATACATTTCGTAAAATTTTACATAGCGATTCACGAATGAGAATATTGCTATTTTTTCTTCATTCATTCACGAAATTCAAAATTTTTCGAAGATCTTGGTCAATGAGTGTAGGAGAAAATGAAGTCCTATACTAATAACGATTATGAAACTTCTAAAATTATTTACATCAGAATATATATCCATGGAAAAAATACAGTTCGAATGTAATTAGTATGAAATATACCATAGAATAAATCAATTATCTCTAGATTTGCATTAAAAAATTATTTACCCTTGTTTTCTGACAATCCAAACATTCTCTTAGTTTATATCTCTTCCTACATATTTGTAAGAAATAATGTAGGACTATCGTCAGGAATTAATGTAACTTAACGATTAACAGTTGATTAAGGGGTTACACCACCTTGAAAAAAAATCAATTTGGCTAGATCAATTGTTTATACTTTTAAAAATATTTTAAGCTTTAAATCATTCAAAAATTCAAACTATTACTGAAGTTATAGCAATTTTCAGTGAAAGCAGCGGAGTTGACCCGAAAGCGCTCGGACATCACGATAACCAAAACCTTGACAGAAGATTATTTACATTATTCCTTTGGGTTTCGGAAGCTAAAAATAACTCGAGTATATTCATTGTCGTAATTATCGGACCCTCTTTATATAGTATATGTCTATATTATACTACAGAAAGCAATGAAACCGTTGATTTTTATGTAAATGCATCTTTCGGGTACCGATTAATTAATTTTGTATCTGTTTTTTCTGCTATAAGAGAAGTGGTAAAGTGTAAAAAGAGTGCGGCGGTGATATAAACTTTACCGAAACTTCTGTTCGTGGTCTTGGCTTTAAACTGAAAGTGAATTACGCTAAATGTGAACCAGTTTTAATAAACTCATGTCCTTTTATTGGTGGTAAAGAATATGATGTGAATAGAAGAATAGTTTTTGCGTTCAGACTTCTTGGAATCGGGTTATCAGGAATAGAGAAATTCTGTGGAATCATCGACTTATTTAAACCAATTTTCCACTCGTTCTACGATAAAGTTGTGAATGACATTCGCGTTGCTACAAAAACTATTTGTGAATTGTCTATGAAAACTGCTGAAAAATTGTTGTAATTGCATCTTATGTTGCAGCTAGTATATTCAATGATGGATATACTAGTATATTAAAAATGATGCAATTACTACTATTCGCATCGAATATCCATAACCAACGTAAGAGCGCAACAGGATGCAAAAGAGGCCAGAAAATTAAAAAGAGTTGCACAAAAAGAAGCGGAGGACATCACAGCAACTGTAGAAGACCTCATGTATGGTCCAGGAATTACAGATTGAAGGTTATATTTGATTTTAAGATGCTGACATCGTAGTAACTAAATTTTCTTTTGCGTTTTTTTCGAAACTACATTTTTCAAACTGGTGTAAACGATATCTCAAGATCTACTTAACCGGTCTGGTTCAAATTTACAACACTTATTTTCTGTAAGATTCTCTACAATGTGACGTAGGATTTTTGTGATTGGTTGCCATGTTTGAAAGTTATAAATATTTTAGAACTGAAAATTTCGATGAAAATTCGAGTTCTTTTTTTAAACAGCTGTCATTTCTACAAAAAAATTTTGTTTAATCTTTCCATACGTCAGATTTTAGCTATTACCCTTTCAAATAAGAAAAAATTTATTTATTATGTTTTAGACGATGCCTAACAGAGAAATCAAGTACACCATCGGCAAGGATTTTCAAAAGAGGGTCCTACTTATCGGCTTATATCTCCGCCATTTTTTTATTTTTTTTTAATCGTTAATATTGGAAATTGTTCTTGATACTACAATACATATGTGTTAAATGAAGCTTATGTTATATACTTAATAGCAGCGTCAACAACAAAAATTCATTTTTATACCTACTTTTCCGAGAGACAAGATGGCGTAACCCCTTAATGACGCGAGTGGTCGCAATAACTAAGCGAGATCTCGAAATATTATAAAGGCGGCCCTCAAGTGGTTTCACTCAAAGCCTGATTTTATTGAAACGACGTCCAATGATTTGCTAATTGCACTCAAGGGCATGTTTCATCATAAGCCGAACGGAATAATGTTACGACGACGTTTTCAAGATCGTACGTAAAAGAAAAATGAATCATTCCATTATTATGTTCACGAAAAAGTTATTCTAGCAAATCGTATTGCGGTGAGTGATGAAGACATCGTTGGATACATCGTCGAGAGATTCTCACTTGCGAGACTTAGAACGCGTACAACGTTTTACATCGAGAGAATCACTTTTAGAGGCATTTGATGAATTATCACGCTACGCGATAATAATGGTGCATCGACAAACAGTAACACAAAATCAAGAGAAAAAGTTCAACGGAAGTAAGGGTAAGAGCGATAACCGTTAGAAAGATGTGAAAACTGCAATGAGCGAAAATAAAGAATCCAGCGATGAGAAAAAAGTAATTAAACGATTTTATAATTGTGGTAAGAAAACTCATGTCAGCGATGCGTGCCCTGACAAAAATAAAGGACCGAAATGTTTTAGTTGTCATGAATACGAGCATAAAGCGTCGGATTTTCGTAAAAGAAGAAATGAAAAAGGTTGAGACAAACTGCGTGGTAACCATTATCAAAGCATGGGGAAAAGAAAATTTAAGGGAATATTTATCACGAGTTATAGTGGACACGATTCCACGTTCTTTGAATCATCCTTAAGCAAATTGAAGTATGTAGAAGTTAAAAGAAAGAAGAGATGTACTCGCCGAATTAGTAGTTCAGAATCCGAAACTGAAAAATATGGGAAACAAAAATCAGTTATGAGATGTTTAGTTGCACGAAATAGTAATAATCCTAAAAGAGTTACCAAAAGACATATTCCGTCTATATATTCTAATGAGGCATCAAAACAAAAAAATCAAGTTCAAAAATGTGTCGTCTGCAGTAAACGTGGAAAAAGACGTGAGTCGAGGTACTATTGTTCACAATGTGATTGTTGGCTTATGCGTGGTACCATGTTTTGAACTTTATCATACCAAAGTCGATTATTAATATTGTGTTTGACTTTAAATACTTTAGTATTTGCGTTATATTGTATTAAAAAATGTTATATGAGCATTATAATATAATATTTTAAAAAAATAAATTATGAAGGCTTAACAAATGGCCGTTGTAGAGAGGTGAGTGAACAAGGAGCAGCAAACCGATTACTAAAGCCGCAACATATCAAAGTGAGGTGGGCCAGCTGCAGGATAAGACAGAGGACAGTATAGTCTCACGGTACTATGGATGCCTTGGATATGGGCATAACGTCCGAAACTGCAAGAACCCGAACAGAAGCAGGCTCTACTACAAATGTGGTAAAGCTAATTACCAAGAAAGAGGGTGCCTGGCCACGGAAAACTGCATGTTATACACAGAGGCGGATAAAGGATAAGGAAAACTCAAGACAAACTGACCACGCTCCTGAATCAGGACGGTGAAGCGTCTTTAACACTTTCACGTCCGGTGTAACCAACGTGATGCCATTGACAAGCCGGTCGTTATTTAACGTGGTGTTATTAGAAAGCCATTTGCAAAGCCTTTCAGAGGTTTTCAGTTGTTTGTTTTCAGAGCGTCACATTGCAGTTCGGTGTATAACTTTAATAACGTTGTGAAAATATTCCCTGATAATGGATTACGAAGGAGAGAACACTTTAATAGATAATTATGATATTCCTGAGGTTAGTGATTTAGGAAAGACAAATGAAAGTGATACAAAATCTACAGATTCAGATATTATTAATGAAATGCAAAGAAGATGACAGGATCAGGCTTTTATCAAGTGACTCTGAAGAAAGCGACGTAAAAACGTATTTAGATTGGACAGAATTTGATGAACCTGCGAATAATGAAGCTTTTCAAGGCACTCCGGGTTTTACTGTGTTTCTAATAAATACAAGTATGACTTAAGCATACAGCAATATATTGGATACAAGACTCACACCGAAGAGAATTTTGAAAATCCTACAACATCGACTCATCACAGCTCCTCAAAAAGCTCCTACGATGACCCGAATTCTACATGCGAACCTGAATCGGAGCAAGACAGCCAACGATCTCCTGCATCAGCTGGCTCAAGAAAAGAAGGTAGATCTCTGCTATTGCTCACAGCGAGCATTATAAGAACAAGAAATCGACATTATGATTCTCCGATCCTCACGGCACAGTGGCCATTTAAATCCTGGAGAGCCAAGTAAGATACCGGTGGAGAGCCACTGAAGCTGCCAGGGCTTCGTTTGGATCAAAAGTGGGAAAGTAACATATATTATTTGCTATCTCACAGCAAACACACACATTCGCGAATTCTGGGAGAAAATCGACTGGTTGGAGGAAGTGATCAAAAAGCTATAGAGGTGTCTTAGTCAGCTTCAACTGACCTTCCGGAACATGGGTGCATCTTCAACGTCAAAACTGCCGGATTCAGAATTTTGTAAACCTGTTTTGGCACTGGCTAGATCCTCTGACGATAAATCTTCTCCAAACATTTCGGATAATTTTGATTCTTGCTTCAACAGCATTTTTACCTTTTCGATACTAAACAAAAAGTAAAATATACCAAAAATGCTGTTTCTTTTCCATATTGGAAAGGGTGTACAAACCAAAGACTACTGCGTAGAATCAATCGAACTTTTTCACTAGCAAATATTGGCTATATACGCAGCTGAAGAAGTATATGACGATGATGATTATAAGACTTAAATGTGAAGTTGGCTGTAAAAAAATATAATAGAAAAAAATTATGGAAAAAAACGAAATGACTTTCCGAACAACCTAATTAATTAGGTATGCACCATAAACAAATAATAATAAAATTAAAATTGTACCACATATAAGTAAATTAAGAAGACAAATTACTTATGATTATGTCCGTCAATGATTTATCGAAAAAAAATTACAAATAGTAACTCGTACCGATTCGGACCATCTTTCGTCCTCACCATGATGAGGGAAATCTAAAGGGAATTAAATTTGTTTACTCACAACTTAAGATGTTTTCTGCAGTATGGTTCCTAAACTCTTCCGCGTTGTGTAGGTCGATAATAAAAGAAGCTGATTGATCCGTAGTAGGTCTCATCCAATGTGATATAGATTGACATCGAAGTACGACGAAAACGAAATTAGTTGAAATTCAGTAGTAGAGTTCACTTGAGAAAGTCTCGATAATCTGAAAAAGAATAAAAAAAAAAACATTTTATGAAATTTATATTTTCATTATATTTTTAATATTTAATTTATAATATTTATATTTATATTCTCATTTTATTATTAATACAATTTTACAATTGTTTGTAAAATACAAAATTTAGTAATACACAAAATTTTAAAATTGTATTAACAATAAAATTTAAAGATTTAATTATCAGTATCTTTTTCCATAGAACTATTACATTTTTGATAATCTTCCATGATTCGCTGATTCTAATAAACGAAATAAGATACAAAAGCTTCAGAACAAGTTTTATTGTAACGATTATTACTCGTCTTAGCTCAAAATGGACTTACGGTTCTCAGAAAAATATTGGTAATGTTTACAGTCGGTTATTATTTAATAAAATCACACATATTATCTTATAAAAACTATGTTAAAATCATTAGAATTAATAAAATTAATTTAACTTTTGATTAGAATTGTAAACAATAAAATATATATATATATATATATATATATATATATATATATATATATATATATACATATACATATATACACACACAATAACAATGATTTTTCGTAAAAAGAGAATATGTGGATCTAAATAATCTTTAAAAGATAAAAGTAATGTTAAATAGACTAAAAGTAACTTTTCTATTATTTTTATAATAGATGAAAAGTAATATAGCATATATATTTATAATATCGTTATAATATATATATACAAATAAAAATATTTCTCATATGTATCTGATAAGGATTTATACTGTTTACATTAATATATTATAAGACAATTCCATTACAAACATTATATTATATATTCAATTTGGCTATCTCAAAATTTTTAGAGACCCAGTCCATTGAATAAAAAAAAATCTTAATACGAACAAATAAAATATCACTTACATCAGGAAGACTTCGCAGACAATACATATTAAGTGGAAGCCAAGTGAACTGCATGAGCTTCTTCCTGAAATTATCAATTATCTTGTTTATTGCTTCATAAAAATATTAAATATCTTATAATATTTTATCAATATTGATAATATTTGATAAATAACCAATAGCAACTTTGCTTCTATTCTTATAATATAATTATATATAATAATATATAATTATATATAATTATATATAATAATATATAATTATATATAATTATATTATATACACACACTTTCAAAAACTACATTGAATTAGAAATCTTTTGAAATCGATAATAACCTTGACTTCTTTTCATTGTAGAACAATGAATACTTCTTCAATGATATGCTAAAACTGATAAAATCTTTTAATGTTTTTATAAAATCGGGAGTTATACTATCCCACTCTATTTTTAAAATTTCATTTAACGAAAAATTAAAACTTACAAGTGACCAAGATTATAATTAACTTTTCTTTATTTATATTATTTACTACTAGTGTTAGGAAAAAACAAGTGAATTAATTTATGTCAATATTATCAATAATGTATTTACATACTTACTGTAAGAATACCTTTATCTCCCACTGTATATATATAAATATGATAACGTGTAAAATGAATAAGTTGTATTAAATAATATAAGATTATATATGTACACGAAATTGTAAGCGCATATATACGTACGTGCACAATTATAAATATACATACGTATATATGTTTATGATCAGTATAGGAATATTGCATAATTGATCTTCAGTGCCCATACATCCCAATATACGAAAATCAAATACAATCCATAATATACCATTAACAAAACATGCTCAAAATTATGTTGATGTCCGAATATTTTTGTGATAGACTGTACTTACAGATGCCACAGGAAAACAACATAGCAAACAGATATCATTGTTACTTTGAGAGAAGTCACCTTCATTTTTATTTCTATAAGAGCTGAATGTCCTCTCCACAATGCATTCTCAAAGAAGAAATTAAATTTCTTGGAACATACCCTATAAAAAAAAGAAACAATAGAAAGAACACATCCATCTTACCATATGTTCTTGACTTACATTAAAATTTTTTAATAGCAGGCTTTATTTACTTCAGCTATATATACAAACAACAAAACAATACACGATCTTCGCAGTATTGTTTGTTGACCTTCATCGATTCATAATTTTTCTATGCGCACATATACGTACGTGCATGTATTATAAGTATACAAACGTATATATGTTTGTGATTAGTATATGGATGTTACTTAATTGATCCTTCGTACCCACATACATCATATATATACGAAAATCAATTACAATCCATAATATACCATTAATAAAACAACGAATTATATAAACATCGACGACAATAAAAACATGCGAGGAGCGTATTCAATGCAAAAATGAGAGACGAAAATTCGAGATAAAGTATGACGCAATGGACTTAACAAATATTATTTTCGCACGTAACTTTCGTAAACGAAAATATTTCGACTTGCTAACACTAAGCCACAGAAAGTGCATATTCGACCATCAATTGGTATATCGAGAATTTCTAATTTAAAAAAAAAAAAGAAAGATCATAACACAATTACCTGTCTTTGCGAAAACGACGAAAGCTTCAACGGAATACGTCGATATCAGGTGAATTGTACGCTCACGTACTACAGTAAATGTTACAAACTTCCAAATATCTCTTACCGGTAAAGAAAAATTATTGATTGCGTCTAGTAATCCTCTCTTCCATCGGTCAAAATGAACTTACTTGTAAGGACGATCGGCTACTGACAATCGTGATGTCCAAAATTTCTTCTTGAACCTAGGAACACAACATATAGATGAAGCACGAAAAAAAACAACACACATACACATAATCGTCAGCCACGTCGCAACAAAAGAATCACGACATATAGATGATGTATCGTTCCGTAGCAAGCAAATGTAACAAACTTCATTTATATGATCAACATTACATCTATATTCTTCATACGATATCTCAAAATCTATTTAACCAATTTGGTTAAAATTTACAACACTTATTTTCTATAATATTATCTACAATGTCACGTAGGATTTTTGTGATTGGGTGCCATGTTCGAAAGTTATAAATTTTTTTGAACTGAAAATTTCGATGAAAATTTGAGTTTTTTTTTCAGACAATTGTCATTTCTACAAAAAAATTTTAAAAATTTTTTCCCTACGTCACATTGTACCTATAACCCTTCTAAATAAGAGAAAATTTATTATTTATGTTTTAGACGATGCCTCATAGAGAAATCATGTACACCACGAGCAACGATTTCCAAAACATGGTCCTACTTATCAGTTTATATCTCCGCCATTTTTTATTTCTTTTTTTAATCGCTAATATTGGATATTTTTCTTGAAACTACAATACATGTGTGTGAATTAAAGATTATGTTATATACTTAATAACGTAAAAAAAGTGAAGAAAGAACTTGATGGAAGAGAAAAACTAATTGATAGGCTAATCAAGAAGCTAACTGTATACCGCAGTCTTGCTATTCTATGGTTTTTCTCATTACAAAGACAAAACGAAGAAAGATATTTTGGCGACATTCTACCACAAATGTTATTAAATAAACTAAAACGTCAAAAAAATGTTAACACCAAAAACAATCAGGTACATTACGACACTATTTAATGCAACAATGAGGATTCAATACATCCCTCTGCAATGGAAATGTGCTGAAATTATTTTGCTACTCAAACCGAATAAACCAGCTGAAATATTCAGTTGATACAGACCGTTGCTTGCAGTATTCTCCAAAATTTTAGAGAAAATCATATTGAAACGTTTACATAAAATACATAACAGAAGATGAAATTATTCCACTACGCCAATTCTGATTCAGGGTAAAACATAATACAATAGAACAAATCCACAAATTAATACACTTAATAATAAAAGCATATGAGAGGAAAAAAGCTGCAACTGTGTTTTTTTAGATATAAAGAAAGCATTTGCAAGATATCGCACTAATCATAGACAATAATATATATATATATATATATATATATATATATATATATATATATAATAAAGAAATAATAACTTGTGAAACACAGTTTTCCTAAACAGTTGTAAATGCCCCTAAACACAAAACTCTATGCGCCCATATCTTTCTTTATATCATTCGTTTCATCTGCCAGTAATATTTTTGCTTGATCACAAACGAAAAAAATTTAATAATGATTTATAAAAGTAACAAAGTCAAAATTCATTTTAATATACATGTACTTACAGTATCTTGTTCTTCATCAAAATTAATATAAAGCACTTTTCCTATTCCGTTGCATATGATTCTGAAGTGGATTATATTGAAGCATAGTAATCATTTCCCTTTCGTTGGTTTTCCTGCTCTTTGCGTATCTTTTAGAGGTGTATCCAGGAAAGGTCTTAAAATTTCTGTTGCCGTCACATTTTAGAAAAATCTATGGCAAGTGGTTCGATATATTCCACAGCAATATCGTTAAATCCAGGAGCAGGATGTTTCCCAACAGATATTTCTGTAAAATTAACCACTCGTTTATGCTTTTTCTTTTGTGATACCATGATACCTGCAGTATGAAGTTCTGGAAGTTTTTGAATATCTACAAACTTACGTGCTTCTTCCAGTTGTTTTTCACAGGCTTTACGGTTTTCTTTTTTCCCTTGCATATTTGCAAGTCTTTAACATGTCTTGGACAACATTTCCAATTCATCTGCATCCATGTTTTAAGGATCTGGCTTTGTAGGTTTTTGATCAAATATACCTGGCTGAAATGGATAACGATCATCAGCTATATCATGGCCCTCTTCTTTTTTTCTAGCTTGATCCAATAAATGTTCATATCATTGCAAACATTGCACTGCTGTACATCTTACAACAAAAGCTAATGTGGTGCTATTCTCCATCGTGTACTTATAAGTTTATCAAGATGTAAAAGTTTTTTATCCTCTTTTATGCACTCTTCAGTTTTGTTTTCATTTTTTTTTTCCTCTACTAGGATTTAACCACTGGAATCAACGTGCTTTACACTGTTTTGCAGATTTTCTATAAAGTAGTAAAAGTTATATGACCATTGGTTTATCCCATACTTCATCACAGCTACCTTTAACGTTTCATCCTAAAAATTATAATTTGTACGTATATTAAAATACTACAAAAAATTTTAAATTTGTATATATATGTATAAATTATATTTATATATATAAACTTGCTAATTGGATAAAAGATATGCAAGATAGATTAAAGAACTTGATTTACCTCTGTATTAGGCCAAATGTCGCTTTTTACGGCATGCAGAATTTCTATGAAGTAGCAAAAGCTATATGATCACTGGTTTTTCCCATACTTCATCACAGCTACCTTTAACGTCTCATCCTAAAAATTATAATTTGTAAGTATATTAAAATACTACAAAATATTTTAAATTTATATATATATATATATATATATATATATATATATATAAATATATATATATAAATTATATTTATACATATAAACTTGCTAATTGGATAAAAGATATGCAAGATAGCTTAAGAAACTTGATTTACCTCTTTATTAAGCCAAACGTCACTTTTTTGGCATGCAGATTTTCTATGAAGTAGCAAATACTATATGATCATTGGTTTTTCCCATACTTCATCACAACTATCTTTAACGTCTCATCCTAAAAATCATAATTTATACATATATTAAAATACTACAAAATATTTAAAATTTATACACATATAAAAATTATATATATATATATAAACTTGCTAATTGGATAAAAGATATGCAAGATAGCTTAAGAAACTTGATTTACCTCTGTATTATGCGAAACGATGCTTTTTACGGCATCCAGATTTTCTATGAAGTAGCAAAAGCTATATGATCATTGGTTTTTCCCATACTTCATCACAACTATCTTTAACGTATCATCCTAAAAATCATAATTTGTACATATATTAAAATACTACAAAATATTTAAAATTCATACACATATAAAAATTATATATATATAAACTTGCTAATTGGATAAAAGATATATGGGATAGGTTAAGAAACTTGATTTACCTCTGTTTTACATCAAACGCCAACTTTTACGAAATGCAGATTTTCTCTGAAGTAGGAAAAGCTATATTAACCATTGGTTTTCCCATACTTCATCACAGTTAACTTTAACGTTTCATCCTAAAAATTATAATTTGTACGTATATTAAAATACTACAAAATATTTAAAATTTATACACATATAAAAATTATATATATATATAAACTTGCTAATTGGTTAAAAGATATGCAAGATAGGTTAAGAAACTAGATTTACCTCTGTATTACATCAAACACCGCCATTTACGAAATAAAGATTTTCTCTGAAGTAGGAAAAGTTATATTAACCATTGGTTTTCCCATACTTCATCACAGCTACCTTAAACGTATCATCCTAAAAATTATAATTTGTAAGTATATTAAAATACTACAAAATATTTTAAATTTATATATATATATATATATATATATATAAATATATATATATAAATTATATTTATATATATAAACTTGCTAATTGGATAAAAGATATGCGGGATTGGTTAAGAAACTTGATTTACCTCTGTATTAAGCCAAACGTCGCTTTTTACAGCATGCAGATTTTCTGTGAAGTAGCAAAAGCTATATGACCATTAGTTTATCCTATACTTCATCACAATTACCTTTAACGTCTCATCCTAAAAATTATAATTTGTACGTATATTAAAATACTACAAAATATTTTTAATTTATAGACATATAAAAATTATATATACATATATATATATATATATACATATATATATATATATACATATATATATATATATATATACATATATATATATAAACTTGCTAATTGGATTAAAGATATGCTGGATTGGTTAAGAAACTTGATTTACCTCTTTATTAAGCCAAACGTCACTTTTTTGGCATGCAGATTTTCTATGAAGTAGCAAAAGCTATATGATCATTGGTTTTTCCCATACTTCATCACAACTATCTTTAACGTCTCATCCTAAAAATCATAATTTGTACATATATTAAAATACTACAAAATATTTAAAATTTATACACATATAAAAATTATATATAAATATATAAACTTGCTAATTGGATAAAAGATATACGGGATAGGTTAAGAAACTTGATTTACCTCTGTTTTACATCAAACGCCAATTTTTACGAAATGCAGATTTTCTCTGAAGTAGGAAAAGCTATATTAACCATTGGTTTTCCCATACTTCATCACAGTTAACTTTAACGTTTCATCTTAAAAATTATAATTTGTAGATATGTTAGAATACTACAAAATATTTAAAATTTATACACACATAAAAATTATATAAATATATACATACACACATATATATATATATATATATATATATATATATATATATATATATATAAACTTGCTAATTAGATATAAGATAAGCAAGATAGGTTAAGAAACTTGATTTATCTCTGTATTACGTCGAAGGCCGCCTTTTACGGCACAATACGCGGAATTTTTATGAATGTAAGATTTTATAGTAATTAAAGAAAAAACACACATAATTAAATCACCGCAAAATTTACAAAGAATTAATTTGCAAACAAAATTTAGGAAGAAAAGGCGGCTAGTTAGGTCTTCACTATCTTTTGTTCGAAGCTTATGTAACATCAGCGACAAGTGTGGACAAATTACGAACTACAAAACAAGCGGGAAAGCTGTCCCTCGTGCGTACATACATAGCAATTGATTTGTGTGAGTAATGTAGTTTATTATACTGTAAATTTATACTACTTTTCAGTATTTTTCATATATATTTCTTTCTTTGATGGTAAAGAGTGTCTCGCATTGGTCCGTACTAGATCTTACGTCGACACGCATTTGTTTCACGATATATACATACAAAGTAATAAATATAAATGACACATATAACAATTAGTATATAAATCAGCGACAAAAAATAAGAATTTGTCGAATATTTTTTTACAAATAATTAATTAATGCTTAGATGTTATATTAACTTAATACAAATTAAAACGTGAGTGCATTTCCACCGGGGTCGGTGCAAGGCGGATTCAGTGCGTTCACCGGAACCCGGACCCGCGTTTGGAGAAACCTCTACGTATACGAAAATTACCCAATAAATAGAATATTGATGTTGATTAAATTTTTATGGCCTGATAATACTATTGACGGATGACATTTTTTTTTTTTTTTTTAGTATCGATAATTCAATTTAAAGGAGTGACAAAAATAATCGAATTATTTAATATTATTATTGGATTGCATTATTATTTAATATTCATTTTATAAGAAATATATAATGTGTGACAGCATTGTAAATAAACAAATTCCTCGTTATAAAATTTTAGTTGTATGAACGTGTATTTGGGCCCCGCAAAAGGTCGCGCCGGCCCTGATTTCCACACTACCTACGAGATAAAACTCCTATCCAGTGCCCTTTTTTTACGAGGTTTCCTTTGTAGGACTAGTCCACACTATACTACTTCGACTATACTACTATTAGTATTACTATTACTACTGATAATAATAATAATAATAATAATAATAATTATTATTATAATAATAATAATAATAATAATGGTAATAAAAATATACTTAAATACTGTTTATATACATATAGATACTATTTAATTCATTGCGTAACTGTTAAAATATTATAAATATTTCAAATGCATAACGATCATAAGGTAGTAAGACAAAGAGAAACGATAGCGGTCGAAAAAAAGCGGAACGTTTCGTACATTTCATCATGTCGTTTTTTATTATAGATATTTCGGCATATGCTTATCAGGACTGACGCGACATTTTGCGAGGCCAGATTCAAAAAATGTTGCGGGGCCTAAATACACATTCATATTACTACTAAAATTTTACAACAAGCAGTTATTTATTAACAAAGCTGTTATATATTATATATTTCTTATAAAATGAATATTAAATAATAATACAATCGAATAATAATATTAAATAATTCGATTATTTTTGTCACTCCTTTAAACTGAATTATCGATACAAAAAAAAATCTCTTTCACCAGTCAACAGTATCATCAGGCAGTACAAATTTAATCAAAATCAATGTTTTTTAATTGGGTAATTTACGTTGACCGCGGGGTCTTTTAAAATGCAGGAACGAGTTCTGGTGAACGCGCTTTGCGCTGGCCCTGGCTATACTAATGGTCTATGAGCTGTTATTAGACTGAATTGCGTTCCATATAGGTAGGGTCTGAAATAATTTACTGAATATATGATAGCGAGCAATTCCTTTTCTATTGCCGAGTAATTCTGTTCGGCTTGATTTAAAAGTCTAGTTGTATACGCGATAGGCAGGTGAAGACCAGGTTTCGTTTCGTTCATTAAGCGAATTTTTAATTTTGGAACTTCGCGTCATTCGATTTATTTTCATATGTATCTTTTATCGACACATTAGATTTTGCACATTCGTTATAATAAGAAGAAGCAGAGAGAATAATTAATTATCCACAAAATGAATTCCTTGAAAATAGCTATTAGTGCTTCTCTGTAAACGAACGATCGATAGTAATTACAATTATTAAAACTTACTGGACCAACTAAAATCGTCATTTCTCTCAACGCTATTGACCAAGCTCTTCTCTTCTCTTCCTGTTTCGGATTCATCGATCTTCGCGGTTGAAATTATTATAAAAATTTATGAACCAGTGGGTGAAGAGGCTGAATGAGATCTTTCGCGAATCAGTGACTCGACTACTTCGTGAAAATAGATTAACTTTATTATCGCAAGAATAAAAGGAGAAAAAAAAGAAGCACGAAGAAAAGGAATCAAAATTAGGTATGTATTTTAATTAGGTTCATAAAAAGATTATTTATTAGTGTTTATAAATGTAATTACAATCAACGTGTTCGTATTAACGATTAAAATTAATGGTAATTAATCGAAATGAAACAATTCGATGAATCTATCGTGATAAAATGTACAGATAAATGCATGCATATACTTAGAAGAGTAGAAATACGAAAAGGATGAATGTAAAATGTAAAAAGAATAAAAATAAAATATATATATCTGTGTTGAAAAGAAACCATTTTTCAAAGAAACCAAAGGGATCGGTTTCTAGTTTTCTTTCTCTCTATTCTTTTTTCTCGATTCCCATCGCGTGTCTTTTACAAGTTAGAATCCGGAGGATTTTAAAAGGAGGTAGAAGAAAAACAGGAAGAGGGGGGAGAAAAGACATATAGCAAAGAGATGAAAGTGAAAGATTCAGTTAAAGGTGCCAACACAAACATGCTCGCCAAATGTTTCAATACACGTTGGCTAATGTACAGGTATTAAGGTATGGTAGATCAAGAAATAACAGAGGGAACGCTACCTTCTTCTCTTGTAGACATATACCTCCTTCCCCCACCGTCTACGTCACTTACCGACGAAGTAAAAGAAAGAAAGAGATCTTTCTACGTTGATATTTTCAAACAAGAAACCTTTCCTTCCCATTCCTTTCCTTTCCTTTTTTCGCCGCTTCCTTTTTTCTTGCATTGTTTTCTCTTTTTTCCACTCCCCTCTTTTCGTTTCTCTCTCTGTAATAACGTCAGATGGGTCACAAAGTAGGACATAAAACAAATTTAAGATCTATTCATTATTAATTATGATTATTATGATAAAATTGAATATGAAATATTTAAAATCGATAAAATATATCTATATATCTATCTACTTATTCATCTCTAATCAAATTTTTTTTCGACGAAATTTTCTATGCGATTGATTTCTATATGATCGATTATTTTTTTCGAAAAGTTAAAAGAAAGAAATTGAAATTTGAATAGGACAATTGTATTTTTAGGTAAGATTTTTACGATATATTATTTTAGATCGAACGCATAACAACCGTAGTGAGAGAGAGAGAGTTGATCGCAATAACCGAAATCTTTTCATCGAGTGTCGCGTGGTAAATCGGCGATGATGTCAATAATAGGTACGCTAAATGTATATCCATAATATTATTTATTGATATGAACATTTACTGATAATTATTGCGATGAGGAGCAATCGAGCGTGTAGTAGACAACGGTGAGGCGCGACAAACTGTCTGTGTTCATTTGAAACCTCTAACGAATTATAAATTTTATCAGAAATATCGAATATCGAGACCGTTCACTTATAAAAGAAATTAGATGTTTGTTTAGTACTATGTATGCACGTAGGTGCATTATTTATGTGCATTCATTGACATAGGTGCATTCAATAGGCTTTCAATATGGCATTGGTATTGGCGCACCTACATTCTCGTTGTTCGCCGTTCGTTATAAAACCGATTAGACTTTTTCCTAGCGGACGGATTAGTAGACGGACCACGAAGATGGAGAGCTTTCGATGCTTTTATCTTCGTATACAATGAATATTCTTTCGAGCAAATAATCCACAAAAAAGGAATGCCAAATAGCAAACAGTCTTTGGGTCCAGATGAACAATCCGATTAAAACTTATCTATAGAACGACGATTATTACTTTATACCGATGTATATATATATATATATATATATATATATATATATATATCCAATTTCATTTAAATAAATATGCGTATGAATCTTTGAATTATTATATGAAAATACTTTTATCTAACAGGTTTCTCTATTTTACCGAAGAAGAAGAAAAGAAATGAAAATAAAAAGAAAGAAAAGAGAAAGAGAAAGAAGGGCTTAAACAAACCCAATCGACTAATTTATTCTTTTTGCATGTATACGTTGCTTTTACAAAAATAAAATTATCTTAACAAAGCAAAGCAGTTTAAACGATTTTGACAGAGGAAAAACATAAGTGTGCGTTGTAAACAATCTAAGATTTGTAAAACATAATGACGAACACTACTAGTTATCATTAGTTGTATGTAAACTATTCGTAATAACAAATTATGAAAATGTTTAAATATTACCGTAGGTCGTAACACGCGTTGAATAGAATATAAATTTAATTTAATATTTCAATACGCATAAATTGCGGTCTTGGATTTATTGCTCTCACAGGATATTTATTTATGAATGGGAATAAATAAATTAAAGATGAAATATCTGACACATGTCAACAAAGATATAACTGTTTCATTATTATTTATCGTTTATCAAGAAACGATAATATAATTATCGAGATTTACATCTATGTGATTTTAACATGCCGTTAATGAATCTGCGCTAATTTCCTACTTCATTAATCTTCGACATACCTACATATACTTTACTGCATTATACCTATATCTACTCTGTGCGTATGTGTATATATACGTAATAATTAACGAACTAACGAAATTAGAATGTGTAAATTTAGATCGAATTTGATCGACGAACAACGGATCTGGGAATCGAAGGAAAAAGATTTCGGTTTTAATGATAGACGATTCCGTCGGTTGCTCGATGCAGGACTCACAGAATATATTCTATTTGCAGGGATACTGAACGTTTTCATATTTTCTCTACTTCCTTACTCTCTCTCTCTCTCTCTCTCTCCCTCTCATCACATTTTTCTCTCACCATTAAATTTAACCTGTCTCTTTAAATTTATGAACACGCTGGTCAACGTTCATTAACGTTTTAAGCCGAACTCGTTTAAATCAATAACGCTAATTAGATTACATCCAATTTTTATCATAATGATCTCTTATTTCGTTAGATTATTATTACCATCATTATTACCATCATAAAAATTTGAAAGCATTACGCGATAAATAAAACCTTCGTCTTTTAAATAAGATCTTGTTTATCAAACTTGGTCAAGAATTACTTCTATTCTCATTGATTTCGACATTTTTTGCGAAAAAAATTTTGTACAGTGGCATTCCTCAAAATTTGTAGCAAACTAACAAAAACTCATACCCCCACTTCTGATTTTCTTACACACGCTTGAAAGAAATGCGTTTCACGATGCTAGCACGGAGAAGTTACGGTGACTTACTCGGTCATTTTTATAAACTTCGGACAAATAATTCTATGGAAAAAATAAAGAAAATACGTGTCCAATCTTTTATGTCAATGGACCTAAATTTCTATGATATTCTTAAGTTCTAGAAAAATTTTAATTTCTTATATATTTTAAATTTTAAAAACGTAAAGATCCTATAAGCAATATTTAGCCCATTGAGAAGCATTTAAATTCGTAATTCTAAAATCGTATATTGGAAGCTCGATGATTTCTATGATTTTTTGTATTGTATCTATGTAAACGAAAATAATCAACTAATCCACTCTTTTTTCCTTATTTAACATTTCAGTAAGATGTTAATATCCGATTTCTTATATTCATTTTCTCGGCTGATGGTTAATCAAAAAGAAAGACGAAGAGGAAGAGAAGGAGGAGGTAAGAAAAAAAGCAATCGAGGGAAAACGAGAGAGAAATTACACAGTCGATAAACCACGAAAACGAAAGTCGAACGAACGAGAACGAATCGTTTCGATGTTTTAAACGAGCAAAAGATCGATTATTTTCTAAACAACGTACTATTTTATAATACACTTTTTCGACCTCCTGACTCCGATATAAATTCTTTACTTTTACGATAGACAGATAGATAAGGATAGGTATTGGGATAGATATAGAGATTCATCATCAAAATTCAATCACTTTTTTAACGAAAGAAATCAAATAAATCGTATGCACAGATAGAAGAAATGAGAATGTGTGTACTTACCAATTGTAATAATGACGTAATAATAATGATGTCGTGTCACGTAAAAAGAAATGAACACCGGTGTTAATCAGTCGAAGAGCTTCGCTCCAAATCTCGTGCTTAACTGAACTCCCTGCTCGCTCACGGGAAATTATTGAGCGACCAAACGAATTTGAGACTGCGCGTTGCGAAGCGCCATCGAGGACTATATTCGACGGCATAGGAGAAAAGGATTGGTAGCCAGAGGTACCGCCTTTCGTTGCTCCTCCCTTAGACCGATCCTCTTAATTTCTCTCATTTTCTCCTTCTATTTCTCTTTGTTCTGTTCTCCCTTTGTCACTCTCTCTCTCTCTCTCTCTCTCAATCTCTCTCTCTTTCTCTCTTTCTCTCTCTCTCTCTCTCTCTCTCTCTCTCTCTATATATATATATATATATATAATAAATAAATATATATATATATATATATATATATATAATAAATAAATAATATAAAGAATAAATAAGAATTAATAAGAAATATATATATAGGTATAATGACAATGATTTATCTATTTATCTGTTAAAGTATAATTAGCAATGTAAAATGTACTTACTTCGATGTTTATTTCGAATTAAATTGGAAAGATTTTGGAAAGTCTTGAAATATGCAACCATTCGTTCGGTAGTACTCGCATCTCATAAGATTTTGATATTTCGCAAGCATTGAATTACTTCTGTTAAAAACGAATATTTTTTAAACTTTAATAGCATCTCTGTAAACTGTTGAATTAATGATAAAGAGGGGGGTGAAATGATGAGAGGGTGAGAGGGAGAGAAAGCTGGAAACATTTTATCGATCGACGGTTTTGGGATGAAAGTAAATATCATATTAACTCATACCAACATCGTTAAGAGCCTCGTAATAGGCGGTAGGCGGTTCGTTTGGTAGGAAAGCTCCGATTCGAAATCCTGCTCGTAGTGCCGCCACACGATTGGCTACAACCCCCAACGAGAAAGGTCGAGACCATCCAATTGGAATTCGACTGCAAACCCCCTTTTCTGTCATCCCCTCTTTCTGTCTTTTGGTTAATATTCTTTCGAAATTCTGAAGCTTTCCTCGAAACAAGAATTTAATCCAACTTCATTCGTTTACCAATACTCTCTTCGAAGTGGAAATCTAATTGTAGCACGGAAGATACGGAAAGTACTTGCTGGAACGTTACGATTTATTTTCGAGGAAGAGAGTGAGAGAGAGAAAGAGAGAGAGAGAGAGAGAGAGAGAGAGAGAGAGAGAGAGAGAGAGAGAGAGAGAGAGAGAGAGAGAGAGTACGCGACATAAAGAAAGAAGAGAAACGATGAAAGGAAATTGTCACGTAGAGTAGACAGAGGGTAGAATATTTTTCACTTCAATTCCGTAATTTTATTTAATTAAGACTGCCATATCTTATGCTTGACGTTATATCAAGGCCACTATCCACCCCGAAATGTTTGTAGGTCTACACTTCATATTCCTAGCATTGTCGTTCATTGTTTCCGCATTACGTTTGCTATTTTTTCAAAGTAACCCTCCTCATTTCTTCCTTTGTATTACACAACCCTAGAATCCAGGAGAATGATTTTCTGTGTTCTTTTCTTCTTTTTTTGTCTCATCGTCTCCACTACTTTTATCTTTTTTCTCCGATTTTTTTTAAGCCGCAGGCGAACGTTTTCCGAAAGGGTCCATCGGGCAGCGAGGGATGTTATGCAGCTATGTTCTTCTTTTGAATATTCATTTCGAGAGGTTGCATTGTTTTCCTGCAAATTCGATTCTCTATCAATTTTTTTCCATATACTACCACTATTACGATCGAATAAAAGACTTGGCAGGACAGTAACGATATAGTTTTATAGTAGTCAAACTGTTGTGGCATTTGATGTTAAAGCAAAATGACTAAACGTATAACTAGACGAAAAGAAATATTGGAGAAATGTAGAGATAGTTAATGAGATAAGTAATGAGAGAGAAAGAAAGAGGGTGAGAGAGAAAGGGATAGAGAGAGATAAAGAGAGAGAGAGAGTAAGTCATATGAGTATATGGCGGCCTGACAATGAAAGAAACCGAGCCATCATAGGAGAGAGCTGGCACGCTTAGCTGGCGTCTATCATCTCGCATGCGATTTTGTAGAATGCTGAGTGCAATGTGCAGCGAAACAAGATGTTGTCAGCTGAAACTATATTTTCCTCTTGGAGCGGCGGCTCACTCGGAAACCCGATATTGTGAGAGATCGATGCAGACAATATTGTTATCATACAAATTGAAACGATCGTATAGAAATCAATGACCATTTATGACACACACACACACACACGCGCGCATTCGTATGTGTGTGTATATATATATGTATATATATATATATATATACATATATATATATATATATATATATATATATATATATATATATATATATATATATATATATATATAGGATGGCTCATAAGTCAGTTGATAAAAATTCATTATTATTGTAAGCAGGTGTAATTTCGAAAAGTTTAGCCTTACGTATATAGCACTAAATACAAATAATAAAATTTACAATGACATATTACTAATTTACATTAGATTCTAAAAGTGAACTCCTTCATTTTCAACTAAAAAATAAGATCTATTGAATGGCTTAACGTTTCCTTCGAGTATGTATACCTAACGCTATAACGCGAAAGATATACTTTTTTTAAAAGAATTTCTTTTTATTAATCGTGGTATAAGATGAAAGTAAACTTTAAATTTTTTGCTAAATTGTAGTTTGATAAGCCTTCGTCGTCTTCTCACTTAAGTTTCCTAGTTGGATATACGATGATTTTTCGAATGAATCAAAAAATGAGATCCAACTTACCTTCTCTTCGGACAAGCACGTTAAATTCTGATTTCAATACTAAAATCAAATTTCAATCAAATCAGATTTCAATCAAAAAAATCAATAAAAAAGAACGCGTTATGATCGTTCCAACGAAAACGAAATCATCTTCTTCCTTTTTTTCCCTTTCATATTTTTCTTCTTGTACTTCTTCTGTCTCTTCCTCTTCTTGCTCATTTCTTTTGTCCGCTCTTTCGACGGTCTCTCCCTACAATACAACCAATTTTATGGGAGTACGAAACCGAGATAACCATTTATCCATTACCCTAAGAGATAACCAAGCAGGGCAAGCACATCCTAGCTACTTTTTAAAGAAACAGATTCTGTTAGAAATCTAGATTCATAGAAATCGTTTTCTTTGTGTCTTTCGTTAATATACTCTCGCCATTTCTCTCTCTCTCTCTCTCTCTCTCTCTCTCTCTCTCTCTCTCTCTCTCCTTTTCTCTGTTCTTCATTTAACTTCTAGTTTTTATCAGATAAAAAATCGAAATAAAAAATTCAGAAGCATGATTTATCATAGTAAATTTTATGTTTTAATTTGGCATACTAAGGGTATTATGAATTTTCAATTATCCATGGATATAGATGAACAATTTCCTTCTCATATGTTAATACAAGTAGCAGCTAAAAGTTTCAAACGATCTAACGTAGAAATGATATTATAAAGAACATATAATCTTGGAATAAGTAATATTTTTTTGCTCTTCAAGGAGGTAAACGATATTCTTTATCAAATTTAAAAAAAAAAATCCAATATCACGGGATTCCCTCGTAGATACGTACATAAGTGGCAAAAATTAGATTGCAATGTCGTTCTAAAGAGTATATATATGGTGCGCGTTACATAAGTTTTGTAAAGGTAGAAGGAAAAGAATAAAAAGAAAAGAAGGAAAAAAGTGTACATAAAATGATATTACAAACAGATAGCACACTTGAGAAGTTATTGATAGTTATAACGCGTGTTTCATCAATACCTCTATTTTTACATTCTACCGACGAAGTAGACACGATACTTTGTTTCTTCGTTTTTGTCGTCAACGAAATCAGGTAAAACACTAATGAATAGAGAGAGAGTGCGATCGCTAAGCTCATGGCAGTAGGCAATGGCGGCAGATGGCTAATAGAAAATGACACCATTCTCACACTCACTCTCTCTCTCCCTCTCCCTCTCTCTCTCAGTCTCTCTCTCTCTCTCTCTCTCTCTCTCTCTCTCTCTCTCTCTCTCTCTCTCTCTTCTCTCTTTCTCCATTTTTCATCGAAGCGATGGGAAGGATTAGGAAAGGGTGAAAATCGTTCATAAAATCACGCATAAATCCATAATGAAAGAAACATTTTTTTTTCTTTTCACTACTGTTTTTATTATTATATTATTATACAACATATTATTATAGTATTTGTAGTAGTAATAGGAATAATATGAAATCAACTCATACAGAGCAAACTATAACAAAATAGCGCTGAGAGAAAAATCTCATAGATAATATAGAAACGAACTCATGTTTTGATCTTTATGAAAAATATTGTATAATATATTTGTTCAAAAATTATTAATTTTGAAAAAATAATAAACAAACGTATTTAATTTATATGCAGTAGTTATCGAACGAAACTATTATTCTGCCGCTGTGTTCTATATAGTATAGATACTTCGAAATCACGTCAATCATGAGTAGAAGAAATAAATATATAATGAGAGATTCGATAGTAATACATTACCAAATTATCAAATAAGCAGAAAAAGAATAAATTAGTCCAATAGTTCCGTTAAAATCGATATAAAAAAAACACCGAAACCATGTGTCTACTACAAACCTGGTAGTCTCGAACCTAAAATACCCGAGCTATGAATCTAGAAGATAACCAATGAACTACACGCTGCTTTTGTACAGTTTGTCTTCTTAGTCTATAAAACCAAAAGAAAATCATAAATTTTTATAATTTAATATTTTAGAAATTTAAATTCATTGACTTAAACGATTGGATATGTATGCACTTATTCTTACCATAGAATCAATTGTTCAGAGCTCGTAAATAAGACGGAGTAAGTTACCATTGAAACGCATTTTTTAGTGTTTGGAAATGTAAAAAATCTGAGTATCAGCTATTTACGTGCATAACCAAGCAGGTAATCGCTACTTCACGGAATAAATACCCATTCGAGAGTGCATATAAATATCAGTAGTGAGGGGTAACTACTCCTTTGATGTAAATTTCAAGGGGCGTAACTGTATTAAATTTTTTTTCGCGAAAAATATCGAAGGTATCGTTTACGCCATTAATGAGAACAGTAGTAATTCTCAACCAAATTTGATGAACAAGATCTCATTTAAAAGACGAAGGTTTAATCTACCGCTTATTGTTCCTTAATTTTTGAAAAGGGTTTTTACTTGTGCATAAACTATTCTTGGAAAATAGTACGTGTTAATAACATTTTTTTTTTTTCAAAGAAAATAAAGCTTTATCAAAAATTCGAAGAGAATTCGCGGTACATTAAACATCCGTCTGTAAAATGAGAACTTGTTCGTCATAGTCGGTCAAGAATCACGCCTGTTCTCATTAATGGCGTGAACCTTTTCAAAATGAGGGGTAATGGACAGCCTTAATAACATGTATTTATGCATTTCCCACGTTAATTGCCCGTGAGATCGTTACCTCAAATCTGATTGTTTAAATTAAATCTTTCAACTTTGCATTTTCTTAATCTCCCTTTTTCTCTCTATGCGAAAATAAGTTAATCGAATCGATTCGTTATTTTTTTATTATCGTTAATTTATTCGTACACTGTGATAAAAACTACATTTTATAATTATTATGTCTTATGACACTACGCTATATAAATATATATTTTTATAAACTGTACAGAAATAAGAAAAAGGAAATACGAATTAAAAATTTGTTTAAAAAAGAAACAAAATATTTGTTTAATTTAATCGCGGCTTGTAAATACGCCTATACTCTGCAATGCCACCTAACGTCTTCTACAAATGCAAACATGATGAAGTAATGGTGCCTTTTACTGAACGTGTATGGTTAAGCTGCCTTAATTTTATATTTAATGTTTATTTAAAAAGTAAGTTAATAGATACGTTTTATCATATGGCTTTTTAAAATAATATACTTTCGTTAAGTGTAACAATAATATTGGGTTAATACAAATATTTAAAAAAATGATTTGCGCAATTATACCATCTATATATCTATATCTAATAATAGTAATATAACTAATATCCTTATCGCGAATTATTTGATATAAACAAAACGCTATTTTTCCGTTAACTACAAGGTTCTTCAAGGTTCTTCAATTTTTCTTTAAATAATTATAAGCTTCTAGTACAAAAATTATACTTAATGTTATTATTATTTTTTTTATTAGTCATCCTTGTATATTAATGCTAATATTGAACATCATTAAATATAATAAATATAAAACTCTTAAGTTCTTTTTTCAGGAGATCCTTTCTAAGTTATCGAACCTAAGGAAACAGTAAAATCTTCCTTCGATTCAAGAAGTACTTTGATTCAACTTTAAAAACAGCTATTAATCACTAACATAAGAAGCAAAAGATTATATCAAACATTTATAAATTTGCTTGAAGAATATTAAGAACAGGTGGAAATTATATACTGAAGATAAATGTGAAACAAGTGACATGCTAAGCAATTAAATGAAATAATGAGGTAACAGAAGATAGTGACCAGCAGCATATTTAATGCAAGGACTTTTTGGAGTATATACATCCTCATATTTGGCAGTTACTGGTTCTTTTGTCAGTAAGTATAAAAATATTAATAAAAAGTTTATACTGTTGTAGGCAGATTTATCTTACAGGCCTATTAAGACATTATAAGTGGGCATATTAAATATTTCAATTTCAGGCTATACAGTTTCCTTCCCTTCAACTGTTTATATAAATGAGTTAGCAAAAAATACTTTCATCAAATTGGATTATAGTTACAAACCAATATAAAATTTATTTATAGACAGACAAATATTACATTAAATTTATTATGTAACATAAATTTGCCTAGTTTCTTGAGGGCTTCTTGTTATGAAAATAAATGGGATTGTTTCTACTGCCTGTGTATAAATCTATTACTGCATATCATGCCATATTTAATCTCTTATTTGTAGAGTGTCCCTATCCTCGCAATGTCAAATATATGAATATATATACACATATTTGACAGTTATTAATTGTTTTCTCAGTAAGTATTAAAATATTGATAAAAAGTGTAGGCATAATATTAATAACAAGTAGACATAATATTAACACATTGGCCGCCAAGCCAAAATCACTTATTTTGCTCAGGATGCAATGAAAGTATTTTTATTATTCTAAGCATATAATGGCAAAATAATAATAATAAACATGGTTATATAAGACAACATTTTTACCTATTGGGCAAGAATGTTATTTCAAAGTATTCTCTAATTAGCGATGATTTTTTTTTACAGGTAAGAGAGTTTCCAGCAGAAAA
This sequence comes from Dolichovespula saxonica, assembly GCA_911387935.1. NCBI lineage: Eukaryota > Metazoa > Arthropoda > Insecta > Hymenoptera > Vespidae > Dolichovespula > Dolichovespula saxonica. The sequence goes on from OU427009.1 coordinate 1,371,846, forward strand.
TCGAGAAACGGAAGTATTTTCTAAATAAGTTGAATATGCATTTGAGTTGAAAATGAAAATTTAGGATTTAGTATTGGATTATTTTAAACTTGCGCAAATTTGTTTAAAATGGTAATTTGCTCTGTACATTGTACTTTGGTCATCCTTTAACACTTTCACATCCCCTGACATTAACATGGTGCCATTGGCAAGCCATTTGCAAAGGCTTTAAGAGCGTCAGTTGCTTGTTTTTAGGCTCTACTACAAATGTGGTAAAGCTAATTAGCAAGAAAGAGGGTGCCTGGCCACAGAAAACTGCATGTTATACACAGAGGCGGATAAAGGATAAGGAAAACTCAAGACAAACTGACCACGCTCGTGAATCAGGACGGTGAAGCGTCTTTAACACTTTCACGTCCGGTGTAACCAACGTGATGCCATTGACAAGCCGGTCGTTATTTAACGTGGTGTTATTAGAAAGCCATTTGCAAAGCTTTTCAGAGGTTTTCAGTTGTTTGTTTTCAGAGCTTCACATTGCAGTTCAGTGTATAACTTTAGTAAGATTGTGAAAATATTCCCTGATAATGGATTACGAAGGAGAGAACACTTTAGTAGATAATAAGGATGTTCCTGAGGATAGTGATGTAGAAGAGACAAGTGAAAGTGATACAGAATCTACAGAAATAGATATTATTAGTGAAGTGCAAAGAAGACGACGAATCAGGCTTTTATGGAGTGACTCTGAAGAAAGCGACTTGAAAATGTATTTAGATTTGACAGAATTTGATTTACCTTTAAATAATGAAGTTTTTCGAGGCACTCCGAGTCTTACTGTTTATCCAATAAATACAAGTAAGGTAGAAGAGTTTATAGATATGTTTATTGAAAACGATTTGTTTGAATTTATTGCCACTGAAACAAATAGATTCCATAGACAGAATTGTGGTAAATATAAAGAACAAAGAAGAAGAGCCAAATGGTTAGATGTAACGGTATCAGAGATTAAAAAGTGGTTTGCACTAATAATTATAATGGGATTTGCAGAAAGACCAGAAATAGACGATCACTGTTCCACAGATCCACTGGTAGATATTCCAATATTTAACGAAACAATGAGCCTTGAAAGGTTCAAACAAATATTGACTTTCATTCATTTTGCAAACAATACTAACATGTTTAGAAATGCTAATCGATTCTTCAAAGTTCAATACCTAAAAGATAGGCTATTTCTCCAAAAAATTTGAGGAAAATTTCAATATTTCTCAAAACATTTCTATTCACAAATTTTATGTTTTATATTTATACATTTAATATACTACTTTGAAAAAAGTTTCGGCGACAGAGAAGAAAATTTTTGTGAATTTTGCGGATGTGAAAGTATTAATGTCAATTGGGTAATTAATATCCGGCGATCTTATGACATCTTTTATGTCACTCAAATAGTTCAAATATCTCTTTTTGTCTCTAAATTATCTGTATTGTTTGGGACCTATAGAAAATATATATATGGAAATATATATACTATAATATATACTAAAATATATACATATGTATATATGTGTATATAGTATATAAATGAGTACACACACACACGTATAAATTCTAATTATGTATATATCTTTTTTTAACAAACTACTAAAGATAACTTTCTGTTATTCAATTTTATATATTTCTTTTTAAACACACTACAAAAGATTACATTTTATTATTCTCTTTTATGTACGTATTTATATAGATATACATATACATATTTAGTATTCCATGTACATTACTAATAAAGTTATTGTTAGTGAAAAAAAAAATGTGTGAGGTTCCTGCACCGAAACTTGTATAGATAAAAGGAACTGTACAGTTGAGCGTTACAAAAGACAGAAAAACATGCTAAGAGTACATTGGCCAAAAACTTTTTTTTTATACGATAAATAATTTTTGTTTGTCTACATAGAAAAATACAAAAATCTGCGTAACAATAAGTAATACAAATAATAGTAGTAAAATTACAGTATTATAGTTATACATAGCTCTTCCCGAATAGACTTAATCTAGTTTATTGGCTTTACATGAAAAAATATTTATTTTTTTTAACATTCTATTCAGTGTTTGGTTTTCGCTCGATATTCGGTACACCTTGTATAGCTTATAATAATAGTTGTATTTGAATGTAGGAGAGATTTGTAAGAAACCTTCGGTCAAAAGTTTTTGACGAGATCTGATGTAACAACGTGGTATGACCGTTAACTTGGTAGAAATTGCTTCACTTGTCTAATTTATTGAAAATTTGATGTATTCTTTATACTTGTAATTATATAGTTTTATATTAAGTTTTCGTATAAGCGTGATCGTAAACAAAAGCTTAAATGTTGGACAGACAACGAGCAAGAGCTTGGGCTTAATATATATATGTATATATATATATTTTTTCCAATAGTGTTCTCAATATATTTCACCATGTAAATCATCTGATGCATAAATATTCGTCGTTGCAGTCGTCCAACTTTATTTAACGAATCAATTCATTTGATCCTTTGTAATCGTGTGTAAAACTATTTTTTTGTATCCCAAATATTCTGATACTACTTCATCAAGCTACGAAACGTACCGTCGGAGGGTTGCAACTGGATTGCGTCTCATAGAAGTTTTTTCGTTCATTATTATTCAACTTATCACACTGTTTCACATTCAGTTCATTAATTGTCATGCCCCTGATTATATAAATTGAGAAATACAGACAATATTTCAATGATCTCAAATATCCGTTACCTTGAATCATCATAAAATACTAAACAATTGATGTAACAAAAGAAATTCTTAACTTTGCAACATTTGTAAAAACTTTAATTAACAAAACAACTATCATTATAAAAATTCACAAAATTTTATCGAAATTATTTGGCGCACAAACATACGATATAACATTGTTAGAATTATAAAGAGTTTAAAAATATCGATAAAGTCATATAATATGGGTGATTGATCAAAAAATATTAATTTAGATAAATATTTCTTATATTGAACAAATCGAATACTAACATTAAGTCGTATATTTTGAACGAAGATTCTACATTTAAATACATATCGATTTACATATAAATAGTCATTCTAATAAATAGGATATTTTATAATTGTATCAGGATTAATTCATAAATAAATGTGTCCTGTAATAGATTCTTTAGTTAGAACGATTCTTATATTTATGAATCAGCAAGATACTTTCGTGTATGCTTTGAAAGATCCTCGATTATGATTTCTTTCTTTTTATTTAAGGTATATCTGCAATTTCGGATAAAATATTGATAAGCAACTCCTATTTAATGTTTCCCACCATTTTCTTCGATCTACCTTAATAAATTTCGTTTCAAGCTTAACTTTTCAACGCGTTGATGTTCTGGCTTGAAAGGGATCCGTGGTGGAGTGAAACAATTTCTTTTTCTAATTGTATTGTAATAAATTTGTTTCATCATAGGTATACACACACACACAGACACAGACATATTTGTTCAGCCGTTCATTCCATTACTGTAATATTCACATTGTCTAGCCAATAATGATAAATGGAATATCTGGTCTATCAGAGTTTTTTTTTTTTTTATTTTTAAGTTAACGAAAATAAAGAATGTAAACACTGTTTATTGATATTTCATTGAGCAATGTTATGTTAATATTATTTTTCTTTTCAAGAAATAAAGGCAGATAGTTCAATAATGACAAACCCAGTATACCGAGGTCTTGCGAAAAGTTATTTTTTCAATATTACGAGTAAAGGAACATAATAAATACTGTTCTTTGATATTTCATTCATTAATGTTACGTTAATATATTTTTTTTTTTTTTGAAAGAACGAAATAGTCAAGTGGAATTCATTTCGTTTTATTTTTCAAATATTCAATATATTTATATTTCCATTTGTTTTATATTTCAATTTTTGAAAACTAACCATTAAAAAGACGGAAAGTCTTAGAATTGGTTAGTTGTGTGCGGGTGTATGTATGAGATAAACCTACCTATAGGTAGAGAAGGATTAGAAGGTTCCAGAGACAGTTAGCTGTATGTATATGAGCATGAGATAAGTAAATCTATCGATAGTCGAATAAAAGATGGAAGGTTCTGGCGTTAGTTATCTGTGACGTGTGTGGGTGAGACTAATCGGTCGACAAACGAATAGAAAGGTCTGCACTCTTTGAATTGCGTTTGTATACGAAAGGCCTGTGGTACATAACGTTGTAACATCTTAAGTATAATATTTGTATGAATAAAGTATATATCAACTAGGAATAAATATTCCGAGTTAGCCGATCCGTATTTAACAGCTAGAGTTACAAAAAATACACCTTATAAATATATATATATATATATATATATACATATACACACACACACATATATATATATATATATATTTATGTTATTATTAATGTCAATTAATAATAATTAATAATATTTATATTATTATTAATATTATTATTATATATAATATATTAATATTCATATTGCTATATATGTTATATAATATTTTGTTATATTTACTAGAAAATAGATCAGAATTTATTATGTAGGCGTAAAATTTCTAAATGTAATGCTTTCTCTGTGTAATTTACAAGTTTACTTGTAGTTTTTCAATTTCAGAAAAAAAAAACAATTGGACTAAACTTGTCGAAAAGAGAGTAACTGTTCGTTAATATTATCTAGGAACTCTAGATCCATCTAAACGCTAATTTTACAGAATCAAATTATATTAATACAACTACATATTCATTAGTATATAAATAATGTAGAATACGTCTTTATATAAATGATGATATATATATTATTACTAAAATGATAATATAATGTAATATAATAAAAACGTATAACTTTATTCAGCAATAAATATCAAAATGTTTATTATTAAAATAATAAATGGATTATAAAAATTATTCAATTTATTTCATTAATATATCCAAATACTAGATGAGGCTTGCTATTTTAATATTGTTATATATGAATTGTGTAACGTATGTTACCTTTTTAAATTAAAAAGTAGGTCATTGGAATATAAATAAGAAATCACCTAATTTTAAAATCAACTTAATTTTCTATACAGAATCATCCGAAGCATACATTATCAATATACAAGTTACATTATGATTTTCAAACTATACAATTATTTTTTACATTTTACACGAACTGAAAATTATATTATAAAACATTAACAACGAATTAATCCTTCAGCAGACATTACATGCATATATGACATAATATCACGAAAAGGAAAACATTTTTTTTTTAAATTGGTGCATCATTCCAACATCTATAGGTAGATCTTTATATTGTATAATCATAATATTCGATTGCGTTTACTTCGAGAGAAAGTAAGTTGAAAGAGTATATTTCCAACAAAAAAAAGGAAAAAAGCAGAAAAAAGAAAAAGAAATAGAAAAGAAAAGGAAAAAAAATTAACCTCACAATCCACTTTATTTTTCAAACAGGAAATATCTAAAGAATTTTATGAAAGAGACAAGCAAGGCAGGATTTTTTTATTTTTACATTTTTATTTCTGTAATCCCATACTATACCCTCGGAAGCAACGAAGCGTACGAAAAAGCGAGTAACCCGATCTGTTTGGGATGGAAGAGGGTGAAACAAACAGAGAGAAACAGAGAGAGGGACTGATAAAAATCGCTAAGCTGATAGCGATTTGCAATGGCGTTGGATGTTCAATAAAAACAGCATCTTCTCTCTCTCTCTCTCTCTCTCTCTCTCTCTCTCTCTCTCTCTCTCTCTTTCATTCCCTTCGGAGGTCCTCATCAAATATAGATAAATAAAGATGAAGAGGAGGGAAGTTATAATGTAGGGTGAAACTCATTTGTGAAAGTCATTCGATGAAATTCGCTAATCCGAATTATAATCAGATGGGTGATGAAGGACGAAGGGATATAACGCAATATGAATGGGGTTGATGAAAGAGAGAAAGAGGGATAGGAAGAAGAATGCGTTGAGATTACCAGGGTGGGGGACGTTATCAGCGATAGATATTTACAAATTTTCTATACTTCGTTTATTTCTTCTTTAACAGATGATCATGAAAAAGAAGATCGAATTTGTTACAGCAAATGCTATTTATATATGTATATATACAACATATATATATATATATATATATATATATATACACACATACATTACTAATATAATAATTGTTACATCAATAATTATTAATATTATAAAAATATCATATTTAATTTGCCGTAAATTCCATGTTAAAAATAAATATTATTATTTTTAACGTTACGGAAAAAAATGAAAACAGAAGAAAATAACACAAGAAAAGAGTTCGATTAATAATTTGCTTTACCCAACGAAGATAAAATACTCCCATTCAATTTTCTTCTTTTTTTTTTTAACACACGAAACATATAGTTCATTTTCTCACCAGGATCATTATAAAGATCATTTGCCGTTCCAACGTAATAGGAGACGTTTTTCTCACACATGTGTGAAACCTTCATCTCGTACGTGAACCGTCGAATGTATTCGCAAATCTTCTTTTCCTCTAATTTCCTTTTTCTTTTGTCGTCCATCATCGAAGCAAACGATGACAGAATGTAATTGTCCTGAGAAAAGTAAAGGAGAAGAGAAACAATGACAGACGGCGATAAGTTTTTCGAGAAAAGAAATCGAAATGTTAGGAGAGAACAAAAATGACGGCGGCGTTTTGATTAATTAATCATTAGTTATTAACACGCACGGATGACTCAACATTCTCTCTCTCTCTCTCTCTCTCTCTCTCTCTCTCTCTCTCTCTTTCTCTCTCTCTCTCTCTCTATTCCGATCTAGCAATAATATTCAAAAATATGACGCAACTTTTGATCGATTAATTCTCCTAAACATGCTTATAAATAAATTAATAAAAAGCGTAATAGAATAGACGCTCACTCATTCCTACCAGAATTTCTTTCGTATGAAAAATCGGTATAATATTAATAGTACTCTCTAATTACAATACGACACATCTGCATATAAATATATTAACGCCTCGATTTCTTCTATATTAGTGTCTCGTAAAGACAAAATGGATTAGTTTACAAAGAATGCAACGTCGATTTATTCTTAGAAATGAGTTCAAAGTTAACAAAAAAATAGGAAATATCTTTGAAAAGTAAATAGCTGAAATAGATTTTCTTTCCTTTGACATAGATAGAAAATGAGAATCAAAGTAACAAAGCGACGGTTTGGATTTAAAAGATTTAGTATAACATCGCGCAGTATAGGATAGAAGGGTTTAAGCACGTTCGAACGTGTCCTCGTCGTACGGAAACGTATTATTTGGACGACTGGAAAATCTCCCAATGCATCCATTATTCCCATGTACTTTTAACCCTTTTAGTGCCGGAGGTCGATATATTGGCTATTGCTGCACTGGCGAGAATTGTCGGAGCAGATATATCGGCCCGCGCCAGTAGCGCTTTACTATTCGTATTGCGGGAGAACTCCATCTCAAAATAAATTTATAAATAAATTTATAATATATTTCATTACGAGAGGATTAACAAATTATTGTTTCGTTTTAACTCTTTGTGGACGACGACTTTTTACTATCATTTGGAGCCAACGATATTTAACATAAACACCGATACTCGCCACTCAGACGACATCCGATCTGCGGCGTGAATCGCCGTGGTGTTGGGCCCTTATCGGAAACAGTCGACAGTGGTTTATAAACCGTTTGAAGACTCTCACGAAAAAAGATCTCATTGACGTAGCGAAACGTTGGATCAATTAGTGTTTTTTCGATCGTTGTCGTGAGCAGTATATTTCGTTTCGTCCCAGCGACAGTTTAAAAAAGGTTCATTTTTGTTATTGCCGTTGTTTCCCGCTTGTGACAAACATTTTTGTTATTGACAAACCGACAATTAGCAAGACAGGATTTATAAAATTTTGCCACCAACCTTTTTATAAAAAATACACCGTTATGGATGAAGCGAAATTAGTCCGAATGGATGACCAGACGGATCTACCACATAATGGATCTTCCACGTAGAATTTATACTGATAGTGAAACGAGTGATAACGAACCAAATCAAGGAAACGATATTGGGGATGCACTAAACAATTTCAGTGAAGTTACCATAGCCAATAAATAATAATATATTATATAATATTCAATGAATATAGAAAAACAAGTGTAATTGTTTTGTTCCCTATTTTGTCTTTAATACACTGATTTAGAATTATGTAAATATTGTTTTTTGTTTGGTTTTTATGAGCCTTTTTCGAAACCCTAGTAAAACCGTGAAATTATCCCGGTTATTCTCGCATAGGCACCTCTTTTTCGCCTGTCACTAAAAAGGTTTAATAACTCACCCGGTCACTCAATTCTATTTTTTCTCTCCCTGCTATTCTCTCTTTCTCAAAGCATAATTACACCTCTAGTCAAGGCTATTTCAATATCGAGTATATAGTATTTTTACAATCTCATATTATACCTTCGAGAGAAAGGAAGAATACGAAAAAGCGGGTAACCCGATTCGTTAGCATTGGACGAGGGTGAAAGAAACGGAGAGAAAGAGAAAGAGTGAGTGAGAGAGAGAGAGAGAGAGAGAGAGAGAGAGAGAGAGAGAGAGAGAATGAGAGAGAGAGAGTGAGAGGGGTGGGGACTGACAAAAATCGATAAGCTGATGGCGGTTGCCAATGGCGACGGATGTCCAGTAGAAACAGAATCCTCTCTCTCTCTCACTCTCTCTATCTATCTTTCTCTTTGTCTCTCTATTTCAAGCTTATAAACTGCGACAGTTAAACTACTTACAGTAAATCCGACCATCCAGTAAATCCGATTACAAGATCCAATTTCTTTGAACTGAAGTACGTAACCTAACAAAAGGGTTACGACCCTTCAATTATTTTCAAATGCAACATCTGCAAGCGAAACAGATTTCGATCAGTTTACATTTGGAAAGAAGTTTTCATATGCGAAACCTTTTGTCTGTTACGATAAATCTTAGTACTGCACTTGGGGTGTAAGACACCCAGACCAACTTTGAGCTCAATTTAAAACAAGTAAATGTTTTTGAATAAGACTTGTACAGCTATTTATGTGTAGTTGAGATATGTATTTTTATATACCAACTATCAGAATAGTCCGCGCTGTGTCAGTCGTTTAGTTAAGATCGAGTAAAGTTGAAGTTTGTAAAATTTATGATGTGCTACATCCTGAGTGCACATTAAGTTTTTTGCGTTAATTTTAGATTCTCTATTATAGAAAATTGTTAATCCATTCATGCTCTAAATAATGTGATCCTATATAAAAGAGTGGTAGAAATAATTTTCTAATTTTATGTCTCGTTCATACACAAAATCAAATGCAATCAATAAGAATCGAAAATCTATTATAATACAGTAATATAATAAAAATAAAGAGGAGTCGACTTTTCTAATCAGTTATGTCATATATTCAATGTTAATAGAAAAACTAATAGTTGGCCAATAAGAAGTATCTTCGGGATGACGGATATGATTGCTATAAATATCAGAATATTAGCGCAAAAAGAAAATGTTGGTGGAAATGTTACAATCTCTAAGCATTTTTTTGACTTTCCGTTTCACTCCTAAGGCGACGTTGTAATATTAGCTGATAATTACCTTTTACCCACTAAGGTGGTATCTATAAACAACTTTGTATTTTTATATATGTAGAGAGATTTCTTGGAATATGTTCATTGTAATGTATCTGGTAAAATACTCGTGAAGTAACAGATAGCTCATACTATAAATTACTCGAAGTATCAGATTGGTCATATAAGAAGAGAAAAAGGGAGTGCCGCCAGTATTGATTTTCCTATACACTTTGATTGGCACACGAGGTCTGTCCGCGCAGTTTCGATTGCCTGGATGTTTAAATGCGTAAATAGCAGATTCTCCGATTCTCTGAATATTTTCAACACAAAAAAAAGCATTTCACGATTCAATTTCACGTTACCGTCTCTTTTACGAACATCGGGTACATTTATCTAAGACAAAAAAAGGACATACGTGTCAAATCGTTTACCTCAATGGATCTGTGTTTGAGATTTGTAAGCCTCTAGATTCGTATTTCGAGAGTTATGTTAGATTCGAGACTACATGATGCCAGTGGTTTTTGTTAAACGAAACTAAAGAACTAAGTCACGCTTTTTTTACTTAATAGATAATCTATAAGATTTTCCTCACAGAGCTAATTTATCATTGTTTTTTTTGCTGGAATTCATTTCATATTATTAAAATTACTACTATTAGTACTTATAATTATAATATGAAATATAATAATATAGTTATAAGAGAAAAATAATAAGAAGAAGAAATAGAAAAATGTAATTATATTTTATATTCATCATGAAACATGATGACGGTAAATTCTGACATTAAAGGAAGTAAATGTTTGCCATTTTACGTGGTGGTTTTATGCGCGAACACTAAACAAATAGCGTCCTTGGTAATTTTGACAATTTCAACCATCTATTTTACAATTTGCATTTTATACCTGTAAAGAGACTTTTTAGCATATGTTCATTGTAATGCATCTGGTAAAATACTCGTGAAGTAACAGATAGCTCTACTATAAATTACTCGAAGTAGCAGATTGGTCATATAAGAAGAGAAAAAGGGAGTGCCGCCAGTATTGATTTTCCTATACACTTTGATTGGCACACGAGGTCTGTCCGCGCAGTTTCGATTGCCTGGATGTTTAAATGCGTAAATAGCAGATTCTCCGATTCTCTGAATATTTTCAACACAGAAAAAAGCATTTCACGATTCAATTTCACGTTACCGTCTTCTTTACGAACATCGGGTATATGTATCTAAGACAAAAAAAGGACATACGTGTCAAATCGTGTACCTCAATGCATCTGAGTTTGAGATTTGCAATCCTCTAGATTCGTATTTCGAGAGTTTTGTTAGATTCGAGACTACATGATGCCAGTGTTTTTTGTTAATCGAAACCAAAGAACTAAGTCACTCTTTTTTTCCTTAATAGATAATCTATAAGATTTTCCTCACAGAGCTAATTTATCATTGTTTTTTTGCTGGAATTCATTTCATATTATTAAAATTACTACTATTAGTACTTATAATTATAATATGAAATATAATAATATAGTTATAAGAGAAAAATAATAAGAAGAAGAAATAGAAAAATGTAATTATATTTTATATTCATCATGAAACATGATGACGGTAAATTCTGACATTAAAGGAAGTAAATGTTTGCCATTTTACGTGGTGGTTTTATGCGCGAACACTAAACAAATAGCGTCCTTGGTAATTTTGACAATTTCAACCATCTATTTTACAATTTGCATTTTATACCTGTAAAGAGACTTTTTAGCATATGTTCATTGTAATGCATCTGGTAAAATACTCGTGAAGTAACAGATAGCTCTACTATAAATTACTCGAAGTATCAGATTGGTCATATAAGAAGAGAAAAAGGGAGTGCCGCCAGTATTGATTTTCCTATACACTTTGATTGGCACACGAGGTCTGTCCGCGCAGTTTCGATTGCCTGGATGTTTAAATGCGTAAATAGCAGATTCTCCGATTCTCTGAATATTTTCAACACAGAAAAAAGCATTTCACGATTCAATTTCACGTTACCGTCTTCTTTACGAACATCGGGTACATGTATCTAAGACAAAAAAAGGACATACGTGTCAAATCGTGTACCTCAATGCATCTGAGTTTGAGATTTGCAATCCTCTAGATTCGTATTTCGAGAGTTTTGTTAGATTCGAGACTACATGATGCCAGTGTTTTTTGTTAATCGAAACCAAAGAACTAAGTCACTCTTTTTTTCCTTAATAGATAATCTATAAGATTTTCCTCACAGAGCTAATTTATCATTGTTTTTTTGCTGGAATTCATTTCATATTATTAAAATTACTACTATTAGTACTTATAATTATAATATGAAATATAATAATATAGTTATAAGAGAAAAATAATAAGAAGAAGAAATAGAAAAATGTAATTATATTTTATATTCATCATGAAACATGATGACGGTAAATTCTGACATTAAAGGAAGTAAATGTTTGCCATTTTACGTGGTGGTTTTATGCGCGAACACTAAACAAATAGCGTCCTTGGTAATTTTGACAATTTCAACCATCTATTTTACAATTTGCATTTTATACCTGTAAAGAGACTTTTTAGCATATGTTCATTGTAATGCATCTGGTAAAATACTCGTGAAGTAACAGATAGCTCTACTATAAATTACTCGAAGTATCAGATTGGTCATATAAGAAGAGAAAAAGGGAGTGCCGCCAGTATTGATTTTCCTATACACTTTGATTGGCACACGAGGTCTGTCCGCGCAGTTTCGATTGCCTGGATGTTTAAATGCGTAAATAGCAGATTCTCCGATTCTCTGAATATTTTCAACACAGAAAAAAGCATTTCACGATTCAATTTCACGTTACCGTCTTCTTTACGAACATCGGGTACATGTATCTAAGACAAAAAAAGGACATACGTGTCAAATCGTGTACCTCAATGCATCTGAGTTTGAGATTTGCAATCCTCTAGATTCGTATTTCGAGAGTTTTGTTAGATTCGAGACTACATGATGCCAGTGTTTTTTGTTAATCGAAACCAAAGAACTAAGTCACTCTTTTTTTCCTTAATAGATAATCTATAAGATTTTCCTCACAGAGCTAATTTATCATTGTTTTTTTGCTGGAATTCATTTCATATTATTAAAATTACTACTATTAGTACTTATAATTATAATATGAAATATAATAATATAGTTATAAGAGAAAAATAATAAGAAGAAGAAATAGAAAAATGTAATTATATTTTATATTCATCATGAAACATGATGACGGTAAATTCTGACATTAAAGGAAGTAAATGTTTGCCATTTTACGTGGTGGTTTTATGCGCGAACACTAAACAAATAGCGTCCTTGGTAATTTTGACAATTTCAACCATCTATTTTACAATTTGCATTTTATACCTGTAAAGAGACTTTTTAGCATATGTTCATTGTAATGCATCTGGTAAAATACTCGTGAAGTAACAGATAGCTCTACTATAAATTACTCGAAGTATCAGATTGGTCATATAAGAAGAGAAAAAGGGAGTGCCGCCAGTATTGATTTTCCTATACACTTTGATTGGCACACGAGGTCTGTCCGCGCAGTTTCGATTGCCTGGATGTTTAAATGCGTAAATAGCAGATTCTCCGATTCTCTGAATATTTTCAACACAGAAAAAAGCATTTCACGATTCAATTTCACGTTACCGTCTTCTTTACGAACATCGGGTACATGTATCTAAGACAAAAAAAGGACATACGTGTCAAATCGTGTACCTCAATGGATCTGAGTTTGAGATTTGCAATCCTCTAGATTCGTATTTCGAGAGTTTTGTTAGATTCGAGACTACATGATGCCAGTGTTTTTTGTTAATCGAAACCAAAGAACTAAGTCACTCTTTTTTTCCTTAATAGATAATCTATAAGATTTTCCTCACAGAGCTAATTTATCATTGTTTTTTTGCTGGAATTCATTTCATATTATTAAAATTACTACTATTAGTACTTATAATTATAATATGAAATATAATAATATAGTTATAAGAGAAAAATAATAAGAAGAAGAAATAGAAAAATGTAATTATATTTTATATTCATCATGAAACATGATGACGGTAAATTCTGACATTAAAGGAAGTAAATGTTTGCCATTTTACGTGGTGGTTTTATGCGCGAACACTAAACAAATAGCGTCCTTGGTAATTTTGACAATTTCAACCATCTATTTTACAATTTGAATTTTATACCTGTAAAGAGACTTTTTAGCATATGTTCATTGTAATGCATCTGGTAAAATACTCGTGAAGTAACAGATAGCTCTACTATAAATTACTCGAAGTATCAGATTGGTCATATAAGAAGAGAAAAAGGGAGTGCCGCCAGTATTGATTTTCCTATACACTTTGATTGGCACACGAGGTCTGTCCGCGCAGTTTCGATTGCCTGGATGTTTAAATGCGTAAATAGCAGATTCTCCGATTCTCTGAATATTTTCAACACAGAAAAAAGCATTTCACGATTCAATTTCACGTTACCGTCTTCTTTACGAACATCGGGTACATGTATCTAAGACAAAAAAAGGACATACGTGTCAAATCGTGTACCTCAATGGATCTGAGTTTGAGATTTGCAATCCTCTAGATTCGTATTTCGAGAGTTTTGTTAGATTCGAGACTACATGATGCCAGTGTTTTTTGTTAATCGAAACCAAAGAACTAAGTCACTCTTTTTTTCCTTAATAGATAATCTATAAGATTTTCCTCACAGAGCTAATTTATCATTGTTTTTTTTGCTGGAATTCATTTCATATTATTAAAATTACTACTATTAGTACTTATAATTATAATATGAAATATAATAATATAGTTATAAGAGAAAAATAATAAGAAGAAGAAATAGAAAAATGTAATTATATTTTATATTCATCATGAAACATGATGACGGTAAATTCTGACATTAAAGGAAGTAAATGTTTGCCATTTTACGTGGTGGTTTTATGCGCGAACACTAAACAAATAGCGTCCTTGGTAATTTTGACAATTTCAACCATCTATTTTACAATTTGCATTTTATACCTGTAAAGAGACTTTTTAGCATATGTTCATTGTAATGCATCTGGTAAAATACTCGTGAAGTAACAGATAGCTCTACTATAAATTACTCGAAGTATCAGATTGGTCATATAAGAAGAGAAAAAGGGAGTGCCGCCAGTATTGATTTTCCTATACACTTTGATTGGCACACGAGGTCTGTCCGCGCAGTTTCGATTGCCTGGATGTTTAAATGCGTAAATAGCAGATTCTCCGATTCTCTGAATATTTTCAACACAGAAAAAAGCATTTCACGATTCAATTTCACGTTACCGTCTTCTTTACGAACATCGGGTACATGTATCTAAGACAAAAAAAGGACATACGTGTCAAATCGTGTACCTCAATGCATCTGAGTTTGAGATTTGCAATCCTCTAGATTCGTATTTCGAGAGTTTTGTTAGATTCGAGACTACATGATGCCAGTGTTTTTTGTTAATCGAAACCAAAGAACTAAGTCACTCTTTTTTTCCTTAATAGATAATCTATAAGATTTTCCTCACAGAGCTAATTTATCATTGTTTTTTTTGCTGGAATTCATTTCATATTATTAAAATTACTACTATTAGTACTTATAATTATAATATGAAATATAATAATATAGTTATAAGAGAAAAATAATAAGAAGAAGAAATAGAAAAATGTAATTATATTTTATATTCATCATGAAACATGATGACG
The DNA here is from genome assembly GCA_911387935.1 of Dolichovespula saxonica. Lineage (NCBI taxonomy): Eukaryota > Metazoa > Arthropoda > Insecta > Hymenoptera > Vespidae > Dolichovespula > Dolichovespula saxonica. Next base: position 1,387,149 of record OU427009.1, read on the forward strand.
GTAAATTCTGACATTAAAGGAAGTAAATGTTTGCCATTTTACGTGGTGGTTTTATGCGCGAACACTAAACAAATAGCGTCCTTGGTAATTTTGACAATTTCAACCATCTATTTTACAATTTGCATTTTATACCTGTAAAGAGACTTTTTAGCATATGTTCATTGTAATGCATCTGGTAAAATACTCGTGAAGTAACAGATAGCTCTACTATAAATTACTCGAAGTATCAGATTGGTCATATAAGAAGAGAAAAAGGGAGTGCCGCCAGTATTGATTTTCCTATACACTTTGATTGGCACACGAGGTCTGTCCGCGCAGTTTCGATTGCCTGGATGTTTAAATGCGTAAATAGCAGATTCTCCGATTCTCTGAATATTTTCAACACAGAAAAAAGCATTTCACGATTCAATTTCACGTTACCGTCTTCTTTACGAACATCGGGTACATGTATCTAAGACAAAAAAAGGACATACGTGTCAAATCGTGTACCTCAATGCATCTGAGTTTGAGATTTGCAATCCTCTAGATTCGTATTTCGAGAATTTTGTTAGATTCGAGACTACATGATGCCAGTGTTTTTTGTTAATCGAAACCAAAGAACTAAGTCACTCTTTTTTTCCTTAATAGATAATCTATAAGATTTTCCTCACAGAGCTAATTTATCATTGTTTTTTTGCTGGAATTCATTTCATATTATTAAAATTACTACTATTAGTACTTATAATTATAATATGAAATATAATAATATAGTTATAAGAGAAAAATAATAAGAAGAAGAAATAGAAAAATGTAATTATATTTTATATTCATCATGAAACATGATGACGGTAAATTCTGACGTTAAAGGAAGTAAATGTTTGCCATTTTACGTGGTGGTTTTATGCGCGAACACTAAACAAATAGCGTCCTTGGTTATTTTGACAATTTCAACCATCTATTTTACAATTTGCATTTTATACCTGTAAAGAGACTTTTTAGCATATGTTCATTGTAATGTATCTGGTATAATACTCGTGGAGTAAGAGATAGATCATACTAAAAATGTCTGGAAGCTGCAGATGGGTCATATAAGATGAGAAGAAGGGTGTGCCGCCAGTATTGATTTTCGTATACACATGAGATTGGCGCATGCGTTCTGTCCGCGCAGTATCGCATAGCAAATTCTCTGATTCTGTGAATATTTTAAACGCAAAGAAATACGTTTCACGATGAAATTTCACGTTTACGGCTTTTTTACAAGCTTCGGATATATCATTCTTTTACAAAATAAGAACATACGTGTCCAATCGTTCTCGTCAGTTGTTCAGAGTTTTTAAATTACTGTTAAATTTTGAACATTTTATAGTTCTTCTTAGATTTTATACAGAAAAGAAATAGAAATAATACAATTAATGTGTAGTGTATTGGCAATCCGCTGGATGCGTAAATCATGTGTTCTAGGTTCGTTCGAGGCTACATGATGACAGTAGGTTTCTTTAAATGAAACTAAACAAATAAGTAATCCTTTTTTTCCTTAATAGATAATTCGTAAGATTTTCCTCACAGAGATAATTTATCATTGTTTTTTCTGCAGGAGTTCACTTCTTATTATTACAATCACTACTAGTAGTACTTATAATTATAATATGAAATATAATTATATATTTATAAGAGAAAAATAAGAAGAAGAAGGAATAGAAGAATATAATTATATTTTATATACATGATGACACATGATGACGATAATTTCTGACATTAAATGATGGAAATGTTTGTCATTTTACGTGTTGGTTTTATGCGTCAACACTCAACAAATCATGCCCTTGGTAATTTCGACAAATTCAACCATCTATTTTACAATTTGCGTTTTATACCTGTAGAGAGACTTTTTAGCATATGTTCATTGTAATGCATCTGGTAAAATACTCGCGAAGTAACAGATAGTTCATACTAAAAATGTCTGGAAGCTACAGATTGGTCATATGAGAAGAGAAGAAGGGAGTCCGCCAGTATTGATTTTCCTATACACTTTGATTGGCGCATGAGTTCTGTCCGCGCAGTTTCGATTGCCTGGATGTTTAAATGCGTAAATAGCAGATTCTCCGATTCTCTGAATATTTTCAACACAGAAAAAAGCATTTCACGATTCAATTTCACGTTACCGTCTTTTTTACGAACATCGGGTACATTTATCTAAGACAAAAAAAGGACATACGTGTCAAATCGTTTACCTCAATGGATCTGTGTTTGAGATTTGCAAGCCTCTAGATTCGTATTTCGAGAGTTATGTTAGATTCGAGACTACATGATGCCAGTGGTTTTTGTTAATCGAAACCAAAGAACTAAGTCACTCTTTTTTTCCTTAATAGATAATCTATAAGATTTTCCTCACAGAGCTAATTTATCATTGTTTTTTTGCTGGAATTCATTTCATATTATTAAAATTACTACTATTAGTACTTATAATTATAATATGAAATATAATAATATAGTTATAAGAGAAAAATAATAAGAAGAAGAAATAGAAAAATGTAATTATATTTTATATTCATCATGAAACATGATGGCGATAATTTCTGGCTGCCAAAGAAGTAAAAATTTGTCATTTTACGTGGTAGTTTTATGCGTGAACATTCAACAGATCGTGTCCTGGGTTATTTCGACAAATTCAACCTTCTATTTTACAATTTGCATTTCATACCTGTAGACAGACTGTTCGGCATATGTTAATTGTAATGTATCTGGCAAAACACTCGTGGAGTAAGAGTCTTCTTATGCTAAAAATGGCTCGTAGTTGCGAATTGGTCATATAAGATGAGAAGAAGGGCGTGCCGCCAGTATTGATTTTCGTATACACATGAGATTGGCGCATGCGTTCTGTCCGCGCAGTATCGAATAGCAAATTCTCCGATCCTGTGAATATTTTCAACGCAAAAAAATACGTTTTACGATGCAATTTCACGTTTACGGCTTTTTTACAAGCTTCGGATATATCATTCTTTTACAAAATAAGAACATACGTGTCCAATAGTTCTCGTCAGTTGTTCAGAGTTTTTAAATTACTGTTAAATTTTGAACATTTTATAGTTCTTCTTAGATTTTATACAGAAAAGAAATAGAAATAATACAATTAATGTGTAGTGTATTGGCAATCCACTGGATGCGTAAATCAGGTGTTCTAGGTTCATTCTTGACTACATGATGCCAGTGGGTTTCTTTAAATGAAACTAATGAATAATTCATTCTCTTTTTTCTTATTAGATAATTTATACGATTTTCCTCACAGCGCTAATTTATCATTGTTTTTTCGGCAGGAGTTCACTTCTTATTATTACAATCACTACTAGTAGTACTTATAATTATAATATGAAATATAATTATATATTTATAAGAGAAAAATAAGAAGAAGAAAAATAGAAGAATATAATTATATTTTATATACATGATGACACATGATGATGATAATTTCTGACATTAAAAGATGGAAATGTTTGTCATTTTATGTAGTGGTTTCATGCGTGAACATTCAACAAATCGTGTCCTTGGTAATTTCGACAAATTTAACCTTCTATTTTACAATTTGCATTTTATACGTGTGGAGAGACTTTTCAGCATATGTTCATTGTGATGTATCTGGTAAAATACTCGTGAAGTAACAGATAGCTCATACTAAAAATGTCTGAAAGCTGCAGATGGGTCATATAAGAAGAGAAGAAGGGCGTGCCGCCAGTATTGATTTTCATCTACACATGACATTAGCGCATGCGTTCTGTCTGCGCAGTATCGAATAGCAAATTCTCTGATTTTGTGAATATTTTCAACGCAAAAACATACGTTTCACGATGCAATTTCACGTTTACGGCTTCTTTACGAGCTTCGGATACGTAATTCTATGACAAAATAAGTACATACGTGTTCAATCGTTCATGTCAATTGATCTGAGTTTTTAAATTAAAATTAAATTTTGAAAAATGTATAGGTCTGCTTAGAGTTTATATATTAAAGGAATACATATAATGCAATTAAATTGTAGCACATTGGCGATACTAAATTTGTAATTCAGGAGTCCTAATTTCTATACTGAATCCAAATGGAGTTTGTTTTATATCCATGTAAAATGATACAAAGATAATAATTTTTATTTTTATCTCTTTTTCTTATAACTATTTTCTTTTTCTTTTAATTTTTTTATATTAAACTGATCGAGATAGTTGATACTATCTATATCACGAGAAATACTTACCGATCGGAGGTGTCTGGCCATAGAGAAAAAGTTATGCTCAGTTTGCATCATATGCCGTTTATTTTTTGATACAAATCACAGTGGTATATATCGATTTAACCTGGCTCGTTTTTCTGGGACTTTATAGTAGACGTTTATAGTAGGATTAATTAAAAAGTAACGATAAATAATAATATTTGCGATTATAATCATACCGAGTGCATTTCTTTGAAAATTTAGGTGGGATAGGAGAACGCTATTCTGACTGTTCAAAAAAATCATTGAGAATAATTATATTTTTTTTTTTAATTATTTCAATGATCGCAACAAATCGAAATTTTACTTTCGAATTTTCTTAACAATTTGACTACTTTACGTTACTATAAAACCATGATGATTCGAATGAAGTCACAAATTAATTACTATATATATATATATATATATATACGAAACGGATAGATAAAGAAAATATCTTTACGATAAATAAAAATATATGTATATTATTTTTTAATAATGACAATAAATAGTAAAAAGTAAGTCGCGGTATAATTTTATAAACAATTATAATTATATTTATATTATTATTAATATAATGTTTATAAACAATTTTTACAAATATTATATATAAATCTGAATAATAAATATTTATTTTTATTATTTCCTAATTAAAATTATTTATTATTTCGAACATTAATGATTACTTTATTCGTCATTGCTGATTTGGTAATTAAGAAAATTATTTTGAAATTTTTTCATAAATTATTATTTTGTATCTTCTATCAACTCAAAGGCAACGCGCAGTTACAGTATTGAAAATAAATAAATGACACGGTAGCAATGACTTGAGTCGTCGGTAAAATTTTAACTAATGGTTCACGTGTCGGTAAAATGTTATCGACGATAGGTCAACTTATCTTCCGTAGGTATTCAAGCCTGGTCTTCCACAATAAATGTTACGGCTTTATCACTGGTCTAAAATCCAGTAATTCAGCTTCATTAGTAAACAATACGTAATGGGGCAAAAGAGATCGACTCACATCTGCACAGATGAGTCATATGTTTGTTTGAACTTTGTTTCATAGGAGACACTCTGTTTATCAGCAAAGTAATGATACGAGATGTCGTTTGGACGGCAATCGCGCGTCATACGAAGAAGCGATCTTAATTGTTAACAACTTTTCTATTATAATTGTTACTGTTATCGTTTTCTATAGTTGTATTAAAGTTTACGTAAAACCAAGAAACGAATAACCTTGGCACGCGAAACTTCCATCACTATTAATCAAGAAGCTAAGATGAGTGATGTTTTTATTTTGTGATTTGCAATTAAATTGTTTGTTGGTTTCGAAATTATAAAAAAAAAAATAAATGTGCAAAAATAAAGAAGAAAATGAACAAAAAAGAAAGAAAAGAAGAGTGGAAAAAATAAAAGAATTAAAAAATATATAGAAAAAGTAACTCTTTGTATAGCAATATACAACGGAAAAAGTTATCTCATTATATATACAGTATTTCGAATATATATATATATAGTATTTCGAAATCCCTTGGAATTTATTCGAAATGAAATATTAATCCAACAAATGTTAACTAATGAAAAAAAATAAAATTCATAAACTATCTTCAATGATCGCATTATCAACGTTGAAAACATGACGTTACAGCGATTATTTATTTATATCTATCAGAGTATAATAAAATTATTGATATATATGATTAGGGTAAGGTATCGATTAATTACCGTGGATAATTTTTTATAAATGTATTTTACTGCAACTTGAGAAATATTTATGCGTACAGGTTTGTAATATTCATTATTGATACAACATAGATACTAAAATAACTGATCTACAAGCATGCACAACGTATATCGCAAAATTTAATTCTATATATCTCTTTGCTTTTTTTTTTTCTAGAAATCATTGAAAATTTCCGACGTTTTCCGCCTTTTACCACATCGTAATATTTCATTTCAGTTGCAAATTTTATATTACTCGACATTTATAAATATAAAAATGAATAAATGGACATAAACATTGTTCCTTTAGAATATTTTCAAGAGAGATTCAAATGTATTGCACAGATATATTTATTTATTGGTCACTCATATTTAATCTTATATTACTGGACTAATAAACATATTCTCCGTTATTGCTGTACGGAGTCTGCAAGTTCCTACATCATTAAGTCCATAGATGTTTTCATGTACGGTAATAGGTACCAGAGACGGCGCAAGGCAGTTCAGCGCGTTCATCGGAACCCGGGCCCGCGTTTTTAAATTACCCAATTAAAAAACATTGATTTTGATTAAATTTGTACAGCCTGATGATACTATTGACAGATGAAAGACATTTTTTTAATATCGATTATTCAGTTTAAAGGAATGATAAAAATCATCAAATTATTTAATATTCATTTTATAAGAAATATATAATATGTAACAGCTTTATAAATAAATAATTCCTCATAGTTAAATTTTAGTTGTAGTATGAATGTGTATTTAGACCCCGCTAAATTTGTTGAACCCAGTCCCGCAGAAGGTCCCGTGGCCCTGCTTGGTACCTTATTTACTCGATGGAAATAGTAGTACATATGTAGAATCGTGATCTATGCGTTCGTTGGTCAAGCTGTGTGAAACTATTGATCGTGGTAAAATGGTTGTGGTGGGGAATATTCTACGGCATAGGGTGGTGGAAGAAAGAAAGGCACGAAGCTTTCAGTTACGAGTCACCAGTTTGCTAGGCAGGTGGTCAGGATTAATTGGTGAGAACTGTTCAATATATCCAATATATTCAATATATTCAAAGTCGAAAAGATCCGAATAAGATATTTATTACAGGAATTTTTCAAGGATTGAGCGATGCTATTACAAAGTAAAAATATTATCTCGTTGCTGCTCCCATCACGGTCATTTTGAATTTGCTTCTGCCGACGAATTGCCATGAAGCTTGGATGTAATGTACGCAAGTCGAGTATGAAAGATTTGTGCGGAAATAATATTGCTTAAACTTCCGCCCCGAGACTATTGCATCATAACTTTTATTAAATTTTTTACACTATTTCTCGCGATGTTTGTGCTTCTTGTGGATTTGAAGTGTTTAGTGTAATATGTAATTTATCGGTTATTAATCGCCACGATATAATACGTTCAATTCGACTTTCATATAATGGTATTTATACAAGTTCCGGCGACTGAAAAGAAAATTTTTGTGAAACATGCGGAAGTGAAAGTGTTAAGGAAGCTCTCAACAAGATCAAAAAGCTTCTACAATGATGCGAATTCTACAGGCGAACTTGAATCGGAGCAAGACAGCCAACGATCTTCTGCATCAGCTGGCTCAAGTAAAGAAGGCAGATCTGTCTTTGCTCAGAGAGCAATATAAGAACAAGAAATCGACCTTGTGATTCTCCGATCCTCATGGCACAGCGGCCATCTGGATCCTGAAGAGCAAGGCAAGATACCGATGAAGAACCACGGAAGCTGCCAGGGCTTCTTTTGTATCAAAAGTGGGAAGATATCATATATTATTTGCTATCTCACAGCAAACTCACACATCCACGAATTCCGGGAGAAAATCGACTTGCTGGAGGAAGTGATCAAAAAGCTGTCGAGGTGTCTCAGTCAGCTTCAACTGGCCTTCCAGAACGTGGGTGCATCTTCAACGTTAAAATTGCCGGATTGGAAATTTTGCAAACCAGTTTTGAAACTGGCTGGTTCCTCTGACGATAAATCTTCTCTAAACACTTCGGATAATTTTGTTTCTTGCTTGAACAACATTTTTACCTTTTCGATACTAAACAAAAAGTAAAATATTCCGAAAATGCTGTTTCTTTACTTATCCATATTTGAAAGGGTGTACCAACCAAAGACTACTGCGTAGAAACAATCGAACTTTTTCACTAGCAAATATTGGCTATATACACAGCTGACGAAGTATATGACGATGATGATTATGCGACTTAAGTGTGAAGTTGGCTGTAAAAAAATACAATAGAAAAAAATTATGGAAAAAAGCGAAATGACTTTCCGAACAACCTAATTAATTAGGTATGCACCATAAACAAATAATAATAAAATTAAAATTGTACCACATATAAGTAAATCAAGAAGACAAATTGCTTATGATTATGTCCGTCAATGATTTATCGAAAAAAAATTACAAATAGTATCTCATACCGATTCGGACCACCTTTCGTTCTCAACATGATGAGGGAAATCTTTTATGTAATGAATACACGATTGATTTCTATATGACCGATTATTTTATTCGAAAAGTTAAAAGGAAGAAATTGAAATTTGAATAGGACAATTGTATTTTTTGGTAAGATTTTTACGAGATATTATTTAAAACTGATCGCATAACAACCGCAGTGAGAGAGAGTTGATCGCAATAATCGAGGTCTTTTCATCGAGTGTCACGTGGTAAATCGGTGATGATGTCAATAATAAATACGCTAAATGTATATCCATAATGTTATTTATTGATATGAACATTTACTGATAATTATTGCGAACAATCGAGCGTGTAGTAGACAACGGTGAGACGCGAGAAACTGTCTGTGTTCATTTGAAACCTCTGACGAATCATAAATTTCATCATAAATATCGAATATCGAGACCGTACACTTATAAAAGGAGTTACATGTGTATGAAGTACTATGTATGCACATTGACATAAGTGCATTCAATTGGCTTTCAATATGACATTGGTATTGACGCACCTATATTCTCGTTGTTTGCCGTTTGCTATAAAACCGATTAGACTTTGTCCTAGAGGACGGATTAATAGACGGACTACGAAGATGGAAAGCTTTCGATGCTTTTATCTTCGTATACAATGAATATTCTTTCGTGCAAATCATCCACAAAAAGGAGAGCCATATAGTAAACAGTCTTTGGGTACAGATGAACAATCCGATTAAAACTTATCTATAGAACGGACGATTATTACTTTATACCGATGTATATATATATATATATATATATATATATATATATATCTTATTTCATTTAAATGAATATGAATATGTATCTGTGAATTATTATATGAAAATACTTTTACCTAACACGTTTCTCTATTTCGCCGAAGAAGAAGAAAATAAAAGAAAACGATAAAAAAAGAAAAAAGAAAGAGAAAGAGAAAAAAGGCTCAAAATCATTTGCCATTAGACAGTTGAAAATCGACTTACAAAAAGATAAAAAAAAGAAAGAAAAAGTATCGAAGGTATCGAAGGTAGGGACCATAAAAGTAAAATGAAAAAGGATGATTCGAAACGTTGATATTTTTTATTTACATAAAACTGTACATTTCGAAATCGTTGTCTTTTACGAAATAAAAGATTATACGCTTTAATTATTGACGTCAGTCCGTTTTATCAATAAGATAAAAAACGATGATTTTTAAAAGATATTGTGATTTTTATTCTTATATAATTTTTTTAACCAATTAGCAAGAAGTTATAATCAAAACGGTTAAAAATTGTTGTCAAGGAATTTATATAATTATAGATTCCAATATTTTCAGTTCAATAGTAAACTGTAATCACATGCTACCAATTTGACAAAAAATTTCAGCTTAAATGCACAATACTTTCTTTGTGATTTTGTTGCCCCGACTAAAGTTACGTTCATAAGTTCAACAATATTATTTAGTGTATTTAGAACTCTTCGGCGATATTTCATATATTGTGAACGTATAAGATCTCTTCTCGATACGAGCTGCAACTGAACTCGTCATATGACTCGTCGCAATGATCCAGTAACAATCAGAGTCCGTCAAAGGTTCCTTTTTGTTGACATCATTCATGGATCTTCAAAGATACTAAACAACCAGAGTCATCTCAAAACAAATACGAGCTGCAACTGAACTCGTCATCGTACGTCATTTGTCACTTGTCTGTGCCGGATCTAACCACCCTTTTTCGTTGAAAGCAATCTTACTTAATGAAAATGACTTGAAAAAAAGGAAAGTGAAATCTTTTACTCGACTGAATTTCTTTTCCAATCTTTTCGTCAAAAAATTCCATATCCATGATATTATGTCATCTTCAATTCCATTAAAACATTTTTTATATTTTTAGAGGGCTTGATAGATAATTAAAAAATAAGAGGACGTGCATTCATCACATAAAACAAAAACAAATTCAATTGATTGTGTTCCTATCAGGCAACCAAACTTCTTTAGATTGCTTTTTTTATTATAAAAATAGTATCTTTACGGCACATGGCTGAACAGTTGAAAGTTTTAATGGCTAAACGAGAGAGAGAGCTTCCTGTTTAGTATGGCCCGTATAATCGGGAAATATCTTGTTTAAGGGATTTATATAATTATAGATTCCAGCGTTTTCAGTTCAATATTCGATGATTTTATAATTTGTAGCTACAGACGGAAGAAAGATTTACATCATTGAATTATGCGAGAAAATAGATCTTATACGTTCACAATATATGAAATATCGCCGAGAAGTTTTAAATACACTGAATAATATTGTTGAACTTATGAACGTAACTTTAGTCGGAGCAACAAAATCACAAAAAAAATATTGTACATTTAAGCTTAAATTTTTGGTCAAATTGATAGCATATGATTACAGTTTACTATTCAATGATTTTATAATTTGCAGCTCCTGATGGTAGAAAAATTGTAATTACTGAAATTTGTGAAAATAGAAATTTAATATGTTTAAGTTATAAGAAATATCGACAAAGTGTAGTCGAACTCTAAATAACATATTGAATCGTCTAAATGTTGTTTTGGTGAGACGACTTACCAAAGGAGAAAGAAAATATAGTGCATTTAAGTTGATGTTTTCGGTAAGATCGGTTCGAACGATTATACGGCTCATTATACAGTCATTCACCTATCAAAATATGGGCAAGAGATTAAATTCGGTGACATCGAAATTCGATGATCGAAACTCGACGACATCGAATTTCATTTCTTGCTCACATTTTGGTAAGAGAATGACGGTATAATGAGCTAAATAATTGCTCGAACCGATCTGACCAAAAACTTCAACCGAAATGCACTATATTTTCTTTGTCGTTTGGTAAGTAGTCTCACCAATAAAACATTAAGACTTTTCTCGATGTCATTCAGAGTTTTCACTATACTTTGACGATATTTCTTATATCGTTAACATATTAAATTTCTCTTTTCGGAAATTTCAGTAATTATTATTTTTCTTCCACTAGTAGCTGCAGATTATAAAATCATTGAATAGTAAACTGTAATCACATGTTACCAATTTGACAAAAAATTTCAGCTTAAATGCACAATACTTTCTTTGTGATTTTGTTGCCCCGAATAAAGTTACGTTCATAAGTTCAACAATATTATTCAGTATATTTAGAACTCCTCGGCGATATTTCATATATTGTGAACGTATAAGATCTCTTTTCTCGCATAGTTCAATGATGTAAATCTTTCTTCCGTCTGAGCTGCAAATTATAAAATCATCGAATATTGAACTGAAAACGCTAGAATCTATAATTATATAAATCCCTTGACCAAGTTATTTCCCGATTACACGGGCCATAGGAAACAGGAAGGTCTGTCTCTCGTTTAGCCATTAGAACATTCAATGCAATTATTATAATGCAAAAAACAATCTAAAGAAATTTGGTTGCCTGATAGGAACACAATCAATTGAATTTGTTTTTGTTTTATATAATGAATGCACGTCCTCATTTTTTAATTATCTATCCCTCCCTCTAAAACTATAAAAAATATTTTAATGAAATTGAAGATGACATAATATCATGGATATGGAATTTTTTGACAATATCTAAAGTCACACAATTCTTGAAAAATACCTACGATTTATTTTCCTTCAGATTTAAATTTGGTATTCATGTACATTGAACGAATATTGTAACGGTTCTCTCTTATTAACGAAGAGAAAACATCGAATTCTTATTCCATACGGTTAAGCTAAAATGATTTAAAATCTAATTTAGTATTTATTTTACAATTTCAATAGATTTATATTTTCAATTCGCAGTCAGCCATATCGAATAATGTCTATTAATATAACTATCATAACTCATTGCCTCACATTAGTGTTATTTTTAAAGAATTTTAATATTTAACAAAGAAGGAAATAGAGATTTATCTCGCGTAAATCTAAATAATGTTTAAATTTGATAATTAAGCGTTTTTGTAATAGGAATGTTAGGTTACGTATGTGGAATATTTTTATACTTTCCCATAATTTAAAATTTTCGCATTTCATAATGTTAAGGAACTCGAAAAGCTGAATAAGCGTTTAATAAGATACATTATCTATAAAATGTTATTTTGATAGTGCAATGTAGATTTGGTAAAAATAATTATACATCGAATACATGTACGACTAATGTAGAATATCTTTATTTGTAACAAAGTTTAAAGAATTTTTCCCCTTTATCCAAAATGTAACAGTTTTGATTTATACAAGTAATTATGGCAAATACATTCTCTTATATTATTGTAAGGCATATTAATACAACATTGTAAAATAATATTAATATTATTCTATAATTTTGGATAAGTTTAAATTTTTTGCAATTCTCATTGTACCTAGGGAAAAAATGTAACGATCAATCAAGATAGTTCATCATCTTTGATTATATAACAGTTTACGTCAGTAATATGTACAGGCATAATTATTTATCGACATAAATGAACAAGCTCTTATTTTAAATGCAAAGATTTAAGCGAGGACATGGCTTTCTCGAATATGAAATTGTATATAATGTATGTATGTAATAAATGTATACGATGGAATTTTTTCTCTTTCTTTACATTTTGTTTTTCTATTTTCCTCCTATATTGATTCCTCCAATCGAACATTCTCTATATCTATATCCATATCATTTCGATCATTTTACTATTTGGATCGAATTTTATTTATCTTTTTTGGGGGTGAGGGCGAGGTAATGTTTTATTCCTTTTTCTGATGTTTATTTATTTATATTTATTTATTTTTAGTTAAGGAAACATTGCACACTACGTAGAACATAGAATTTAAAAGATTGTATTTAGAAGGAAAGTTCGTTTCATGGAAAAGGTATCTTTTTACACCTTTTATAACTTATGCTTTGAGAGATTGGTAATCGGTTGATCGAATAACGATAGCTAGAAAAAGTATCATATATCTTTACTGTTACCTCAGTATTAAATTAAAGTAAATGTTGGGAAAAGTATTACGTGTAATATGTTTTTTCAGAAATTTAATCATTCATGCTTTTCATGCTATATTCATTTATACGTAATAAAAAACAAACGGTTAGAGAAATGTATTTATCCAGGAAGTAACTAGTTTAAATAATGCAGTACAAATTATTAGATAACTAGAAGTATAATAAGATCAGTATTGTACTTTTAAGTTGTTTGATAAGAAGTAATTTTTTAGAGAAATGTAATAATAAAAAGTGCTGAATCAGTGACGTAAGAAGTAACTCTGCAAATGAATGTAGGGTAATTAAATAATTCTTATTATCAAAATGTATACTATGGTTTGATGAGAAGAGAACGAGCAAAGAATTCCTCTCCGTAACTAAATTTCTTATCTTTGAGAGAAACATTTTTACATACATATACACACGCGCATGCATGCTCGGAGGTACATACAGGGGGAGAGAGAGGATAATAAAAGAGGTAACATAAAGAGATCTGATTATATACATCCCCACGTATGTCGTAATATCGTTTATTTAATACCTTTTGGAAAACGGTGACTAGAAATTCAATCTTCACTGAAATTTATTTCATTCCAATCCCTGTATCTTTTAAAAACATACATGACATGTATATATCATATAAGGTATCTGATAAATATTGAAAAAAAAAACATTTTGAAATATTGATTTCTTATTGAATAAATAATTATTTTAAATTGACGGAATAAAGAGAAAACGAGGACGGATACGTAGAAACAATATTTCTCGTATCATTTAAAAGTATTTCTGAACAAACACTATTATCTTGACAAATAATAAATCTTTTAATTGCCCTTCAAATTGAAGCATTTCGAAATTTAAAGTTCCCCTAGTTTCATTCTGATTTTTTCTGAGTTCATTCCACAATTCATGATTCGAATTTCGCTCATTCCACAAAACCTTCCAATCTCATAATCATTTCAATTATCGGTAATATTTTCTGTTATTTCCATATTATTATTATTATTTTGTTTGGATCATCCATTTAACATCGTTTTTGTGTACATAGTCTTAGGTATTAGGTTTAGGAATTTAAATCGAGATTTGCTAAATCAATGATCAGACACCAATATCCTTTTGATCAGAATTAATTTTATCCGTGGAATGATTATTTTCGAGATAAAATTTATCGTCGATTTAATCATAAACGGGCGTAGATTCATAATCTTTAATCTCATCTTCAACTTCTTCTTCTTCTTTATTTTTTTCCACTACTTCGGCATCGATTAACTGATTTTCTTTTTTAGAATCGTCGTTAGTCTTCTTAAAATTTTTCTTATCATTTATTATTTTACTGATGGTCTTAAAATAAATACTATGATTGCTTCTATAATTTATTTGTAAATATCCTTTTCATGGAGGACTATTCGAAACAATTCTATTATAAATGGAACTGTTCGTCAGAAGAAACGATGTTTAATAAGAGAGAGAGAGAGAGAGAGAGAGAGAGAGAGAGAGAGAGAGAGAGAGAGAGAGAGAAAGTAGATACTTCTCAAGCTTATTAATTCGAGCATAACGTAATTGTTATTATGACAAAAATATATCTAATTGTATTTACTATTATTATATACTATTATTAAGTAAAACTTAGACTTACAAAAAGAAACATTACAAACGTCGTATATGAACTAAAATATAATTTCATAGCGATTATCTTTAATAATTACAATAATTGCTAATTATAATTATTTATGTTATAGTAAATACAATTCTACGTCATCTTTTCACTTAAAAAAAAACAGACCCGAGCTACTTCTAAAAGAAATTACATTTTGTTAATCAATAATTCAATATAAATACAATATGATATTGCCGAGAGATAGAAAAATATCGGAGAAATTAATTTTTATTGGTAAACAGTTTCAACGATAAAAATAAGAAACAAATTAATTGTCAATTGTCTAATTTTTTTAGTTAATTTATAATTATAAATTGTAAAGAAAAAAGGAGAAAGAAAAAATTCGCCAGAAAATTCCCATCTTAATAGGCCCGGAACATTTTTAGCAACTTTGAAACAATACACCACACGTGAGATCAATCTTGAGAATCTTCGACTTCGGGCCAATTGTATCAATGATCGTAAGATCGAACAACAATGGAAGGTATCAGTGATTACCGAGGGACTTCTTATCTCTCGTATACAAAAAAAAAAAGAAAGAACAATGAAACCATACATTCTTTCCAACGGTCCGCATTTGTACTTTTGAAGACCCTAAGTGCAAAATTTCTTGGTTTTTTCATTCTTTTTTTTGTTGAAATTAATAATTGACTAACGATAAATTCGATCATGATTATTTCGACCAAAATCATTCTATTTGAACAATTGATTGTACACGAGTCGATTAAGTGCAAAAACGAATTATACTTGTTGATCAACAGGGGCACTGATAAAATATTATAATTTAATCGACGTAGATGCAAATGACGTGGCGGCGGGCGGAAGGGTTGAGGTGGAAGAGGGTGAAGGAAAATATAATACATGCCGACGTTTATACTATGATTTCATATTTCTTATTAATTTATCCGCTTTCTTAATCCTTTCTTTCATCTCTCCTCTTACGAGTTTTATTATTATTCGAAAAATTTGTCGAAGGAGGATGGTAAGTGGTTGAGGGAGGGCAGAGTGGTGAGGTAAAGTTGAGATCGATAATTATTTGTCTTGTTTTTTGTTTTTTCATTCTCTTATGCTTTGTTCGGTTTTTTTTAATAGAGTAAGTAAGTATAGAAATAACGTGCTCTATGTGTCCTCTTTTTCTGACCTTTTACGTAAATATATATATTGTATATATGTGTATATATATATATGTGCATGTATGTATGTATGTATATATGTATATATATGTACATGGGACAAAAAATTGTATGAATATAAAAAAGAGAAGAAGGAAAAGAAAGGAATAACAGAAAAGGAGAAGAAGAGGAAAAATACTAAGTAAATGATAATTTTGTTGAAACATTCTACAACGACGATTTATAGTATGGGAAATTGGATAAGTATATGTGTGTATATATATGTTTATGTGTATATATATATACATATATATATATTCCATCAACCGAACTCGATTCTATTTTAATCTCGACGATTCTTCGTTCTTGTTTATTTCTGTTTCGTTTCATTTCATTCACGTCACTCCCTCGTTTATTTTATTCGTTTTCCGTTTCACTTTTTCCCTCGTTTATTATAATACCGTTGTTATTTATCTCTTTTTTCTCTATGAGTTAGCAAATCGACCTCTTAGGCAAGAAAGATAAGATCGTTGAAAACGTACGTAACGTATGAATATAGAATATTGTGTATGTGTTAGGTTGGAAGGATCTCTGATTGTTTCTTTTTTATTTTCTCTTTTTTCTGCCTCATTTTTTTTCCTTTCTTCTTGGTTTGTCTTTACCTTTGCCATTTTTGAATAAGGAAATAATCAAGAGGATCATTAAAAGGTCACCTCATTCGTATACAATAGAAATTGTATGCATGCTGATTAAAAACCATGCGACGAGCGCATATGTAGTCTAGCTCATGGATAGAATCAGTAAGCAAATGAGAGTGAGAGAGAGAGAGAGAGAGAAAGAGTGACACATAAAAAATATTAGAGAGAGGAAGAGTGAGAGAGAAAGATGAATAGATGAATAGATGAAGGAACGATCATAGGTTGGACTCGACTGTCGATACAATTTATTATTGCTTTAATAAGAACGGGTTGAGAGATTCATGACACGAGACCGAGGCACACAAAGAAAAGGTAATACTGTTTTACATACATATCTACGTATACACACACACACACACCTTTAAGACTTATAACTATTCTTTTAATCTCGTAATATTACTCACATCTAGACGATCTACTGTTTTGAGAAATATTACACGAACATTGCACACATGCACGCATACGCAATTACATAATATAACATAAATCCTACCAATATTTTTCAGCCCCTTTTTTGTTCTAGACGTTTCTTCTTTTCTTTTCTTTTTTTCGCTTTTCTTCTTCTCTTTCTTCTCTTTCCCTCAAACCCCTTTCAATTTTTTTCCTTATTCTTTACCTTCGTCCATTCGTCGTTCATTAAGCGTTAATTACAATTAAATTGATTCCAATAGAAATCGATTAATGAGTCGAAAATCTCGGACCAATTGTCGTTCTTAAACGATTTGTAACAATCAATTACTCTTTTCTCGAGGATACTTTTTAACGTTAATATTATCTTGTTTTATTTTTTCCATTTTCTTTTTTCTCTCTCAAATCATAATACCACCAGACCAATTTGTAAAACCGCTAGCGTGTCTAAGTAAAGAAAACAAAAAAAACAATAAAAAAGTTCACGTAAAGAAGAAATCGATTTCGAAACCAGCTCCGCGTAATGTTTAATTTGCGAAATTAGAAATTTGTAAAAGAAACACATGATTGAATAAACATCTTGGTCGTTATCACACGGTTCGTAAAAGTATTTTTCTTTTTTTTTTTTTATTATGAATGAACGGACAAACAACTATAAAAAGAAAATGAATAAATTCGTAATAATGTGTCGAAATTCTAATCGATCAAAATCGATCGTTTATACGCCCCAAAATAATAATGATAATAATGATAGCAATAAATATGTGGATTTGTGACGATGAGGCACCGATTTGATCCAAGATAGATAGAACCCGATCGACGTGTTTCGTCCCCACCATAAGCTAACACCCGCAAGCTCGGTACCATCTTGAAAGTGTATCTATTTAAATGGATGAAAAAAAAGATGAAAAATGAGTGCAAAATCCGATAATTCTAGATTATTTTTTATCGACTACTCCCCTTGAGAGATAGGCAACCAAAGAATCGTGCTACGTGTAATACGTATTGCCTATTGTCAGGTACCGACACAAGATCAATTTTCGTTTTACCCTCATCCGTTGTACGCAACTTACGATCAATTTTATCTACGAAGTACGTAGTGTTGCTAACCATCAGGCGCGATAATTAATATAATTACGTAATAATTTACATAAAAACGATAAATAATAATTGAATTTATAATAATACAAGTATTTTTGTAACTAAATTGCTTTGCGTATAATGTTATTTACTTTCGATGTGTAATAAGAATAAAAAAAAAATAAAATAAATGAATAAATAAAAAACAGTTCGTTATACTTGCATATTAGCATCGATTGCGCGTTTGTACGTAATGTTTCATAGATAAAATTAATCCGTGCTAAATTATTCACAATTTATGAATAATCTCTCTCAATCCCAGCACCGCGAGCAACCGAGTTATTACGCACCACCAATATACCTCGTATCCGAAAAGAGGACGACCTCCTTTCCTACCGCTCAAATATCCACCATCCTACCTACCTACCTACCTACCACTCAACCATCCACCCTTCTACTTACCTACCTACCTACCCTTACACCTCAAATATCTCGGAATATCCAATATGGAGACCGAAGTCTTATTTATGGAAATGGTAGACACGATTTCCGTGACACGATATAATTCTTTAATTCATTATTAGAATCGTTCCTACTTTATTATTTCGCTTTCTATACGAGAATAGAGAGAAAGAGAGACAGCGAGAGAGAGAGAGAGAGAGAGAGAGAGAGAGAGAGAGAGTGAGAGTGAGACGGGTAACATTATCTCGACATTTTGCGACGTTAACTAATTGTTTTCTAATTCGATAAATTTTATTTTTTTCTTCTATTCTTTTTACTCTAATTCTTTTTTATTCTTCTATTCTTGTTTCATACATTAAATATATTCTCGAAAACAGTTATACTTTTTTTGGAATTTATTAGCAAAGAAAAAAAAATATAGGAAGAAAATAAATAAGTAAATTGACGCTTACAAATGATTACTCTTATATCGTAATTCATAAAGAAATCGTCTCGGGAAAATAATAAAAAAAAGAACGAAAGAATAAGAAAAGAAAACGTAATATTCCATAGAAGTCATTTTTCCTCCGAAGTAATTTCGAAATAATTAATTTAACGATGAACAAATTTAATTAATCGAAACATCCTCTCTCGAACGATCATTACTCTCTTCCCAAGTAATATCAAAAGATCTATTCTTGCAACCTCTCTACTCGATATACGAAGTATATATACTTCGAGATACGAGAAATCGATAAACTTAACTCGGAGGGTACTAGTACTTTCGAATAATACACTACAGAAGATTAATGAAATTTTGTAGATACCTTTAGATTTTAACACTTACCTTCAACCCCCAACTCCCCAGTACCCAACCCTACCCTACCCTTTGGCCTATTCTCTTATCGTGGGATCGAAATCGATCCGAAGACTCTTCTGATTAGTCGAACAGGACTCGTCTCAAGATATTACCTACTACTACTACTCTATTAAAACTACTACTCTACCACTAGAATCACTTTATTATACATAAATGAAATAGTCCTTTTCGTTTATCAATCTAACAAGAGAGAATTAAATGTTTCTCTCTCTCTCTCTCTCTCTCTCTCTCTCTCTCTCGATTAGTTGTATGCAACTTCATGGGATATCATCTTAAACGCTTTTTCTCATCCCACTTTGAAATTTTTCAAAGTATTTTAACCGTCTTCTTATTCTCGTTCTACATATCACTTTATTATTATTATTATTATTATTATTATTATTATTGTGTGTGTGCGCTCGCGCGCGCTTGTGTGTACGACGTGACTTATAGAAAGATAACAAGTTCAAATCCTTAGAAATATTAAAATATAAATAAATATATATATATATATATATATATATATATATATATATATATATATATATATATATATATATATTAGACTTCAAAGGATAGAGATGCTACTTCAAAATTGTGACAATTTTAGTTAGAAATGCGGTCGAGCGGATAACGAGCGGTTTTTCTAGAGGGTCAAGGCTAGCTCAAGAAACATCGACTTGATCGTCTTCGTCGTCATTTTCATCTTCGTCTTTGTCGTCGAACTCTCCTTGCGTATATTCTCCTTCGTTTATGCAATAGAAGCATTTTAGATTTCACGATATATCTCGAAGTTTTACAAAATATAAACGACTTAGAAAAGAGGACACGAGATTCGATAGGTTACAACTCGTTAAATAATCTCCACGCAAACCTCAGGAAATCATTCACGCTTTCAATAATAATTATATTTCTATTTTATGGGAATCAACTTCTATAGAATATTATTAGAAATTAGAGATTAGAAATAGATAGAATTTGTGATCGTATTCGATTCCAAAAAGAAACAAAAAGAAAAAACAAATAAAAGAAAATAAAACTCATCAGGCTTGTATTCACCGAATCGTAATAACATTTCTCTATTATTCCTAATATTAATTCTTTCGATCGAACAATTTCGAAATTGTTATATCGAATATCGTCGTTCGATTTTAAACGAATCCAATTTAACTGATTGTAATCTAATTGTTCAATATAGACAGATATTTATATATACTTCTCTCTTTATCTATCTGTCTTTCTTGCTTCTTCATTTAATATTTTTACAATTTTACTTTTCATTTATATTTTATGTACAATAATAACAATATAAAATCGCTGTTCGGAAATTTCTGTAGCATGCTCTAGCGTTTATGTTATTTTTTTATCTTCCAAAATTGCAATGCATGGCGCAATTTACTTTGATCTACTTTTTAATGTTATTAATTATATTATTCGTATTTTGTGATGTTTCTGGAATAATGGCTTCTTCATATTCCACAGTTGTTTCATTTTTCTCAGTACTTACTATTTCTTCTGTACACATTAGAGTTAATAAAGGTAAAAAGCTTGTCTCGTCTTCCATACAGTTTGCTGATATGGAGTGCTTTGATGCCAGATTACATGTTCATAATGCTTTAAACGGCATGCCGGATAAGTATGGTGTAGGATTATTTATCTTGTGTCCATGATCTCCAATTTGACTGAAAAAATTTTCTGCCGCACCTTGGTTTAAATGTATTAATTTTAATTTAGTAAATCGGCAATCTTGAAGCATTTTCCGTAAACATTGTGCGCTTCGTTTGTACTGTTTGTCTCCAATTATTCAGACATTTTGGTTTATTTCTCTTTAAAGAATTGCAGCTTTTTTTCTTAACAAATTCCATATTATTTAATGTATGCAATGCTTCTTGCCAAAATCTCCAATGTCGGTTATTTTGTGTGATAATGCTGCCGACTCACTGGTTAATATTTCCATTAAAAGAGTCAAATAAATCGTCAAAAAAATATAATGCTGCTTTTGTTGCAGTAGCGTTTTTTGACAAAGTCATTGTTGTATTGTTTATTTTTACGGTACCTGTAATAAAATACTTTAGTAATATTGTTTTTTAACGAAGGACTAATATTTTTTCACATATTCAATAATAATTGTACCTTCATTTGAAGATAATATTATGTCCATAAAATCTCCAACAGTATGACTCAAGACTTGTATTGCATATTTTACTTTCTTTTTTGGAATTAAATGCCGAAAAATATGATTATCTGTTAACTTTTTCATTTTTCGTCGATTTTCAAAACATTTTTGATCAATTTCATAAACTGTTTTTATATGATCCCAAGAAGCACATTGACTTTCACGCTCAGACAATTGTGCATTTTTAGGTAAAAGTAAGTCTTTTTTTAGAAGATTATTACGCACACCTTTTAGAAGATACACAAAGTCATATAAAGGTACAATACAATTCTTGTCCTACATAAAATATATTTTCCATCTGCAATTTTGAAGAAAAGATAGTAAATAGTATTATAATTTAAAAAGTTAATAAATATATGTAAAAATCTATATATATATTTTACTTACTATTATGTCTAAAATACTGTGCACGTTTTTCCTGTATTAATGAGTTAATTGTCGCAATATTTGATCCTCCCTGATCGCAAATGTTTTTACACATCTTGAAAATTTGAGAAACGATGTTCCGCTCTTACAAGAACCATAACCAGTAGGCATTGTCCGACCAGATGCTGTACATTTTATATGAAATGAAATAGCATGGTCTGCGAATCTGAAACATGTCCACTAGTTCACTGTCAGCAAATTTATTCTTGTGCAAAAATATTCTAAATAAAAAGTCTAAGTAAATAAATGCTTAAGGAAGCATTTCGAAGGGATGCTTTAAGATACATTTCTTTTCCCTACAAGATACGATTGAAAATAAGTATCCCAAATGAAGTCTTTTTTATCAAAGAAGAAAAATTTATATCTTTGGTTGTTAACTTCCATGTCAATTTTTCCATTTTTCATTCGGTATGATATTGAATTATACTAAAATAACCGAGTAGGTCCGACACTTTGTAAATTTTATTATATATCTAAGAAATTCTAAATGGAAAGGAATATTGCTCGCATTAATTTTTCTCTCTTTTCCCATACTAATACTTTTCCTTTAAAAATTAAGATTAGTGCAATTTACTCAGCCTGGTGGCTCTAATACAACACGATCGTATTATACAAACTGGTAATAAATGTAAAAATTAGACGTAGAAGAGATGTACCGACTATTCTTAAAACTACAGTACCAAGTTGCCTCTTTAGTCGATACTAATAATCCGTATTTAGGGATTATATTGCCTTTCATAATCTATTTCGTCGTAAATGATAGGATTATCCTTAGATACGTAATTGTAAATAGGAGTATATTCATTCGCTCTGCAAGATTAGTTATATCAGTATGTGATAATTTAATTGTTTCCAATTTTTATGTGATTTGATCGAAAGTATTTCAAATAAACGATGTCATTCGGGGATACTTTCGATTATTTGGAATTTTTCAGGCTTCAGCTATTAACACATGGGTACTAAGATCACTTTTGCCGACCCATCGTAATGATAAGATCATATTAATTCTATTCTAGTATCAGCTGCAATTCTATCTGTAATATCAAGTATATTACATTAATTATCATTCATCATTTATTGTTCTGTTCTACAAGAATTACGTTTATTATCATCTAACTCAAGGCTAGTTCGACTAACCTGCCATTTTACCATATTATCGGTGACTTATTTCATATACACGTAAAAACGCAGCTATACATTTTATATGAAATAAAATAGTATGATCTGTGAATCTTCTTGTTCCTTTCATTCCCTAGACTTCAAATCCAACAATTTTGCCGTATTTAACATCATAAGTAAAACCAGGTTGAAGAGACATTTTGTTCCAAGCAAACACAACATTTAAATCTTTTGAATAAATGTTTTCAACAGTTAATGTCAAATATTTTAAAATAATTTTATTACAGCCAGTGTCGATTGGAATGCATTTTAATTGCGTGTTTAAAGTATTAAAAAATGGGCATAACAGAAATTTAGATGTATGATTGTAACCAGAGCAAGATCTATGATAAATTCCAATGCAAAACATTTTCTCCTATAATGAATATTGACTTAAAAACACAGCCATATTCCTAGTAATCTAAAATCAAAAAATTGTGTTGATGATAAGCCACAGATTGGAAGAGCGCAGAGCGCAAAAAAGAGAGAGAGAGAGAGAGAGAGAGAGAGAGAGAGAGAAAGAGAGAGAGAGAGACAGAGAATAAGGATAAGTGAACTAGGATAAGTGAACAATTAATGGATTACTATTATTTGAAACTATCATAGTACATGCTCTCGTATTTATTATGGTATATTAATTCACGGGTTTCAGTACAGAACGGAACCGCACGATTGGTGTCACGGTTGGTATCGCGAATCGTGCTATGTAGCTTTAGCTTGAGAAATTAATCCATCGGAGTAAAACGAAATTTACGAGATTTACGAGAGTATTCGATCCAAAATTCGAATTCACGACAGGTTATATGCGAGCTATTTTTGGGAAATGGAAATTGCGAAATTTCTCACGACTTATCGACATTCCTAAAAGGTAAAGAACGACGATGAGGATGAGGATGAATGATTGAGAATCAGAATAGGGGGAGTGGGGAGGGACTTGAAGAAGGACAGAGACAGAGAGAGAGAAAGAGGGATAGAACACAGACATTATGTAGTAGAGAAAAGCGAGGTTTGAAGGAGAGAGAGAAGGTTGGAACGAAGGTACTTTCAGACGTAAACTACAAATGTTCCGGAAAACCGGATAATTGGTTTATCAGCCAAACAGTTTTGTCTCCGCACGTTAGTACCAAAATTTCCCTTTTCTCAAGATCCCCGACGACGAAGAAATTGAAGTGAATTATCGTTGAAATAAAAGCGTAGTTATCTCTCTCTCTCTCTCTCTCTCTCTCTCCCTCTTTATGTTGAATTCTCATCAAAGTAATCATAAAAAAAGAAACAAAAAAGAAAAATGAAAAACATATTGGAAGAGAAAGTGTTCGATATTTTTCATCTTCGAGTTATCATATTCGTTCAGTTAAGGACCATTTTTCTAATCATTCTAACAATGATAATCCGTAGAACGTAAAGAGCGTAGATATTTACATACGTACACACGTTAATAAATATACGTAATGCGAGTATAATATATTTATAAAGGACAATTTATAGATAAAAAATTTATTGTAAGATAAAAGATATTCGAACGACGTTATCTCATATATAAAACATGCAAAGAACTTATATGTGCTATATTTGTTGTAGGGCAAAATTAACTGACATGATGGAAAGGCAAAGAACCATTTTAATTACGCCGAATTGATATCTCTATCTTTTTTTGCTCTCACGTAACGTGCCTTGGCTTTTGTTCGAGCCAATTCAGAGCTTAAGGCCTCGTATAAATGGTATTCAAGTAATTACACACTTCTAGAACAGCATCCCTTTGTCTTCTCTCTCTCCCTCTCTCTCCTTCTTTCTCTCTCTCTCTCTCTTACCCTCTCTTTAAGCAATAGATAATACGATAATAAGTCTGCTTCTAGCTCCATCCTGGATTGTTTTCGTTTCCGGCTCTGCAACTCCAATTGATACAGTATTATTGAAACTATTCGCCGTACAAAATATCGTGCTTTACTCGATTCCACCAGAAAATGGCCGTTACGAATTTCGTTTCGTTCATTAAACGAATTTTTAAGTTTCGAACTTCGCGTCGTTTGTTTTATTGTCATATATACGTTTTATCGACACATTCGTTATAATAAGAAAAAGCAGAGAGAAAACGAGAGAATAATTATCCACAAAATATATTCTGTAAAAATAGCCATTAGTGCTTTTCTAGAGACGAACGATCGACAGTAATTACAGTTATGTAAAACTTATTGGGTCTTCGCAAACCAATGACTAGACTTCTTCGTGCAAATAGATTAATTTTATTATCGCAAAAATAAAAGGAGAAAAAAAAGGTACACGAAGAAAAGGAATCAAAATGAGGTATGTATTTCAATTGGGTTCATAAAAATATTATTTACTAGTGTTTATAAATGTAATTACAATAAACGTGTTCGTAATAACTATTAAAATTAATGGTAATTAATCGAAATGAAACAATTCGAAAGTAATATATATATATATATATATATATATATATATATATATATATGTTTATTATAAATATATATATTGTTTATATTATATATATATATATATATATATATATATATATATATATATATATAAACAATATATAAACCATTTTTCAAAGAAACCAAAGGGATCGGTTTCTAGTTTTCTTTCTCTCGATTCTTTTTTCTCGATGCCCATCGTTTGTCTTTTACAAGTTAGGATCTGGAGGATTTTAAAAGTTGGCAGAAGAAGAACGGGAAGAGGGGGAGAAAGGACATATCACGAAGAGATGAAAATGAAAGATTCTGTTAAGGGTGCCAACATAAATATGCTCGCCGAGTGTTTCAATACACGTTTGCTAATGTACAAATACTAATGTACGGTAGATCAAGAAATAACAAAGAGAACGCGACCCTCTTCTCTCGTAGATATATACCATCTTCCTCCTCCATCTACATCGCTTACCGCCAGAGTAAAAGAGAGAAAGAGATCGTTCTACGTTGATATTCTCAAACGAGAAATCTTTCCTTCCATTCCTTTTTCCACTGCTTCCTTTTTTCATACACGCATTGTTTTGTCTCTCCTCCCCTCTTTTCGTTTATCTCCTTGTAATAACGTAAAAACAAATTTAAGACCCATTCATTATTAATTATGACTATTATGATAAAATTGAATATGAAATATTTAAGATCGATAAAATATATTTATCTATTTATCTACCTATCTATCTCTAATCAATTTTTTTTTTCGACGAAATTTTCTATGCGATTAATTTCTATATGATCGATTATTTTATTCGGAAAGTTAAAAGGAAGAAATTTGAAATTTGAACAGGGCAATTGTATTTTTAGGTAAGATTTTTACGATATATTATTTAAAACTGATCGCATAACAACCGCAGTGAGAGAGAGTTGATCGCAATAATCGAGGTCTTTTCATCGAGTGTCACGTGGTAAATCGGTAATGATGTCAATAATAGGTACGCTAAATGTATATCCATAATGTTATTTATTGATATGAACATTTACTGATAATTATTGCGATGAGGAGTAATCGAGCGTGTAGTAGACAACGGTTAGGCGCGACAAACTGTCTGTGTTCATTTGAAACCTCTGACGAATCATAAATTTCATCATAAATATCGAATATCGAGACCGTACACTTATAAAAGGAGTTACATGTGTATGAAGTACTATGTATGCACATTGACATAAGTGCATTCAATTGGCTTTCAATATGACATTGGTATTGACGCACCTATATTCTCGTTGTTTGCCGTTTGCTATAAAACCGATTAGACTTTGTCCTAGAGGACGGATTAGTAGACAGACTACGAAGATGGAGAGCTTTCGATGCTTTTATCTTCGTATACAATGAATATTCTTTCGAGCAAATCATCCACAAAAAAGGAGTGCCATATAGTAAACAGTCTTTGGGTACAGATGGACAATCCGATTAAAACCTATCTATACAACGGACGATTATTACTTTATACCGACATATATATATATACATATATATAACTATCTAATTCCATCTAAATAAATATGCGTATGTATCAGGGATATGAAAATACTTTTATCTAACACGTTTCTCTATTTCGCCTAAAAAGAAGAAAAGAAAACAAAACAAAACAAAAGAAAAAGAGAAAGAAGGGCTCGAAATCATTTGCCATTAGACAGTGTAAAATCAGCATCTATTCTTTGGTACTTTCGAAATACGTTGTAAGGATTCCCAATTTGAGGATTTTTCGTGGGTAAATTCGAGGATAATGGAGTTAGTGTTGGGGAGAAGACAGGTGAACGGCAAGAGTGAGAGACAGAGAGAGAGAGAGAGGAGGTATGGTAAAAACCTGGGAATATTTATATTCGAGCGACAATTCATAGGTTAGAAGAAATGCAAGTAATGCTTATGAGGGCCTCACTGTTTATTGACTACTATCTCTCTCCCCCTCTCATCCTTTCAGTCATTCCTTCTCTTTTTCTCTTTTCGTCTCTCATCCGTTTTTTCTTACTTCCTCTCTACGGTTTCATGGTCGGCTAGTGCAGGATGCTAGAAGAGCCAATATCGTTAGATATTCTTTTCGTAACTTCTGAGTAAAACAAAATATGAGACCGTGACTCGATTGTTCTTTTTTGTTAACTATTCGCTGACTGCTTGTTCGGTACTGTTTAACTAGTAGTTTTGACTGACTGACTGCTCAATACGATATTGGCTTCCTGGCGCTTCTCCAAATATTAAAATAAGTTAGCATATTAGGAAAAGGGAAGAGAAGAGCGAAGTTGATTGTCTACATTCCTTCGAATTGTTTAATTTTTGAAAAACGTCTTTGTTAAAAATGATCATACAAAGCGTCGAACTAACGAATTTAGATATAAGGCGTGACCGGACGAGAAACAAAAAGGTAACAAAAAACGAATGGAAAAAACAAACATTGAAACAGGCGTAGGCAAAGTCTATAATCGAGTTAAAAACGAATTATCGGCTCTAAAATGCCTCGTTTTTCTAAGAGCGGATAATCTTTACAAAGTCATAGCGGTTAAAAGAACAAAAAGAGTATAGAAAAACGGTTGTTGTTCGATTTTGCTTTTTGCGTGCTTCAACAGCAATCTTTTCAAATTTTCCTTAGCCTCTTATTATTTACGTCTCTTAACGTTATAATGTCTTATCTTTGTTCTTGTTCTTTTAATTCTTGATAGATCCAAATATTACATCGTTCACTCTCATTATATTTTTGCATTTACATATTCGTATCAATTCATTTCATTTTATATAACTCACAATTTTTCAATCTATTTTCGTCGATGCATATTTTTTTTCATTCTGGTTTAAACTGCATTCCTAGAATAGTTTTGGGTTTTATTCGGTATCTATTTTTCTATTAATCTTGTTCATATATCTTCCCTTAAAAATATGACTACTGGATATCGATATGAACTCCAGGATGAAGAAAATTGTTCCCTACTTTAGTAAAGAAACATCATGGATCTTCGTTAAATTGATTCAATCCAACTTTTATCTATACATCTGTTAGAAATACAATCCAACTTCTTTTAATGTATTTTTATCAATTTTCTTCTACTTCTAAAATTTGGTTATCAATTTTTGTCTTCTTGTATATACTAAATATTAAATATTAAATACTATTTATAGTAACAATAAAGGATCTGAGACTTGAATCAGAGTGAAATCGAATATAGAAATAATAATCAATTACAAGTAAGCAATCTTCTCCATGTGTCGAAGAACGTACTTCACTTTTTTCAGATGTATCAAAAGATAAATGACCCTGATGTCATTGAATCTTCTCAACAATTTCGCAATCAATAATTTCATCGCGTTAACGTCGATTAATCGATGATATTGAGTTAATTATATTATTAGTCTAATTTGAAAAAAAATTAAACTGATATTTAAATTTAAATAAATATTTTTGTTGGTGCATCGAATACAACGATTCTATACGTACTGCGCATCCCGGCGCGCAGACGACAAAACAAACTCATCAATACGCAAAGCGAGCTCATGATATATAGCTTGTTCTTCTTCTTGCTTCCGTGATTAATATATACTTTTATTTTTCATTAATCTGCTTTAGTTTTTATTTAAAACCTTATACGATGTTCCTAAATCCCACAATAGCCAACAATTTTAAAAAATTATGTGAGAGAGAATAAAAGGAACATTAATTCTACTTCGAAGTTCACGTTTAGTTCTGCAAACTGGTTTAGGAATAATGTAAGAAACGATGTAATTACTATCAGAAGTGGGCGTGCTAGCAAAATATGCAATTTAGATGTCGTATAATGGTCAAAGTATATTCGTAAACTACGGAACCGAGGATTTACAGAATAATTATTAATCGAGAAATCGTTATGAAAGGAAATCATGTTCTTTCATTTTTTTGAAAATATCAACAAATAAATTCATTTAAATACAGTGAAATTTTCTCAATAATTTTATGATCAATAATTTGAGTTTCCAACGTTGAGTTGATAGAATTATCAGACTAATTTGATAAATGGATAAAAAAAATCGTGCGAAAAAGAAAAAAAACGATCAAAATTAATGAGTACAGTAGAAGAATAGAAAAGATTTGTACGTTCAAGTTTACGTGTCGTTTTCTAGATGAGTTTAAAAATGATGCGAGAAATGATGTAAATGCGTTCGTGATCGTGGTTTCTTTCACGATCAAAAAAGACAGCAAATCCTTTCTTTTTTTTCGAACGTATCAAAACATAAATTTATCTTTTGAAGTGATATCCTCTCAACAATTCCTTGATCAATAATCATCTCGTGAATTAATTGTAATCCACCGATTACAAATATATTATATATTCATCATCATAGAGTAACCGCATGTCATATTCCGTGAATTTGCCAATTTCCGAATTGATTTCTGCAATATCCAGATCACGTCCGTCCATTTAAAACAGCACTTCCATCATGTTTATATTGCCAAATAATTACATTCTTCATATAATTGAACGTAAGTGTAAACTTAAAATTAAAGATTTTCTTTATTTCTTCATCGTACTCCTCCATTTTTACAGTTCCCTTTTCTTTTCATTTTTCATCCATTTCTAAAATTAATCCGATAATTCAATTAACTCGGTAACGAATTGAATCATTCATTTGTTTGTCAATATTTGCGAAAATAAGTGAAGAGCGTGTCTCGACGCATGAAGGAATTCATCAAGGACTCGAACGAGTTGTTTACTTGCGATCGATTATTATTTCTATACATAATATCACTCTGATTCAATTACCACTGATATTCTTTGTTATCACTATGAACGGTATTGATCGCATAATCGCGATCAAGAGCGATTGTAAGTTGCCAAATCTCGGTATATCTACAATCGATAGACAGGGCCGCGCAAAGCGGGTTCAACGCGTTCACCGGAACCGGCCCCACACTTTGAGATGCCCCGCGATCTACGAAAATTACCTAATTAAAAAACATTGATTTTGATTAAATTTTTACAGCTTGATGATGCTATTAACAGATGAGACATTTTTTTAGTATCGATAATTCAGTTTAAAGGAGTGACGAAATCATCAAAGTTCAGTGTAATTCCATAAAGCCTTGATATCCTGGAAACTACCTTAGATAAAAATATTCGGACGCTTTCACAGAAACTTACTTTCTAGCGAAATTAAATTACATCGATAGTATCTTGCAAAAGTCATATATGATTACAGATTTTGTACTTTTATTGAATTTTAGTTGTAGTATGAATGTTTACTTAGACCCCACAAAAGTTTTTGAACCGGCCCCGCAGAAGGTCGCGTGGCTCTGTCGATAGAGCTACACTTATAGGAGAGATCTCGGTTATTTTCCGTGTTGCTGCGACTGTGAGGTGCAACCAGAAAATAAAATCGACGGCATCTATTAACGTTCAAAGTCTAAAAATCTATGTCATTTTAATTTGCATTAAATAATCCGATTATTATTATACCGCGAGAAAATATCATTCGTATGCTGTTTCATTATTTTTTCATTTTTACATACACGCAAGTACAATTATTAAGTCTTATATATGTCTTACTATAACGATAACGTTTACCGTCTCCTGATATGAATCTAGAGCCTAGACTTTTAAAGAGGTAGTCGAATTCTTTTTTTTGTATATTGTGTCTAGGAGGGCAGTAAACTTTTGATACGCTAGGTCGTATATCATAACACTAGTTGCCTGGATGTGGTCTTGTTTGTAGGACGCAAGCTCATAATGTTTAATACTAGATTTGATAATAATCGCTGTACCCCCATGTGCCCTTCCACTGGGATGATGCGTGCAGTATATCTTACATCCATAGATTTTAAAATAAGTTTCATCGGTAAAATGAGTCTTGGATACTAACTTTATTTAACACTAGAAAGAATGAAATTTAGTATATACCTATATAGCCCAAAAGCAGTCAAGATGACTGCATTGTGAAAGAATAACTAATGTGTAAAGAAATTTATTTAAAATTAATTTTTAATATTTTTTTTATATTATTTACAGTTATAAAACAGGTTATTAGTAAATATTATCAATAAAAAAGATTTACTTCACTTGGAAAAAAAAATAATTTATGCATTATTATTTGTACATTTTACGCAAATAAAAGTGGAAATCTTTTTGTGTACATCTTACGCAAACATACTTTAGACATTTTTCACATATATTATTTGTTTTGTTGTTATGGCAAAGTCGTACTTGACAAATTTTGCGTTTGTTAGAATGATTGGCATTTGATGATATTGCAGCTGATCTTTGTGTGTCTTTATGTTCTGGTGAATTTTTCTGTCTTGCAGCTCTGTATTCGATGGAAAGCTGTTCTGCTAATTGAAACAAGAACTCTTTTCGTTGTATTTGTATTCCTGTCGTTTCTTTGAAAAGGATCCAAGCATTTATAGCAGCAAAATCTAATATATTGTAAAATATTTGGAGGGGCCATCTACGAGAACTAGCTTTTACTGTATATTTTCTGACCATTTGATTCGCCATATCAACTCCAAATTTTGTACTGTTATAAAATTGAATAGATTCCGGTAACATTTTTTTATTACTTTTATAAATTTTGACAAATTTATGCTTAGAACTTAGAACAGCTACTCTTTTATTTGGTTTGCTTTTATAAATTGTAAGAACACAATTTTCTGATTTATCTAGTAGAGTAAAAAAACAAGGCACGTTATCCTTTGTTTGTTTGACTGCTTTTGGTAATTCTCTTTTGTTTCCTCTAATAGTTCTAACTAGAGTTGTTTTTTTGACCAATAATTTTTTCGCAAGTGACATGCTAGTGAAAAAGTTATTGGTCGTAATATTTCTTCCACAGCTTGTATATGACTAAACAAGTTTCAGAACAACGTGTTCACTCAGAAGCATTGACAATGGTCGTTGTTAATCTTTCCCCAAATAAGGAAAACCATTCAAAACATATTTGGTACTAATATCTGATGCAAGCAAGAATTTGATGCCAAATTTTTTGGGTTTATTAGGCATATACTGCGTAAACTTGCACCTGGCTTTTAAAGGAAATAATTGCTCGTCAACTGTTATATTTTACCCTGGTTGATAACAAGCTTGACTGTTTTCAATGAACTTATCCCATATTTCCGAAACCAAGGCAAATTTATTTGTTTGTAGGCGCCTACTTCTTTCTGTTCTTTTATCGAAACGAATAAATCGTAGGATTTGCTTAAACTTTTCTCTGGCCATCGTTTTTCTAAAAAATTCGAGATCCCACTTTGCTGACCATAAATAATTAATAAATTTTAAATAAATTTTAAAAATAAATTAATTTTAAATAAATTTTAAAAATAAGTTAATTTTAAATAAATTTTAAAAATATAATAAATTTTAAATTTTTTGCCTCGTAAGCTCCACGAGCATATAAAATCCCAATAAATGCACGTATTTCCGGTAATGATATTGTTCAATCGTTCCTCAAAATTCGGCGACATTCTTCTTCTGTGCACTTTCTTATATGTTTGATAATATGGTTATCTATTATCAACGAGAATGCACTGATAAGATTATCTGCCATAATGTTCCTTTTTGCGTAACTTATTGGCCCTTTCACACCCTTGAAAATACAAGTAGATGGTAACCTTCCAGGAATACCACCTTCTTCAAATTTTGACCACACAGTATCATCGGCAGCTGTTTCGGTCTCCTGAAAGGTGTTTTCAGTTTCTTCATCAGAGTCTGAACTACTTAGCACCCTATACCTTTTCCTGGGTATATCGATGACACTTTCATTTTCATCATTGGTGACTTCAATGATCTTGCAATCTTTCTGTCTCAGCATTAGCTGGTAGGACAAAAACCTGGTTATTATTAATTTTAAATTTGTAGCTCTCTTTTTTAACAAATTCGTCCAAGCATCTTGTTAAGGATTGGACGTCGATTACGTCATCTACATAAATTGAGAGGAGCGGAGGTACTTTTAGTAAGAAAAAGAAAATGTTATATAAACATGGACTGTTTCTTTTTAAGCTTTATCAAAATGTTATGACACGAATACAGTATACGAAGAAGACAGTATTGGATACTTGCTGTTAATGCGATAAAATGTAGTAATAAATAAGCAATATTTACATTAATAATACATATCTTAACGGTCCTGTACTTTTTATCACATTGGTAGATTACAAGTACACTTTTCCTCTTTCTAAGATATGAATTATCGTATCTTGTAGTACGTCCTATTTTGTTCTAATAAACTTTGTGTAAAACATGTGACTGCAATTACAATGAAAAGAACAAAGTATAAAAAAAGAATAAAAATAAATTAGCTTAATGAAAAATTAACACGTTGACTGTCGCGCACATTTTACATGGTTTGTTGTCCATGGCGCCAACATGAATTTTCTATTATGCCATGCATATTATGTTGAAATATTATTTACAGCAGATAAGTTGAGTTGTCCAATAATGTTTAATGCATTTTTCGTGATGGGGATCATCAGTGACCGTCGAGGCGCTGTAAGCCATTTTTTCGAAAAAATATTTCAATTTTCGATTTTAGAATGAAATTAGCAATACATTTAATTAAATGTTCTGATAATAAAGTTTGCATTTCTTCAAGCGACTACTTACAGAAAAAACTATTGGTCGCGTCGCCGGTCACTGGTGATCCCCACGGGAGTCAACGTGTTAATAATATTTTGAATTAAATGAAACGAAAGTATAAATGAAATTCGTAAAGAAGATTAGAAATGATTCGAAAAAATGGATAAACTTCTCTTGCTTGTCCTTCCATTTTGGTTAATGGCTATTTTATTTCGATCCTTTTTATTACCAAATGAGTAAGGGATATAAAGTAAAGAAAAAGTATTTTTTTTTTGAGTGTTTCCCAAGAGTGGTGAATGCAGTACCTAGGGTTGATGACCCCTGAACCTGCATTAATAGTGAAGGAATTGGGTTTAAATATACGACATGAAGAATAGTTTGGTGTGAAGTTTGAATCAGGTATGGAAGAAAAGTTTCAGAAATCCATAGGAGTGAAAGGACAAGGTCCTACATGAAAGGTATACAAGTACTGTGAAAATACTGTAATATGGTGAAGGAGAAGAGAGTGCAAACCGGAGAGCAGATCGTGGAAAAACAAGAGGTAAGAGGAGTGGTAAGAATAGTAAGATAACGTAGGGTTTAGGTATAATCCTGGATGGGAAGAGTGGGTAATTTCATTTTAATTTTGTATGGGATTTTATTTATCTCCGAGAGACTTATATTTCAGAGAAGAGGATTTTTGTGTTTGTGGATTTGGAGGGAGGAGTTGATGAAGAGAGATTGAATAATTTCTTTAAGTGGAGGGATGTTTGCCAACTTATGCAGATTGGAGTTGCTGATTCGCTCACCCTTCTTCTTGAAGATGAGTCTGAGGTAGGTGTTTTAGACCGTTTGCAGTTTTTTGATTGAAGTGTGGTGTATTACCCCAGAGTTTGGCGCCGTACGTTAAAATGGGACGGACACAAGTGAGATAGAGTAATCTTTTAAGATTAATGGGTAAGGAACTGTTTTTGGCAAGCAGTGGATATAGTTTTCTGATAGGAGCATAAGCTTTGATCCTTCTTTCATCAATGGCTGGTTTCCATCTGACAGTTTTGTCAATAGTTATGCCGAGGTATTTGACTTTATCCAACCACGGCGTGTCTACTGAACATACTTTTACTACTGGTGGATATTTAAATTTGCTAGTTAATTTTCTGTGGAAGATGATAGCCTCAGATTTAGATGGGTTTAGTACCAGTTTCCATTCATGAAAGAAGGATTGAATGGAATTAAGATGGACTTGAATGTATTTATGCAGTTGGATAGGGGACCATGAGGACGCCAGGATGGCGGTGTCGTCGGCAAAGATGGATAGAAGAGTTTTAGGATTTCTGGGTAGGTCGTTGATAAAGATATTGAAAATAATAGGACCTAGGACGGATCCTTGAGGAACCCCAGCATTGATTGTTCTAATGGTTGATAGGTCTTTATTAACTTTAACTGTAAAAGATCTGTTAGCTAGGAAGCTACTAATGATCTTTAGGATGTGATCAGGAAAATTGTATTTATCCATTTTCAAAAGAAGGCCATTGTGCCATACCGAATCAAAGGCCATGTTTAGGTCAAGGAGAATCATGCCTATTGGCCTATTTTTATTGTGTTCATCTGCTATGTGGTGAACAACTCTGATGAGTTGGAGTATGGTTGAATGAAAATTTCTAAAACCAAACTGCTGATCAATAAGAATATTGTTATTGTACATGTGATTTTTGAAATCTATAGAGATTATCATCTCAAGAATTTTACCGCAAATACTGAGTAAGCTAACAGGACGATAACTATTAGGGAAATTTAAGTTTTCCCCGGTTTGGGAATTGGTATGATCACCGCTTTTTTCCAGGAGGATGGGAAATAATGTAATCTTAAGGAAGCCTGAAGGATATAGAAAAGCTGAACTAAGGGTTTTTTATGCAAGTTTTTTAAATGAAGGGCCGAGATTTTATCAAGACCTGGTGATTTTTTATTTGGAAGGGACTTGATAATGTTCCTCAGAGATTGAACCGTGAAATTAGGGTAACTATATTGAGGAGAAGAATTTTGGATTTTGTCGACTATCTCCAGCGTCGTCTTCTCATGGGGGGATGTGGAGTTATAGGAAATAAGATGAACTTCTTGGAAGGTGTCAGCTAAAAGATTTGCCTTGTAAGCGTCATCTTGAACAGGAGCTTTCTTGGTGGGATCATCCAGTAGAAGGAAGGGTGGTTTTTTGCCAGAAAAGATTTTGTAAAAATTCCAGAGAAAGTGATCTTGGGTTTTGAGTTTGGAGAGGCGTCTGTTCCATTTAGAGATTTTGATGGAGTTTAGGAGATTGTGAATTTTCTGCGAAAGCATGATCCTGAGGAGTCTATAGTAAGGATTGCTTGCGCGCTGATAGTAGCGCCTGGCGGCGTTCCTTTCTTTGATAAGCGCTTGTACTTCTGGCATGTGTGGAAAAGTTCTATTATATTTATGCAAACAGTGGTAGATTTAAGAAAAGAGTGGTTGATGTGTGCATTAAACCTGTCTATTTCCGAATCTACTTCCTGGGAGGAGGTAATGGTGTTATTAATGATAAAGTTGCTTGTTTTTTGCTTATAGATGTCCCAGTCAGTAGTGTGGAATTTCTTTAATAGAGAGATAGGACTTGTGGAATCTATTTCAAGAAAGACCGGATTGTGAAAAGAAGAGAGGTCGTTTTTGGTGTAGCAATTGGTTGAAACCATGATGTTAGTTAGAAATATGTTGATGGTAGATGCACACTTGCCTTTCAAAAATGTCGGAGAGGTAGGAAAAATGACGTTTAATGGATGTTTGTCCAGAAATTCTTTGATAATTCTGCCGTTAAGATTGTTTCTCTTATTATTCCAAAGAACATGCCTAGCGTTAAAGTTACCTCCTATTAGGAACTGTGTACTAGTATCAAGTGTGGTTAGTTTATGGATTGCCTTAGGATTAATAGGATCTTGTGGAGGGATGTAAACCGCCGCGACTATGAGTGGTAATGAGGTGAGCAGTTTGACAGCAACGTATTCAATATCAAATTGTGGTTGATAAAGAGTTTGTCAGGGTATATTTTTGTGAATAAGGATGGCAACTCCACCTCCCTCGTCTGAGAGTCTATCTTTTCTAACTACAGTGTAATTAGGAATGGATAGCGAATCATTGGGTTGAGCCAGGTTTCCGTTAGTATGGCTATTGGGATAAAAAGTTCTTCAAGGAAAAGGGTTAGCTCGTGAGTTTTGTTTTTTACACTAGTCGCATTCCATAAGAGAAACGGACTAAGGTGCATCTAGGTTGTCAAGGATGGACATGATTGCAATAACTCTCTCAACTTCCGAAGTGCAGTTCGAGAGATTAATCTTGAGCAGGTGATAGGCTCGCATCATGTGGTCCCAGTTGCATAGTTGTTTGACCTCACTGGCTAAGGTCAGGGTAGCGTGAATTTTGGAGGTGACGCCCATATTGGATTCATCGCCAGGAGGGAAGGGAGGAGAAGAAGGAGAAGAAGGAGAAGAGGAAGGAGGAGTGGAAGGAGAAGGTTTTAGTGAGGCGCGTTGAGTCTTTCTTTTTAACGCTTGGGCATAACAATCCGTTACAAAACCAAAACGGATTTGTAGATAAGTGTGATAAGGAAGGATTCTGGGTTGAGACTTGGAAGTATGAATTGACTTCTTCTCCAGGTATCGGAGGAGAGCTGGACATTTTGTGTAGCTGGCGGTGTGACTGCTGCCGCAGTTGATACACTTGGCAGACGTGTCTGGGTTTTTTTACACACCCTGGTATCGTGGGATCCGGCGCATTTCACGCAACTGTAGGGTTTGTTGCAGTTTTTAGAGGTGTGGCCATAAGCCTGACACCTAAAACATTGTATGTAGGGTTTGGAATTATTAAATTTGTCCCAATAGACCCTCATTTAAAAGAGATATGAGACCAGTCTGATACGTTGAAGTGTGATCTCACCAGGAAAAGTAATTTTGTAAGTGGAGAATGCAGAGTTAGAATTTTTCTTGGGCAACTCCAAGCATGAGAGGGGTTCAAGGTCATGTGCTTTTAGCGCCTTGATGACCTGGTCAGTTTCGAATTTTGGAAGACCTTTAAGGATAACAGCCAGGATTTTATCATGGTCTGTGGAGTAGGTATGAAATGGAACACCACATTTGAGGCACTGGGATTTGAACTTGTTGAAGTATTCAATTGTTTCAAAGTTAAATTTAGTCCTATCGCCTAAGAACTTGAGGCAATTTCCTTCGCCATATTCACTTTTAACAAAAGTATAAAGGGTGGAATAATCTTGAAATTTTCCGTGTACATAGATGGGAGGTGGTTTTTTAGATTTTGAGGAAGATAAAGGCTTGGTATTGGTAGAAAAGGAAGCAGAAGGAGAGGAAGATGAAGGGTTACTGGTGGGAGGAGCCTTGACCTCACCCTCTTTGGCCAGTAGGTCAAAGAGATTGGAAGTTGGAAATTTATTTACGATTTCTGGTTCCATACCTGTATTGGTGGTGTGACCTCATTTCGCCCTCTTGGATAGGCAAGGAGGAGCTATCATAGTGATGTTGATAGAAGAGTGAGATTAGGCTGGATCTAACAGATCCAGCTCAAAAATTCGTCCTCAGCCAGAGCTAGACCACTGAAGGAATCCAAGGGTGAAAAACAAAGAAGGGCCAGGGATGTGAAGACACAATGGAGACAAAAGAATGAAGAAGTGACTAAGCACTTTTAGTACATTTTGTTCCCTTAACCTATGAATTGTTCCAGGACTAATGCTTGACTGATAAAGTAAAGAAAAAGAAAAAAAAAGAGACTGACATAAATATTGTTATATCCCAGATGGAGGGGAGCAACAAAACAAAATAAAACTAGTATTCACTGAGTAGCTGATACAGTTTGGTCAAGCTTGCATTCTTTACTCAAACCTTTCTTTTTGACTCGTAGTACGGGAGCGAGAGTAAGATATATTTATTTTATACCTTAAATTGACCAATTCTCCCTCGGAGGTTCACTGTCACCAATTAGCTCTTTCAAAACCTAGGAGAACTTAATGGGATGCAAAAATTCCCTTTGACGATGGTTCGTGAGATCTGGTTATCAATGATGATCAAGACGATGTTTAAAAAATTTTCCTTTATTTTATATAAAAGCTGCGAAGAACACGTCAGAACAGGCGGAGCAACGATAGTAGACTCACTGTTCGCTGAAATTTTACCTCATATATATAGCTTTCTCCTCGAAATTCCAAGTGGCCCTTTATCCTAATCCTTATCCCGTTAATCCTTATAATATTTTAGAATATTCTTAATACTTATATTTCCTAAGTGTACTTTCTTTTACTTTATTATCGGACGTCGTTACGCCATACTCGACAACGATGTCTTGGACCCTTTGACCTAATCCTTGTCTCATTAATCCGACGATTAGTATGTGGAAGGTACGTATTAATAGTTCCCTTTTTACCGATTTATAGTGGGCATTAAGAGCTGTCGACGTTACCGACAACAAGCCATATTACTATACTAAAATAAACCCAAGTTCCTTTTGGCGAGAAAACACGCCGTTGATGTAGAAGCCCCACTTATACTAGAGTAATACCAAATTTCTTTTGATGGAAAACAGGCCACTGACGGCGTCTTGACGCTTCCTCACTAAAACAATTCCTAATCTCCTTTAGTGAGAAACACGTCGATGGCGGCGACGTGACAATATGATATTTCCCGATAAGCTTTAGGACATTTCTTCGTTCGTAGAGTTTTCGTTAAATTCCGTGCGATGGTGTTACTCGTCATTTAATAGAAGGAGTCGAGTTATAAATTACCCGTTATCGGTTACATAGATCCCTTTGCGACGCCTTTAGTAGTTACTTATTTATCCGCACAATTTTTGGCGCCATGGGAACGCGCGGTAGTTTTGAACGATTCAATGAAATGGATCAAACTGGATATTCACTTTTAATGCTGCCCCTTACTTTCGCGCTGTACGAATCTAATTTCTTCATGTAACAATAAAGTAATAAAGAGAGGAAGGAAATTTGTTATTTGTTGAAAATTTCAGAGATATCACACTCGCGAGAGGCTGGAAAGAAAATTCAACGAATAAGGAAAACTCGTTTCTCTCCTATTAATTCTTCTGCGTAAAGAAAGTTTTTTCTTTACAAGTTCGCGTCAATATTTCAGGATGACCAACATTGCAACTGTTAACAAAAAAGCAATGGCTGAATTCTCAAGCCAATATTAATTAATATTCTAGTAGTTTCCTGCCGGAGAATGAAAGATCTATCTTGTAATATTATAACGAATTGTATTAATAGATGCCATTCGATTGCTAGTATATTATCCGAAAGAAGATTATATTTCAATATTTATGATTATTTATATGCTTGTACATCGTATGTTGTGTCAAATTAACTTTTACATATACATATATATATAATATATTATATTTATATAATTATATACAATTTCTTCAAGTATTAATGGAAGATTTAGAAATTAAGGGTACAAATTATAAAGTAACGACTCCTTCACAACAGAAAGCTAAGAAAGTAGGACACAATTAATTTTATAACGTTGATTCATGTATAAATTGTACAAAAAAGGAGAACGTTATGAAACCCAATGATTTCGGGATAGATGAAAGGAGGTTACGTAGTATTCCTTTTTATTCTACGACTAAGCATATTCAATGGATTTGTTAGAAAACAAAATTTTATAATTCCAAAAGAAAAGTATGTATGTTTACATTTTACACACACACACACACACACACACACACACACACACAGAGAGAGAGAGAGAGAGAGAGAGAGAGAGAGAGAGAGAGAGAGAGAGAGAGAGAGAGAGAGAGAGAGAGAGAGAGAGAGAGAGCGAGAGAGAGAGAGAGAGAGAGAGAGAGAGCGAGAGAGAGAGAGAGAGAGAGAGAGAGAGAGAGAGAGAGAGAGAGAGAGA
The DNA here is from genome assembly GCA_911387935.1 of Dolichovespula saxonica. Classification (NCBI taxonomy): domain Eukaryota; kingdom Metazoa; phylum Arthropoda; class Insecta; order Hymenoptera; family Vespidae; genus Dolichovespula; species Dolichovespula saxonica. The sequence goes on from OU427009.1 coordinate 1,428,430, forward strand.
CACACACACACATATCCATGCGCAAATGAAGTTGAGCAAATGTTAAGCAGATTGGATGAGGTATCAAACGATTGCTCTGAGGGTTAATTGACAAGCTGGGTAGTTTTGGGCAGTTGCCAAATTAATGGTAAACCTTCAAAGCTTTTAATAAAACTTAGGTAACAAGGAATTCCTTAAATATTGCGCCGTCAAGTATACCAACGCTTTCAGAATGACGACAATTCCCAGGAAATGATGGACGAGTTTAGAACGCTCATTGCTAAGGTTAATACATTCCATTACTGTTATCATTGCTTTCTTTTTTTCTCAATACTCTTTTTGTTGCCTCTGGGTTATGGTGTGGGTTGCGTCAACACCGACTTTAAAATTTTATATATCGCGACTACTATCGACCCAGGTCTTACCACGTAAAGATTTCTGCATCCAAAGACCTACGGGCTGATTGCAACTCTACTTTACGAACTCTACTCTAATTCCCAGGGTGAAATGAGCTTAACGAGAATTCAGGTCCCAACGTTAACAGGTGATATCAGCGTATAAATGTTAGTTAAATTATTTTATTTATTAATTATACGATCCCGAGTTCGCGATTTATGTTTCTCGAAAGATTAACTTAAATTTATTTTATATCGATTGTATCTGTATCGAGTTAAACTCCTCGTAGTACAAGAGGAAGCTGACGCGGTAACGCGAATTGTCCTTCCAATGATCCTTTTTGTTGACATTGAACAGTCGACGCACGCTGAAAGAAATTTATTCATAGTCCAATACATTTGAAGGGCTATGCGACGCTTTACGGAGTGTAATATCGTTTGATAATTACCTCATCGTACTCCGAGTACATTTTGCATCGTTTGAACGATTATAAAATGATAGTATCTATAAAATGATTAGATGTATCGCTACGAAAAGCACGTATATCCACATTCACTCCTCGGAGTACGAAAGAAAACTTACGTGGTACCTCGCATATTGTTCTTTACTTTAAACGATCGACGCAGACCGAATGAAATTTATTTTATGTCTCACGCGTCTTAAGAGCTATGCGATGCTTTACAGAATGTAATATTGTTTAAATGATTATAAAATGGTCGGATCTATAAAAAAAATTAAATGTAGCGGTACGGAAGCAGCACATTTCGACGTTTACTCCTCGGAGTACGAGAGGAAACTTACGCGGTAACTCGCATTGTCCTCCCACAGGTTCTTCTTGTTGACATTATCGTTCGACGAAGGTCGAAACAAAAAATTATTCTATGTCTAATGGATTTTAAGAACTATGTTCAAAATTTTAATCTTTTTAAATATTCATTCATATTTTTTTTATATTTAACGCGTGTTTCGAGTTACGAAATGTTTAAATGAATGTGCGTTTGTTTAAATTTCGATTAGTTATAAACCGTGTTCGTTTCCAATCGTTTAAATTATTCTAAAATTATCGTAATTATGATTTATCTAAATTTAACCGTATAGAAGGAGAGTATTTCAAGGATTATTCTTTGGAAGGCAAAAGAAAACTGTTTCGATAGTCGTTAAAGTCAATCTATCATTCGTTTTTATCGATACTAAGTACAGCCAACAAGTGCAATGTGTTAGGGCAATATACCTAATTTCTTTTAATTTAATTTTTTGTTTAATGTTTTACGATGAAATGTTTAATATATTTTCTTACGTATTACTGCGCATATGAAGTGTAATATTGATTTTAGTATGTGCACGATATATATTTTTTAATCTACCTTTAATAAAATATGATTCAATATAATTGCTTGGGATTTTCTAAAATACAATCATCAAAAACAATTGGAGCCATCGGGAGGTAAACACTCGTAAACTGAATTAATTTCTTGTCAATTATTGTATAATACATTATTACGCGTATTATATTCACAATTTAAAAGAAAAAGAAGAAAATTAATTTCCTATATTGCAAAACTTATCAAAATTGGTGAATTTTTGTGGTGCCATTTTAACTTATATTATAATTTTCTATGTAGGTAATTATTATCAAATTATTTAATCGTCCTTCATTTTCCGTATGACACACCTCCAGTTAATTTTTTGATATCATAATATTACATTTTGATATGATATAATATTACAGTTAAAATATTACAGTGTCGTGTAGAAATAGATAGGAAGATATTTCATTGCATTCTCACACATCCATCGTTCATAACGGACCTCGAGAATATTTATTTATACTCACTCGTCAGATGTACAAACAATTACACTCTACGGGAAGTCTCTCTTTTGGTTCAAACGCATATTTGTCAGGGTTAAAGAAAAATAGTACAGACACAAGAAGCCTTATTATCAGCGTTACCGTCACCACCGATGGAACGTGCAAAGGGTTGCAATATAACGACCCCTTCGGAATATGGGATGACGTGATAATCCAAGCATCAGTCAGGATCACATTGCGCGATTACCTGTAAAAATACAAACCGATCAGGTACAGTTAAAAACGGGGACGATCGGTTCTTTAAACTAAAAGAACTGTCTTGACTAAGTCAAGAGCGAAAGCTATTGGTTAACGATCCCGAGCGACACCCGTGGATTCAACGAATACGACATACTACACGAGGGCCCTGCAAAGAAACTAACGCCGATCGAACCAACCATATGATCCGTTTATAACGAAATGGTTAATACGGTTATAACGAAAGACGTCACGTTCGCATATACTTTTATCCGAACGGAACGTCCAAAGCTCGTCGTGATAGAAATTTTTCTCTACAATATAATGGACTCACTATATAAAATAGGGACAAGCACGGGACAACTCTTATGGGGAGCATTCGTAACGTTCGGATCAGCGAGCGCCAGAGTACTTGCCATCTTCATTATCTTTCTCTTAATAAAATATATCGCCGACACGTAAAATCATTGTTACGCGCTCCATGGAATTTATGGATGGAGTCTACACTTTATTGCAGCCTTATGGGGATCTCTTACCTAATTTTTTCTCCACTTCCCAAAAGGATCAAAATACGAAGAATCACCAATGACAACGTCAGAAAACCCGACGACAAACGAAGATAAGGATGAATCAAACGAGTGTGTGTCCAACAGTGTAAAAACATACAATGATTTGAACAAAATACTTAATGACAATTATAAAAAATGTACGTATATGTACGAACATTTTTTAATAAGGGGGAAGTTTTACATCCACCGTCTATCTCACGCTTAACGAATTAGCGACATAACTGTAAACCTCGTGCCCGTCATATGGGGAGTCGTCTTATTAATGCAATATCATATAGCCTCGTGTTCACTATATAGGGAGTCATTCATTTACTGAAACAATCTTAAGAATACATTCGTCTCAAGCTCATTATATAAACAATATTATTGTTAACTAAAGTCATTGTATACATCCACCTCGTACCCAATGTATAGTCATCTTTATGTTCACCAGTGTAAATCGATAAGAAATATGTAAATATAACGTTACTTTAAGGACATCCTGTATATAGAATGTAACGAAGCGTCACGCAGCAGTCTACCCCTAATGTCAGCTGTACACGTGCCACCCAGCCGCTTACGTCATCTTATAGCATATAGCAGACAGTTGACGTAAGTGCTACGCAGTTAACTGCGACGCTTCATGACCAACGACAAACGCGTAGGCTCTTACCCACGTTTATTATTCTCAGTCACACACACATCGAGTTGGACAAGTCACGTAAGTCTTATTGACGCCGCTCCAGCGAGGACTCCTCCCTCTTCCTACGGTCTACGTTACGTCACACTTCGCGACGAATGGTTCGCCAACTATTGATAGATGATACCACCACGGATCAAATTCTTCGGACAACGCCTCCACATCAGGATCAGTCCAGATAAGCCTCTATAAAAAATAACGGAGTAGCTCTTTTCGATCAGTTATGGATACAATTTTTACAGTTACATTTACAATTTTCCAGTTACAGTTACATTATCGGCTTAAAACTAAAACCTTGTCGCTAAATTAATATTTCGAAATTTTACAATATGCTTAGTTCTTACAACAATTCGGGATAGTCATAAATCTAGAACCGCTGCTTTCTCTTAATTCTCCTCTCTGCGAATTTTAAATCAAATTGGCATAATCATAAATTTCACCTTCCTGTAACTCACTTGTACGAAATCAATTTCTTTATTAGAATATACTTATATATATGTATATCTACGTTTCACTAATTAACCAATTCGCTCTCCGTTCCTACAAGTTCATTAATTCATTTCCTTAACTTATATCTTTTTTCATTTCCCCATACAAATTGTTTCGGTGAAGACGAACCACACGAACGATACTCCCTTGACATATTCTCTTTTCTTACGGTTTTTCCTTATCGTATGCCAGGGGTATGAGGCGCAAGTAGAAACTACCAACTTTGTCTCATCGATCACCATACGATCCAATTAAAATTAAAATCTTTCGCGACAGAAGAACCGAAGAAATTCAACGAAATACCCTATCGTCTCATTCTTATCTCTCTTTGCAAACCAACATCTTCGTGCTCTATCATCTTACCTAACTATCAACGTTATCTGAAATATTCATCGAGTAGAGAAAAACTAATTCTCTATAACTTAAATCCTTTTCTTCTGAAAAAGTGGATACCACACTTTACATTGCCTCCAGCAAATTCTCGTACACTTCGTTACTTAGAGATCGGAGAAGAATTGAGAAGCAGCTATTCCCAGGCAAAAGAAAGGTGAGAAAATAATTCAATTGGATTAAGATAAAACTAGCTACGCCTCGGTTTGATTGACATTGTGCAGATACCGATCCCGAATCATAATTGCTCATAGCAGGTAAAGGCCGAACAGGGCCGATACGACCTTTTGCGGGGCCGGGTTCAAAAAATTTTGCGGGGCCTAAATACACATTCATACAACTAAAATTTTACAAGAAATTATTTATTTACAAAACTGTTAGCTATTATATATTTCTTATAAAATGAATATTAAATAATAATACAATCTAATAATAATATTAAATAATTTTATGATTTTTGTCACTCCTTTAAACTGAATTCTCGATACTAAGAAAATGTCTTTCATTTGTCAATAGTATCATCAGGCTGTAAAAATTTAATCAAAATCAATGTTTTTAATTGATTAATTTTCGTTGACCGCGGGATTTCTTAAAACGCAGGGACGAGTTCTGGTGAAGCGCTTTGCGCCAGCCCTGGCCATACTAATGGTCTATGACCTGTTACTAGACTGAATTGTGTTTTATATAAGTAGGGTCTGAAATAATTTACTGAATATATGATAGCGAACAATTCCTTTTCTATTGTCGAGTAATTCTGTTCGACTTGATTTAAAAATCTAGATGTATACGCGATAGGCAGGTGAGGATCAGGTTTCGTTTCGTTCATTAAGCGAATTTTTAAGTTTCAAACCTCGCGTCATTCGATTTATTTTCATATATATGTTTTATCGACACATTAGATTTTGCACATTCATTATAATAAGAAGAAGCAGAGAGAATAATCCATTATCCACAAAATAAATTCTTTGAAAATAGCCGTTAGTACTTCTCTGTAAACGAACGATCGATAGTAATTACAATTATGAAAAATTTACTGGACCAACTAAAATCGTAATTTCTCTCAACGTTATTGACCAAGCTCTCCTCTTCTCTTTCTGTTTCGGATTCTTCGATCTTCGCGGTTGAAATTATTATAAAAATTTATGAACCAGTGGGTGAAGGGGCTGCTTGAGATCTTTCGCAAATCAGTGACTCGACTATTTCATGAAAATAGATTAATTTTATTATCGCAAGAATAAAAGGAGAAAAAAAAAGAGGCACGAAGAAGAGGAATCAAAATGAGATATGTATTTCAATAGGATTCATAATAAGATTATTTACTAGCGTTTATAAATGTAATTACAATAAACGTGTTCGTATTAACAATTAACATTAATGGTAATTAATCGAAATGAAACAATTCGGAAGTAATCTATCGTGATAAAATGTACAGATAAATACATGCATATACCTAGAAGAGTAGAAACACGAAAACACGGTGCATTCAATTGGCTTTCAATATGGCATTGGTATTGGCGCACCTATATTCTCGTTGTTTGCCATTCGCTATAAAACTGATTAGACTTTTTCCTTGCGGACGGATTAATAGACGGACTACGAAGATGGAAAGCTTTCGATGCTTTTATCTTCGTATACAATGAATATTCTTTCGTGCAAATCATCCACAAAAAGGAGAGCCATATAGTAAACAGTTTTTGGGTTCAGATGGACAATCCGATTAAAACCTATCTATAGAACGGACAATTATTACTTTATACCGATATATATATATATATATATATATATATATATATATATATATAATTACATTTAAATAAATATGAGTATGTATCTGTGAATTATTATATGAAAATACTTTTACCTAATACGTTTCTCTATTTCGCCGAAGAAGAAGAAAAAAAAAATAAAAAAGAAAGAGAAAGAAGAGCTCGAAATCATTTGCCGTTAGACAGTGTAAAATCAGCATCTATTCTTTGGTACTTTCGAAATACGTTGTAAGAATTCCCAATTTGAGGTTTTTTCGTGGGTAAATTCGAGGATAATGGAGTTAGTGTTGGGGAGAAGACAGGTGAACGGCAAGAGTGAGAGAGAGAGAGAGAGAGAGAGAGAGAGAGAGAGAGAGAGAGAGAGAGAGAGAGAGAGAGAGCGAGTGAGTGAGAGAGGAGAGGTATGGTAAAAATCCGGGAATATGTAAATAGTCGAGTGTAAATTCGAGTGACAATTACATGGGTTAGAGGAAGTGCAACTAATCCTTATGAGGGCCTCACTGTGTATTGGCTACTATCTCTCTCTCTTTCTCACCCTCAAACTCATTCCTTCTTTTTATCTCTTTTCTTCTTTTATCTGTTTTTTCTTACTTCCTCTCTATGGTATGTACGACAATGGGTTTCGTTGTCAGCTAGAGCAGGACACTAGTAGATCCAATATCGTTAGATATTCATTTCGTATGTTCGGAGTAAAACAAAACAGAAATTCGCGGAATAATTCTCTTGCCATCCATCTCACCCTTCCTTTCCTCATCCTTAAAGGCTCTCTTTTACTCCCTCCCTCCCTCTCTCTGTCTCTCTCTCTCCCTTTTTATTTTTCTTCTTTTCTCATTTTTTATTTTTTATAATTTACGACTCAATATGAAAAACAAATACGACGTGCATTTGTTCCTACGCATTGGTAATTGAATGTAAAGGCATGTTATCCTTTGGAAATGTTTACTATTAGAAGAAAAAAGAAAGGAGGAAAAAAAGCAGATGCGAGTATTTATACCTGAAGCTATAACGCGATAGATATACTTTTTTTAAAAGAATTTCTTTTTATTAATCGTGGTATAAGATAAAGGTAACCTTTAAATTTCTTGCTAAATTGCAGTTTGATAAGCCTTCGTCGTCTTCTCACTAAAGTTTCCTAGTTGGATATCCGATGATTTTTCGAATGAATCAGAAAATGAGATCCAACTTACCTTCTCTTCGAACAAGCACGTTACATTCTGATTTCAATACTAAAATCAAATTTCAATCAAATCAGATTTCAATCAAAAAAATCAATACACACGTGTCGACTATATATAGTTCTCCGTAAAAGGGAACGCGTTATGATCGTTCCAACGAAAACGAAATCATCTTCTTCCTTTTTTTCCCTTTCATATTTTTCTTCTTGTACTTCTTCTGTCTCTTCCTCTTCTTGCTCATTTCTTTTGTCCACTCTTTCCAAGGTCTTTCCCTACAATACAACCAATTTTATGGGAGTACGAAACCAAGATAACCATTTATCCATTACCCTAAGAGATAGCCAAGCAGGGCAAGGCCAAGAACATTCTGTTCCACCGCCATCCTAGCAACTTTTTACAGAAATAGATTCTGTTAGAAATTTGGGTTCATAGAAATCGTTTTCTTCGTATCTTTCATTAATATTCTCTCTCCATTTCTCACCCTCTCTCTCTCTCTCTCTCTTTCTCCCTCTTTCAACTCCTTCTTCAGACCTATCAAAAAAAAAAAAAAAAAGAAATAAAGATGAAGCTATGGGAAGGATTAGGAAAGAGTGATAATCGTTCATAAGATCACATATAAATCCACTATGCTTGTAACATATTTTCTCCTTTCACTACTGTTTTCATTATTACATTATTATATTACATATTATTACAGTAATTGTAGCAGTAATAGGAATAATATGAAATCAATTCCTACGGAACAAACTATAACAAATTAGTGCTGAGAAAAAAATCTCGTAGTTGATACAGAAACCAACTCATGTTTTGATATTTACGAAAAATAATATATAATATATAATATATATGTTCAAAAATTATTAATTTTGAAAAAATAGTAGACAAACGTATTCACTTTATATGTATTTGATTTAGAACAAAATTATAATACTGCCGCTGTGTTCTATATGGCATAGATATTACCAAAATCATTTCAATCATGAGTAGAAGAAATAAATACATAATAAGAGATCCATAGTAATAATACATTATATCAAGTATCAAATAATAAGTAGAAAATGAGTAAATTAGTCCATTAGTTTCGTTAAAATCGATATAAAAAGATCACTGGAACCATGTATGAAAAACCTGGTAGTCTCGAATCTAAAATATCCAAGCTATGAATCTAGATGCTGGCCAATGCACTACACACTGCTTCTGTACAGTTTGTCTTCTTAGTCCATAAAACCAAAAGAAAATCATAAATTTTTATAATTTCATAATATTTTAGAAATTTAAATTCATTGGCATAAACGATTGTACATATATGTACTTATTCTTGCCATAGAATCAATTGTTCAGAGCTCGTAAAGAAAACGGACTGAATTACCATCGAAACGCATTTCTTAGTGTTTGGAAATGTCAAAAATCTGAGTATCAGCTATTTACGTGCATAACCAAGCAGCCAATCGCTACTTCAAGGAATAAATACTCATTCAAGCGTGCATATAAATATCAGTAGTGAGGCGTATAAACTACTCTTTTGACGTAAATTCCAGGAGCACAACTATATTGAACTTTTTCCTCGCCAAAAATATCGTAGACACCGTTTACGCCATTAATGAGAACAGTAGTAATTCTCAACCAAATTTGATGAACAAGACCTCATTTAAACGACAAAGGTTTAATCTACCGCTTATTGTTCTCAAATTTTTGTGCATAAACTATTCTTGAAAAATACCACGTGTTAATAACATTTTTTTTTTTTAAATTCAGCTTTTTTAAAAATTCAAAAAGAATTCGCGGTACTTTAACATCCGACTGTAAAATGAGACCTTATTCGTCAAAGTCGGTCAAGTATCACGTCTGTTCTCATTAATGACGTGAACCATTTCAAAATGAGGGGTAATGGAGCGCCTTAATAACATGTATTTATGCATTTCCCGTGAGGTTGTTACCTCAAATATGATTGTTGATCAAATCTTTCAACTTTGCATTTTTAATCTCTCTTTTTCTCTCTGTGCGAAAATAAGTTAATCGAATCGATTCGTTATTTATTTATTATCGTTAATTTATTCGTACACTGTGATAAAAACTATATTTTATAATTATTGTGTGTTATGAGACTATGCTATATAAGTATATATTTTTATAAACTGTACAGAAATAAGAAAAAAGAAATACGAATTAAAAATATGTTTAAAATAAAAACGAAAAACTTGTTTAATTTAATCGCGGCTTGTAAATTCGCCTATACTCTGTAATGCCACCTAACAACGTCTTCTACAAATGCAAACTTGATGAAGTAATGGTGCCTTTTACTGAACGTGTATGGTTAAGCTGCCTTAATTTTATATTTAATGGTTATTTAAAAAGTAAGTTGATAGATACGTTTTATCATATGGCTTTATAAAATGATATACTTTCGTTATGTGTAAGAATAATATTGAGTTAATACAAATATTTAAGAAAATGATTTGCGCAATTATACTATCTATATATGCATATTTCTTAAAATAACATTTTACTCATAATATCCTTATCGCGAATTATTTGATATAAACAAAACGCTATTTTTCCGTTAACTGCAAGGTTCTTCAAGGTTCTTCAATTCTTCTTTAAATAATTATAAACTTCTAGTACAAAAATTATACTTAATGTTGTTATTTTTTTTTTATTAGTTATCCTTGTATATGAATGCTAATATTGAACATCATTAAATATAATAAATATAAAACTCTTAAGTTCTTCTTTCAGGAGATCCTATCTAAGTTATTGAACCTAAGGAAACAGTAACATCTTTCTTGGATTCAAGAAGTACTTTGATTCCACTTTAAAAACAGCTATTAATCAGGAATATAATATATTAAACGAGGAATATACGAATATATTCAAGATAAATTTGAAGCATGTGACATGCTAAGCAATTAAGGAGCCTTATTTTTAATGGAAGGATTTTTTGGAGTATCCACATCTTCATATTTGACAGTTATTGATTGTTTTCTCAGTAAGTATTAAAATATTAATAAAAAGTGTAGGCATAATATTAATAACAAGTAGACATAATATTAACACATTGGCAGCCTAGCCAAAATCACTTGTTTTGCTCAGGATGCAATGAAAGTATTTTTATTATTCTAAGCATAGTATGGCAAAATAATAATAATAAGCATGGTTATATAAGACAACATTCTTACCTATGGGGCAAGAATGTTTTCAAAGTATTCTCTAATTAGCGATGATTTCTTTTTACAGGTAAGAGCTTTTGCGGCTGAAAATCTAGAAACGGAAGTATTTTCTAAAGAAGTTGAATATGTATCGCAGATGAAATATGAATATTTAGGATTTAGTATTGGATTATTTTAAACTTGAGCAAATTTGTTCTAAAATGGTAATTTGCTCTGTACATTGTACTTTGGTCATCCTTTAACACTTTCACATCCCTTGACATTAACAGGGTGTCATTGGCAAGCCATTTGCAAAGGCTTTAAGAACGTCAGTTGCTTGTTTTCAGAGCATCTCATTCCAGTTCTGTGTATAACTTTAGTAATGTCCTAAAAATTTTCCCTAATAGATTGGGAAAAAGAGAACACTTCAGTAGATAATAAGGATGTTCCTGAGGATAGTGATGTAGAAGAGACAAGTGAAAGTGATACAGAATCTACAGATTCAGATATTATTAGTGAAGTGCAAAGAAGACGATGAATCAGGCTTTTATGGAGTGACTCTGAAAAAACGACTTGAAAATGTATTTAGATTTGACAGAATTTGATTTACCTTTAAATAATGAAGTTTTTCGAGGCACTCCGAGTCTTACTGTGTATCCAATAAATACAAGTAAGGTAGAAGAGTTTATAGATATGTTTATTGAAAACAATTTGTTTGAATTTATTGCCACTGAAACAAATAGATACCATAGACAGAATTGTGGTAAATATAAAGAACAAAGAAGAAGAGCCAAATGGTTAGATGTAACAGTATCAGAGATTAAAAAGTGGTTTGCACTAATAATTATAATGGGATTTGCAGAAAGACCAGAAAGACGATCACTGCTCCACAGATCCATTGGTAGATATTCCAATATTTAACGAAACAATGAGCCGTGAAAGATTCAAACAAATATTGACTTTCATTCATTTTGCAAACAATATTAACATGTTTAGAAATGCTAACCGATTTTTAAAAGTTCAATACCTATTAGATAGGCTATTTCTCCAAAAAATTTGAAGAAAATTTCAGTCTTTCTCAAAACATTTCTATTCACAAATTTTATGTTTTATATTTATACATTTAATATACTACTTTGAAAAAAGTTTCGGCGACAGAGAAGAAAATTTTTGTGAATTTTGCGGATGTGAAAGTATTAATGTCAATTGGGTAATTAATATCCGGCGATCTTATGACATCTTTTATGTCACTCAAATAGTTCAAATATCTCTTTTTGTCTCTAAATTATCTGTATTGTTTGGGACCTATAGAAAATATATATATGGAAATATATATACTATAATATATACTAAAATATATACATATGTATATATGTGTATATAGTATATAAATGAGTACACACACACACGTATAAATTCTAATTATGTATATATCTTTTTTTAACAAACTACTAAAGATAACTTTCTGTTATTCAATTTTATATATTTCTTTTTAAACACACTACAAAAGATTACATTTTATTATTCTCTTTTATGTACGTATTTATATAGATATACATATACATATTTAGTATTCCATGTACATTACTAATAAAGTTATTGTTAGTGAAAAAAAAAATGTGTGAGGTTCCTGCACCGAAACTTGTATAGATAAAAGGAACTGTACAGTTGAGCGTTACAAAAGACAGAAAAACATGCTAAGAGTACATTGGCCAAAAACTTTTTTTTTATACGATAAATAATTTTTGTTTGTCTACATAGAAAAATACAAAAATCTGCGTAACAATAAGTAATACAAATAATAGTAGTAAAATTACAGTATTATAGTTATACATAGCTCTTCCCGAATAGACTTAATCTAGTTTATTGGCTTTACATGAAAAAATATTTATTTTTTTTAACATTCTATTCAGTGTTTGGTTTTCGCTCGATATTCGGTACACCTTGTATAGCTTATAATAATAGTTGTATTTGAATGTAGGAGAGATTTGTAAGAAACCTTCGGTCAAAAGTTTTTGACGAGATCTGATGTAACAACGTGGTATGACCGTTAACTTGGTAGAAATTGCTTCACTTGTCTAATTCATTGAAAATTTGATGTATTCTTTATACTTGTAATTATATAGTTTTATATTAAGTTTTCGTATAAGCGTGATCGTAAACAAAAGCTTAAATGTTGGACAGACTACGAGAAAGAGCTTGGGCTTAATATATATATATATATTTTTCCAATAGTGTTCTCAATATATTTCACCATGTAAATCATCTCATACATTAATATTCGTCGTTGCAGTTGTCCAACTTTATTTAACGAATCAATTCATTTGATCCTTTGTAATAGTGTGTAAAACTATTTTTTTGTATCCCAAATATTCTGATACTACTTCATCAAGCTACGAAACGTACCGACGGAGGGTTGCAACTGGATTGCGTCTCATAGAAGTTTTTTCGTTCATTATTATTCAACTTATCACACTGTTTCACATTCAGTTTATTAATTGTCATGCCCCTGATTATATAAATTGAGAAATACAGACAATATTTCTCTGATCTCAAATATCCGTTACCTTGAATCATCATAAAATACTAAACAATTGATGCAACAAAAAAAATTCTTAACTTCGCAACATTTGTAAAAACTTTAATAAACAAAATAACTATCATTATAAAAATTCACAAAATTTTATCGAAATTATTTGGCGCACAAACATACGATATAACATTGTTAGAATTATAAAGAGTTTAAAAATATCGATAAAGTCATATAATATGAGTGATTGATCAAAAAATATTAATTTAGATAAATATTTCTTATATCGAACAAATTGAATACTAACATTAAGTCGTATATTTTGAACGAAGATTCTACATTTAAATACATATCGATTTACATATAAATAGTCATTCTAATAAATAGGATATTTTATAGTTGTATCAGTGTTAATTCATAAATAAATGTTTCCTGTAATAGATTTTTTAGTTAGAACGATCTTATATTTATGAATCAGCAAGATACTCTCGTATATGCTTCGAAAGATCCTCGATCATGATTTCTTTCTTTTTATTTAAGGTATATCTCTTATTTCGGGTAAAATGTCGATAAGCAACTCCTATTTAATATTTCCCACCATTTCCTCCGAACTACCTTAATAAATTTCGTCTCAAGTTGAACTTTTCAATGCGTTGATGTTCTGGCTTGAAAGGGATCCGTGGTGGAGTGAAACAATTTCTTTTTCCAATTGTATTGTAATAAATTTGTTTCATCATAGGTATACACACACACACAGCCACAGACATATTTGTTCAGCCATTCATTCCATTACTGTAATATTCACGTTGTCTAGTCAATAATGATAAATGGAATATCTGGTCTACCAGAAAGTTTTTTTTATTTTTTATTTTTAAGTTAACGAAAATAAAGAATGTAAACACTGTTTATTGATATTTCATTGAGCAACGTTATGTTAATATTATTTTTCTTTTCAAGAAAAAAAGGCAGATAGTTCAATAATGACAAACCCAGTATACCGAGGTCTTGCGAAAAGTTATTTTTTCAATTTTACGAGTAAACGAACATAATAAATACTGTTCTTTGATATTTCATTAATTAATGTTACGTTAATATTTTTTTTTTTTTTTTTTTTTTTTGAAAGAACGAAGTAGTCAAGTGGAATTCATTTCGTTTTATTTTTCAAATATTCAATGTATTTATATTTCCATTTGTTTTATATTGCAATTTTTAAAAACTAACCATTAAAAAGACGGAAAGTCTTAGAATTGGGTAGTTGTGTGCGGGTGTATGTATGAGATAAACCTACCTATAGGTAGAGAAGGGTTAGAAGGTTCCAGAGATAGTTAGCTGTATATATATGAGCATGAGATAAGTAAATCTATCGATAGTCGAATAAAAGATGAAAGGTTCTGGCATTAGTTAGCTGTGACGTGTGTGGGTGAGACTAATCAGTCGACAGTCGAACAGAAAGGTCTGCACTCTTTGAATTGCGTTTGTATACGAAAGGCCTGTGGTACATAACGTTGTAACATCTTAAATATAATATTTGTATGAATAAAGTATATATCAACCAGGAGTAAATATTCCGTGTTAGCCGATCAGCATTTAACAGCTAGAGTTACAAAAAATACACCTTATAAATATATATATATATATATATATATATATATTTATGTTATTATTAATGTCAATTAATAATAATTAATAATTTTTATATTATTATTAATATTATTATTATATATAATATATTAATATTCATATTGCTATATATGTTATATAATATTTTGTTATATTTACTAGAAAATAGATCAGAATTTATTATGTAGGCGTAAAATTTCTAAATGTAATGCTTTCTCTGTGTAATTTACAAGTTTACTTGTAGTTTTTCAATTTCAGAAAAAAAAAACAATTGGACTAAACTTGTCGAAAAGAGAGTAACTGTTCATTAATATTACCTAGGAACTCTAAATCCACCTAAACGCTAATTTTACATAATCAAATTATATTAATACAACTACATATTCATTAGTATATAAATAATGTAGAATACGTTTTTATGTAAACGATGATATGTATATTATATATAAAATGATAATATAATGTAATATAATAAAAACGTATAACTTTATTCAGCAATAAATATCAAAATGTTTATCATTAAAATAATAAATGGATTATAAAAAAATTTATTTCATTAATATATCCAAATACTAGATGAGGCTTGCTATTTTAATATTGTTATATATGCATTGTGTAACGTATGTTACCTTTTTAAATTAAAAAGTAGGTCATTAGAATATATATAAGAAATCACATAATTTTAAAATCCACTTAATTTTTTATACAGAATCATCCGAAGCATACATTATCAATATAAAAGTTACAATATGACTTTCAAACTATACAATTATTCTTTTCATTTAACACGAATTGAAAATTATATTATAAAACATTTACAATGAATTTATCCTTCATCGGATATTACATGCATATATGACATAATTTCATAAAAAGGAAAACATTTTTTTTTTAAACTGGTGCATCATTCCAACATCTATAGGTAGATCTTTATATTGTATAATCATAATATTCGATTGCGTTTACTTCGAGAAAAAGTAAGTTGAAAGAGTATATTTCCAACAAAAAAGAAAGGAAAAAAGCAGAAAAAAGAAAAAGAAATAGAAAAGAATAAAGAAGGAAATATTAACCTCACAATACACTTTATTTTTCAAATAGAAAACGTCCAGAGAATTTTATGAAAGAGACAAGCAAGGCAGGATTTTTTTATTTTTACATTTTTGTTTTTACAACCCCATACCATACCCTTGGGAGCAACGAAGCGTACGAAAAAGCGAGTAACCCGATCTGTTTGGGAAGGAAGAGGGTGAAACAAACAGAGAGAAACAGAGAGGGGACTGATAAAAATCGCTAAACTGATGGCTGTTGGCAATGGCGACGGATGTCCAGTAAAAACAGCATCCTTTCTTTCTCTCTCTCCTTCTCTTTCATCCCTTCGGAGATCCCTATCAAATAAAGAAAAATAAAGATGAAGAGGATGGAGGTAATAACGTAGGGTGAAACTCATTCGTGAAACTCATTCGATGAAACTCGCTAGTCCGAATAATAATCAGAAGGGTGATAAAGGACGAAGGGATATAACGCAATATGAATGGGGTTGATGAAAGAGAGAAAGAGGGATTGGAAGAAGAATGCGTTGAGATTACCAGGGTGGGGGACGTTATCAGCGATAGATATTTACAAATTTTCTATACTTCGTTTATTTCTTCTTTAACAGATGATCATGAAAAAGAAGATTGAATTTGTTACAGCAAATGCTATTTATATATGTATATATACAACATATATATATATATATATATATACACATACATTACTAATATAATAATTGTTACATCAATAATTATTAATATTATAAAAATATCATATTTAATTTGCCGTAAATTCCATGTTAAAAATAAATATTATTATTTTTAACGTTACGGAAAAAAATGAAAAAAGAAGAAAATAACACAAGAAAAGAGTTCGATTAATAATTTGCTTTACCCAACGAAGATAAAATACTCCCATTCAATTTTCTTCTTTTTTTTTTTAACACACGAAACATATAGTTCATTTTCTCACCAGGATCATTATAAAGATCATTTGCCGTTCCAACGTAATAGGAGACGTTTTTCTCACACATGTGTGAAACCTTCATCTCGTACGTGAACCGTCGAATGTATTCGCAAATCTTCTTTTCCTCTAATTTCCTTTTTCTTTTGTCGTCCATCATCGAAGCAAACGATGACAGAATGTAATTGTCCTGAGAAAAGTAAAGGAGAAGAGAAACAATGACAGACGGCGATAAGTTTTTCGAGAAAAGAAATCGAAATGTTAGGAGAGAACAAAAATGACGGCGGCGTTTTGATTAATTAATCATTAGTTATTAACACGCACGGATGACTCAACATTCTCTCTCTCTCTCTCTCTCTCTCTCTCTCTCTCTCTCTCTCTCTCTCTCTCTCTCTCTCTCTCTATTCCGATCTAGCAATAATATTCAAAAATATGACGCAACTTTTGATCGATTAATTCTCCTAAACATGCTTATAAATAAATTAATAAAAAGCGTAATAGAATAGACGCTCACTCATTCCTACCAGAATTTCTTTCGTATGAAAAATCGGCATAATATTAATATTACTCTCTAATTACAATACGACACATCTGCATATAAATATATTATCGCCTCGATTTCTTCTATATTAGTGTTTCGTAAAGACAAAATGGATTAGTTAACAAAGAACGCAACGTCGATTTATTCTTAGAAATGAGTTCAAAGTTAACAAAAAAAAAAAAAAGAAAATATCTTTGAAAAGTAAATAGCTGAAATAGATTTTCTTTCCTTCGACATTGATAGAAAACGAGAATCAAAGTAACAAAGTGACGGTTTGGATTTAAAAGATTTAGTATAACATCGCGCAGTATAGGATAGAAGGGTTTAAGCACGTTCGAATGTTTGCTCGTCGTACGGAAACGTATTATTTGGACGAATGGAAAATCTCCCAATGCAACCATTATTCCCATGTACTTTTAACCCTTTTAGTGCCGGAGCAGATATATCGGCCCGCGCCTTGTAGAGCTTTACTATACGTATTGCGGGAGAAATGTAACTCAAAATAAATTGATAATACGTTATAAATGATCTAATTTTATTGCGAGAGAATTAAAAAATTAGTTTCTCGTTTCCACTCTTTGTGGACGACGACTTCTTACTATCGCTTGGAGCCAACGATATCTAACATAAACACCGATGCTCGTCATTAAGACAACATCCGATCTGCGGCGTGAATCGCCGTGGTGTTGGGCCCTTATCGGAACCTGTCGACAGTGCTTTATAAACCGTTTGAAGACTTTCACGAAATAAGATCTCATTGACGCAGCGAGACGTAGGATCAATTAGTTTTTTTTCGATCGTTGTCGTGAGCAGTATATTTCGTTTCGTCCCAGCGACAGTTTAAAAAAGGTTCATTTTTGTTATTGCCGTTGTTTCCCGCTTGTGACAAACATTTTTGTTATTGACAAACCAACAATTAGCAAGACAGGATTTATAAAATTTTGCCACCAACCTTTTTATAAAAAATACACCGTTATGGATGAAGCGAAATTAGTCCGAATGGATGACCAGACGGATCTACCACATAATGGATCTTCCACGTAGAATTTATACTGATAGTGAAACGAGTGATAACGAACCAAATCAAGGAAACGATATTGGGGATGCACTAAACAATTTCAGTGAAGTTACCATAGCCAATAAATAATAATATATTATATAATATTCAATGAATATAGAAAAACAAGTGTAATTGTTTTGTTCCCTATTTTGTCTTTAATACACTGATTTAGAATTATGTAAATATTGTTTTTTGTTTGGTTTTTATGAGCCTTTTTCGAAACCCTAGTAAAACCGTGAAATTATCCCGGTTAATCTCGCATAGGCACCTCTTTTTCGCCTGTCACTAAAAAGGTTTAATAACTCACCCGGTCACTCAATTCTATTTTTTCTCTCCCTACTATTCTCTCTTTCTCAAAGCATAATTACACCTCCAGTCAAGGCTATTTCAATATCGAGTATATAGTATTTTTACAACCCCATATTATACCTTCGAGAGCAAGGAAGCATACGAAAAAGCGGGTAACCCGATTCGTTAGCATTCGACGAGGGTGAAAGAAGAGAGAGAGAGAGAGAAAGAGAAAGAGCGAGTGAGAGAGAGAGAGAGAGAGAGAGAGTGGAGGGAGAGAGGGGGACTGACAAAAATCGATAAGCTGATGGCGATTGTCAATGTCGACGGATGTCCAGTAGAAACAGAATCCTTTCTCTCTCTCTCTCTCTCTCTCTCTCTCTATATATATATATATATATATATATATATATATATATATATATATATATATATATATCTTTCTCTTTGTCTGTCTCTTTCAAGCTCATATACCGCGACAGTTAAACTACTTACAATAGATCAGACCATCTAGTAAATTCGATTACATGATCCAATTTCTTTAAACTGAAGCACGTAACCTAACAAAAGGGTTACGACCCTTTAATTATTTTCAAATGCAACATCTGCAAGCGAAACGAATGCGTTTTCGATCAGTTTACATTTGGAAAGAAGTTTTCACATGCGAAACCTATTGTCTGTTACGATTAATCTTAGTTCTGCACTTGGGGTGTAGGACACCCAGACCAACTTTGAGCTTAATTTAAAAGAAGTAAATGTTTTTGAATAAGACTTGTGCAGCTATTTATGTTTAGTTGAGATATGTATTTTTATATGCCAACTATCAGAATAGTCCGCGCTGTGTCAGTCGTTTAGTTATGATCGAGCAAAGTTGAAGTTTGTAAAATTTGTGATGTGCTACATCCTGTGTGCACATTAAGTTGTTTTTGCGTTAATTTTAGATTATCTATTATCGAAAATTGTTAATCCATTCATGCTCTAAATAATGTGATCCTATATAAAAGTGTGGTAGAAATAATTTTTTAACCTTATGTCTCGTTCATACACAAAATCAAATGTAATCAATAAAAATGGAAAATCAGTTATTATACAGTAATATAATGAAAATAAAGAGGAGTCGACTTTTCTAATCAGTTATGTCATATATTCACGGTTAATAGAAAAATTAATCGTTGGTTTATAAGAATTTTCTTCGGAATGGTGGATATGGCTGCTGTAAATGCCAGAATATTATTATAATATAAAAATGGTGGTGGAAATGTTACAATTCTACCCAATCTTGTCTGAAAGAACTCTATAAGCATATTTGTAAGTATTATTCACTAGGGCATTTCAATACGTCATTCAAAGCATATGTTATCAAAAAGCAACGTCGATGTATGATTTATTCACATTCGAAAAATAAGGAAACTGAAATTCTATGTCCCTCATGTATACGCCCAATTTGCGATAAACAAACCCCCGCGTTGACTTATGCGTTCAATGTATTGCTTATGAATAAACATTTTATTATTTTTTTATTATTATTCTCTACTTTTATAGTTCCTTGTAGAGATTGATGGAATAATTGAGTACTTTTTCCTTCTCAAAATAAGTTATGTTAGTACTTCAAAATAACTATAGTCGTTTTTTTGTAACGACCATTTCACTACTTATTTCTTTCTGAAGGAGATTCGTCTCAAGACGATTATGTCATTAGATTTTTTTCGAAATATAGACAATTGAAAAAGATATTTCGTTTTAAAGAAAAACTGTCTCTTTTTGCGCATTGCGTGATTCATGAATTTTCTTTATAATATTTTAATTCGAAATGCGTTTTCAAATCTATTGATTATTATTTCAGATGATTCAAGGAATATATCGAATTTTTTGGAGTCAAAATAATTCATTCTGTATAAACGACAGCTGTTCAAATTACCTAAGGTGTAGCATACCCTAAATGCACAATTAGAAATTATTTTGAGGTGTGCACAACTAGAGTTTATTTCCATTTTAATTTATCCGCGTTCTAATATATTCCCCATCACGTATATGCTTATGTATACATGCATATACATGTTATGTACGTAGTCTGAATCGTGCGTCGGCAATAGAAGCTACGAAAAATTTCGAAAGCAGAACAATTGTAAGAGCAAATCGTAATTAATTATAATTTCAATGATCATTCTCTTCATATTATTAATGTTCTCGAAATTGTAACTGTATTTTCGTTCGGCATGTCGTTGCACGTTTCATTTAATAGTTGACGATATTAAACGTTATATAATTTTCTGAAACTTTTATGTATTCTTATGCAGTGGAGTAGTTACTAGGTGCAATTGCATTTTTTTGTAATGAAACTGTAATTCTGAATATAATACTCGATGCAGTTTTTCATCCTCTAAAAAACATGTTCAGAATGTTATTACTGAAAATTGTCAGTTAAGGTGTTATTTTTATTTTAAACATGCTAAATTATTTCAATAATTGAATAGATATAGACGAACGTGTGAAAGTGGGGGAGAGAGAGAGAGAGAGAGAGAGAGAGAGAGAGAGAGAGAGAGAGGAAGAACACATGGTACTAACTCAAGTTGAACCTTTAAGGATGCTTACTATCTTTCGCCTAAAGCACGTTACTACGGCGACAGGTATAGACAAGATATAAACTACGAATAGAAGCAAGAAACGCTGTCGTTATCTGCGTCTATCGTAAAGGTGCATAAGCTTGTGTTGGTTATACTCTTCAGACGTATAGATAAGAATCGGTTTCGTGCAGGGTACAGTAAATAGCGTTAATAAATTGAGAACTAAACTTTTCAGTCTCTCATATATATGTATATCTTTCTTTTATGACAGAGTGCGTCTGGCAGTGACCCGTGCTTGATCCGACGTCGGTACGCATTTGTTTCAAGATAAATGCATAGAAAATAATAAGTATTATTGGAAAATATAAGAATTAGTATATAAATCTGCGACAAAAAAGAAGAATTTGTCGAATATTTTCTTAGAAATAATCAGTGAATACTATTTATATATTATATTATTTAAATATAAATTAAAACATGAGTTCATTTCCACGCTATCTACGAGGTAGAACTCCCAACGCTTGTTTCTTTACGTGGTTTCCATTTGTAGGACTAGTCCACTCTACAGCACTTCGATCATTACTAATTAGATCGCTACTAATAATGCTACTGATAACAATAATAAAAATACAATATCATATAATATAATAATAATAATAATGTACTTAGATATTATTTAATACATCTTATATTTTAATAATAAAGAAAATTAGCTTCCACTAATCTTGAATAAAAGACAGTATGGAAAGAAATGCATAATCATCACAAGATAGGAAGCTAAGGAGAAACAATAAAGGAAGAAAACAAAGGAAATGTTTTGTAAGTTTTCATCGTATGTTGATTTTGTTGACTCTCCATTTCACTTCTAAGGCGACATTGTAATATTAGCTGATAATTCCCTTGTAGCCGCTACGGTGGTATTTCTGAACAACTTTGTATTTTTATACATGTAGAGAGATTTTTCGGCATATGTTCGTTGTAATGTATCTGGTAAAATACTCGTGGAGTAACAGGTAGCTCATAGTAAGAATCAGTCGAAGTTCATAGTCGAAGTTGCAGAATGGTCATATATAAAGAGAAGAAAAATGTACCGCCAGTATTGATTTTTATACGCACTTTGATTGGCACATGCGTTCTGTCCGCGCAGTATCGATTGCCTGGATGTTTGAATGCGTAAATAGCAGATTCTCCGTTTCTTTGAATATTTTAACGCTGAGAAATGTATTTCACGATTCAATTTCACGTTTACGTCTTCTTTACGAGCCTTGGATACATGATTCTATGACAAAAATAAGGACATACGTGTCCAATCGTTTACAGCCAATGGATCTGAGTTTCTAAAATATTGTTATATTTTGAAAAATGTATAGTTCTGCTTAGAGTTTATATATTAAAGAAATACACATAATGCAATTAATTTGTAGCCCATTGGCGAGCCTCTAAATTTGTATTTTGGGAGTCCTAATTTCGATACTGAATGATTCCAATTGGAATATGTTTTGTATCCATGTAAATGGATACAAAGAATGATTTTTCTTTTTATCTCTTTTGCTTATAACTATTTTCTTTTTCTTTTAATTTTTTTATATTAAACCGATCGAGATAGTTGATGCTTTCTATTTCACGAGAGATACTTACCGATCGGTGGTGTCTGGCTATAGAGAAAAAGTTATGTTCAATTTGCATTATATGTCGTTTATTTTTCGATACAAATCACAGTGGTATATATCGATTTAGCCTGGCTCGTTTTTCTGGGTCTTCCAGATCTTTTTTTTGATGAACAAACTCCTTTAGCATCGTACTTTTTAATACTGCATCCTACGTAAGACTTTGAAAATCCTACATTTTCCGAAATTTCTCTTATGAATTATCCTTCTCCGGATAATACTATGATTCGCGACCGCATTTCTATTCTTAACGCATTTTTTCCGTACCCATCGTGCTCTTCCAAGTATTCAAATCGAACTAAAGTCGATAGAAATACAAAGCGGACGTTACGATTTTATAGAAGGTTTCTTTATGATAACGATCCAAATCATGAAACAAAGTTCGAGGAAAATGAACAGAAACATCGAAGATAATAATAATAACAGAATCTAATGCAGTATTAAACTACTGGTAATATAATATTATAACATATTAAAAATACGTTTATAGTAGGATTGATCGAAAAGTATCGATAAATAATAATATTTGCGATTATAATCATACCGAAAGCATTTCTTTGAAATTTTCTGTGGGAAAGGAGAACGCTATTCTGACGGTTCAAAAAAATCGTCGAGAATAATTATATATATTTTTTTTTTTAATTATTTCAATGATCGCAACAAATCGAAATTTTACTTTCGAATTTTCTTAAAAATTTGACTGCTTTACGTTACTATAAAACCATGATGATTCGAATAAAGTTACAAATTAATTACTATATATATATATATGAAACGGATAGATAAAGAAAATATCTTTACGATAAATAAAAATATATGTATATTCTTTTTTAAAAATGACAATAAATAGTAAAAAGTAAGTCGCGGTATAATTTTTTAAACAATTATAATTATATTTATATTATTATTAATATAATGTTTATAAACAATTTTTACAAATATTATATATAAATCTGAATAATAAATATTTATTTCTATTATTTCCTAATAAAAATTATTTATTATTTCGAACATTAATGATTAGTTCATTCGTCATTGCTGATTTGGAAATTAAGAAAATTATTTAGAAATTTTTTCATAAATTATTATTTTGGATCATCTATCAACACAGAGAGAACGCGCGATTACAATATTGAAAATAAATAAATGACACGGTAGCAATGTCTTGAATCGTCGGTAAAATTTTATCTAATGGTTCATGTGTCGGTAAAAAGTTATCGACAATAGGTCGACGTATCCCCCGTAGGTATCCAATCCTGGCACAGATGAATCATATGTTTATTTGATCTTTATTTCATAGGAGACACTCTGTTTATCGGCAAAGTAGTGATACGAGCCATCCATGAGATGTCGTTTGGACGGCAATCGAGCGTCATACGAAGAAGCGATCTTAATTATTATTAAATTTTCTATTATAATTGTTATTGTTATCGTTTTCTATAGTTGTATTAAAGTTTACGTAAAACCAAGAAACGAATAACCTTGGCACGCGAAGCATCCATAACTATTAATCAAGAAGCTAAGATGAGTGGTTTTTATTTTCTGATTTGTAATTAAATTGTTAGTTGGTTTCGAAATTACAAAAGAAAAAATAAAACTGCAAGAATAAAGAAGAAAATGAACAAAAAAAAAAAGAAATGAAGAGTGGAAAAGCATAAAGGAATTAAAAGATAGATAGAAAAAGTAACTCTTTGTATAGCAATATACAACGGAAAAAGTTATCTCATTATATATACAGTATTTCGAATATATATATATAGTATTTCGAAATCCCTTTCGAAATGAAATATTAATCCAACAAATGTTAACTAATGAAAGAAAATAAAATTCATAAACTATCTTCAATGATCGCATTATCAACGTTGAAAACATGACGTTACAGCGGTTATTTATTTATATCTATCAGAGTATAATAAAATTATTGATATATATGATTAGGGTAAGGTATCGATTAATTACCATGGATAATTTTTTATAAATGTATTTTACTACAACTTGAGAAATATTTATGCGTACAGGTTTGTAATATTCATTATTGATACAACATAGATACTAAAATAACTGATCTACAAGCATGCACAACGTATATCGCAAAATTTAATTCTGTATATCTCTTTGCTTTTTTTTTTTTCTAGAAATCATTGAAAATTTCCGACGATTTCCGCCTTTTACCACATCGTAATATTTCATTTCAGTTGCAAATTTTATATTACTCGACATTTATAAATATAAAAATGAATAAATGGACATAAACATTGTTCCTTTAGAATATTTTCAAGAGAGATTCAAATGTATTCCACAGATATATTTATTTATTGCACCATTTATTGGTCGCTCATATTTAATCTTATATTACAGGTCTGGTAAACATTTTCTCCGCTATTACTGTACGGAGTATGCAAGTTTCTACATCATTAAGATCTTGGATGTTTTCATGTACGGCAGTAGATACCAGGGCCGGCGCAAGGCGGGTTCAGCATGTTCATCGGAACCCGGGCCCGCTTTTCTAAATTACCCAATTAAAAAACATAGATTTTTATTAAATTGAAAGATGAAAGACGTTTTCTTAGTATCGAGAATTCAGTTTAAAGGAGTGACAAAAATCATAAAATTACTTAATATTATTATTGGATTGTATTATTATTTAATATTCATTTTTTAAGAAATATATAATAGGTGACAGTTTTGTAAATAAATAATTTCTTGTTGTAAAATTTTAGTTGTAGTATGAACGTGTATTTAGGCCCCGCAAAATTTTTTGAATCCAGTCCCGCAAAAGGTCGCGTGGCCCTGCTAGGTACCTTATTTACTCGATGGAAATAGTAGTATATATGTATAATCGTGATCTAAGTTCATTGGTCAGGCTGTGTGAAACTATTGATCGTGGTAAAATGGTGTGGTGGGGAATATTCTATGGTATAAGGTGGTGGAAGAAGGAAAGGCACGAAGCTTTCAGTTATGAGTCACCAGTTCGCTAGGCAGTTGGTCAGGATTAATTGGTGAAAAATGTTCAATATATTCAATATATTCAAAGTCGAAAATATCCGAATAAGATATTTATTACAAGAATTTTTCAAGGATTCAGCGATGCTGTCTCGTTTTTGCTTCCGTCATGGTCATTTTGAATTTGCCTCTGCCGACGAATTGCCATGAAGCTTGGGTGTAGTGGACGTAAATCGAGTATGAAAGATTTGTGCGGAAATAATATTGCTTAAACTTCCGTCGCGAGACTGTTGCATCATAACTTTTATTAAATTTTTTCCCTTATTCTCGCGATGTTCGTGCTTCTTGTGGATTTTAAGTGTTTAGTGTAATATGTAATTTATCGTTTATTGATCGTCACCATATAATATGTTAATTTCGACTTTCGTAAATGGTATGTATACAAGTTCCGGCGACAGAGAAGAACATTTTTGTGAACCATGCGGGGGTGAAAGTGTTAAGGATGATCTCAACAAGGTCAAAAAGCTCCTACGATGACGCGAATTCTACAAGCGAACCTGAATCTGAGTAAGGCAGCCAACGATCGCCTGCATCAGCTGGCTCAAGTAAAGAAGGCAGATCTACCGTTGCTCAGAGAGCAATATAAGAACAAGAAATCGACCTTGTGGTTCTCAGATCCTCATGGCATAGTGGCCATCTGGATCCTGGAGAGCCAAGCAAGATACCGGTGGAGAGCTACTGAAGCTGCCAGGGCTTCGTTTGGATCAAAAGTGGGAAGGTAACATATATTATTTGCTATCTCACAGCAAACGCACACATCCGCAAATTCCGGGAGAAAATCGACTTGCTGGAGGAAGTGGTCAAAAAGCTGTCGAGGTGTTTTAGTCAGCTTCAACTGGCCTTCCAGAACGTGGTTGCATCTTCAACGTTAAACTTGCCGGATCCGGAATTTTGCAAACCAGTTTTGGCACTGGCTGGTTCCTCTGACGATAAATCCTCTCCAAACACTTCGGATAATTTTGTTTCTTGCTTGAACAGCAGTTTTACCTTTTCGATACTAAACAAAAAGTAAAATATGCCGAAAATGCTGTTTCTATACTTTTCCATATTTGAAAGGGTGTACCAACCAAAGGCTACTGCCTAGAATCAATCGTACTTTTTCACTAGCAAGCCTTGGCTATAAACACGACTGACAAAGTATATGACGATGATGATTATGAGACTTAAGTGTGAAGTTGGCTGTAAAAAAAATACAATAGAAAAAATTTATGGAAAAAAACGAAATGACTTTCTGAACAACCTAATTAATTAGGTATGCACCATAGAAATCACCTAAATTATACGAATTGCTCCGAAGACAGACTTCTTGAGACATTATTGTCATTCCGATCAATCGTGGTTTATCGAAGAAGGGATTAATTAAATCCTTGTGACCCCAAACAACAACATATCCTGTGGAACCGATTACGTCTTCTAAATCATTTGATCCAGACCAAAGGCAAACTGGTCTAATAAATGGACAGATATTGATTGGATTTTTCAGTACGATAATGGTAAGATCTCTATCAGCCGTTGGATTTTTAAAATCACCTTTAAAGTCTGGATGTAATCTGTATTCTTCCACTTTTCGTTTGGCCAATTCTATTTCATTCCGATCTCTTATATGATAATGTCCCAAAGAAACGAGCATAGTATTTATCGGTACGGTCACGTTGTACATTTTTATACAGTGCGCTGCTGTGATTACATGCTTGTTTGTAATCGAATAATTACTGATCAATGGCCTTAGAACTGTAATTTAAGGCCATTGATCAGTAATTATTTATTTACAAATGTTGTTACGTATTGTATATTTCTTATAAGACGAATATTACATATTGATATAATACAATCCATTAATAATTTTAAATAATTTTTCTCGCTTTTTTCGACGCCAAATCTTTGATAACATCTAAAAATCTATCGAATTTGCCACTTCACTTTCCATTAAAAGAATAGCCAGAGACAAAAATTTCTCCTTATGGTTTATCGATGATCGCAGATAATTTTTTATGTTGATCTAATTATATCTTTACAGTTTGTGGTTTTTATAAATATGGATTTATGATATATACCATTTTATAATTCTGATTAATCAATATTATTTTTTATTATTTTATTTGATTTATTGCTAATACTATGACACGGTTAGATCGAAATTTACCTTAATTATATTCGGTAATATAAATAATATATTTTTTCATAAGATCAATGGTTAAATTTTTTTAATATGTAAAACTATACTTGCTTCTGTAATAATTTTGCAAACGTTTTATTATCAATATTAAAAGACTACCGCCATCGAACAAAATATTGAAAATTCTTCGTAAGTTCTTTGAATGTTATTTATGCTAATAAACCGTTCAGCAGTTTGTTAACTTTTACAAATGACTCATGCGTTAAATTCAACGAATAAGTACGAAGAATTCCGAAGTTCAACTGTTCATAACTTCACGTAATTTTGTAACTTGTATTTTTTAAGTTTTCTTTTTGTTAATTTCATTTTATGAACATAAACTTAATTTTTGCTTCATATCCTAAATTTTTATTCTTCTTTATACAGAAGTTATGATTAGTATAGTGTTATCGTACTAGTATAAATAATATAATGATTAACAGCTTTTACATTTTTAATGTAACAGCTTTTCAAAAATCAAAACTCATCGAAACTTGGCACCGCATTATCGTTGTTTACTTGATTTTTAGATAATAATATTCTAGGTGGTAACAATATATGTTCCAAAATAATTGACGTCACAATAATCCCTAATGCCGGTGGAGCACTACAATATTTCTAATCGTTCAACCATATGCCTCTGTTAATATCGGTATTGGTCGGTTTATAGAAAAATAAACTAGATAATACAACGATCTGTTCTCTTGAGTCGCTCTCACCGATTTTTTTAACGATTGAGCTAATTTCAATCGACCACTTTATTTGGTGGGTAACAATGCTGCCACGGTTAATTTTATTTTCAAATATAACGGAACGTTTTTAGGCGGCGACGGTATTTTGACCTGTCCCATTGTCTCGATAACATTGCTCCGAACGTAACGAAAAAATTTCGGGCATGGCAAATTAACGATCATCCATTCGTTTGTCGCATAAACCAATTGAATCAGGAATACACATTTTGCGATGTCCAGGACCATTCTAGAAATCTGTTAAAATTACAAAATTACTATTATGAATTACGCGAATGATGACG
This sequence comes from Dolichovespula saxonica, assembly GCA_911387935.1. Lineage (NCBI taxonomy): Eukaryota > Metazoa > Arthropoda > Insecta > Hymenoptera > Vespidae > Dolichovespula > Dolichovespula saxonica. The sequence goes on from OU427009.1 coordinate 1,457,522, forward strand.
ATCAACGGATTAATCGTTTTAACGATCGTTCAAACGATTTCAATGAAAATTAATGAACAATAATAAGGGTAAAAATCGAATTAAATCAAAATTAAACTTTTAAGCCTTTCGACCGTTTTTATTCTTATTTTTTTTTTTTTTTTTTTTTTTTATTATTTTATGTTTAAAACAGTCAAAAAGATCTCTGCGATTTTTCAATGGTCTTTAATAATTCTTGTCAGTCTATGAAATTACTCTTTTTTATTGTGCACAGTACGTGAACTAACATGGAATTATTAATTTAATTCCTTGTGTTCTTTGATTGCATCTTAAAAAAAAAATAAAGAAAAATATATAAGTTTAAATCGTTTAGTACGATTCACTTGTATTATCTACATGTCAAAGAAAAATTCGCATAGAATCGTTAAGCGTAATATTTTAAATGAAGCTCACTATAGAAGATAAAGCGTACTTATCATTTTAAATGTTTAGATATTAGACAGAAATAGAATTCTCGATGTTAGTTCGATTGAAATCTTACGTTCAACGATGCAAAATACGATGAAAAATCCATAATGATTCGGATGGTGGAACAAATAAAAAGGCACTCGTTGAAAAATATTGATCTGACAATGAGTTATAATATTTTTAAACGTTTCTTCGTTGAAATCGAAATTGAAAATAAAAAGAAGTTCAAAAGTTTATTTTTTGTATCGATACTTAATAAATTTTTTACTTGCTAAGCAGTAAACTGTTTTTTGTTTTGACAGACTCAAAATGAGCAAACGTTTAAAACGTTCGTAACTTTTCGGTATTGTAATCATTTTTATACTATGTTGTAAGCTAATAAATAGCTTAGTCCCCGTTTTAATACCTCAATCATTCATCTCTTTTAATCTCTATTTTTTTTTGTGCTTCCTTCCTCGAATCCCTAACAATATCTAATTGTGGCTAATAATTCTTAATTAATAGTATAGAATGATCTTTTTTCTAACTGAGTTCTTAGTTTTTTTTTTATTTTTTTAACTTTTTTAAACCATCACTCTATCAGAAAAGAAGACTTTAAGCTTTTTTAATTTTTCTTTCCTTATGATTAGATATTTTGGATTAGTCCCATCAAAATTCGTACAGAGAACGATGCAATTTTTCTTTCTTTTTTTTTTTTTAATTATTATTTTGTATCAACTATTATTTTTTATTAATAATTTTTCTAATTATTATTTTGTACCTTTTAAAATATCTTCATTACTTATAAATATCTCCTAAATATCTTCATTGTTTGTGATAATTCAAAAAGTATTTTTTACATAATTTAAATCATTTCAAAAGACGAAATCGGACCGAAGAAAATATCTTTTTATAAGTGTTAATTCATTGACATTTTTTGAAGGCAGGCTTTCATTTCTTTCCATTTTTTTTCATTTATGTCTTTCATTAGCTTTTTTCTTCCTTTTTCATTCGTGCTTTTAATTAATTTCTTTCAGTTTTTTTCAACCGTATATTTGATTCTTTTTCATTTTTGTTGTTGTTTCTTTAAAAGGGAGAGAAGAACAAACAGAAAAATCAGGAGAAAAAGAGAGAAAAAAAGAGGATCTGTCTAAGGGAGGAGCAACGAAAGGCGGCTACCAATACTTTTCTCCTATGGCGTCGAATATATTCCTTGATGGCGCATTGCGACGCGCAGTCTCAAAATCGTTTGGATGATCAATAAATTCCCGCGAGCGAGCAGGGACCAGTTCAGTTGAGTACTAGATTTCGAGCGGTGCTTCTCGACTGATTGACAACGGTGTCCATTATTTTTTACGTGACACGACATCATCATTATTACGTCATTATTACAATTGGTAAGTACACACGTTCACATTTCTTCTATCTGTGCATACGATTTATTTGATTTTTTTTTCGTTAAAGAAGTGATTAAATTTTCTTGATGAATCTCTATATCTATCCCTATACCTATCCTTATCTATCTGTCTATCGTAAAAGTAAAGAATTCATATCGCAGTCAGGAGTTCGAAAAAGTGTATTATAAGATGGTATGTTGTTTAGAAAATAATCGATATTTTGCTCGTTTAAAACATCGAAACGGTTCGTTCTCTTTCGTTCGACTTTCGTTTTCGTGGTTTATCGACTGTGTGATTTCTCTCTCGTTTTTCCTCGATTGCTTCTTTTCTTTTCTCCCCCTTCTTATCCTCTTCGTCTTACTTTTTATTAACTATCAGCGGAGAAAATGAATATAAGTAATCGGATAGTAACATCTTACTAAAATATTAAATAAGGAAAAAAGAATGGATTAGTTGATTATTTTCGTTTACATAGACACAATAAAAAAAAAGCATAGAAATCATTGAGCTTCTAATCTACGATTTCAAAATTACGAATCTAAATGCTTCTCAATGTGCTACACATTGCTTATAGGATCTTTACGTTTTTAATCTTAAAAATATAAAAGGAACTAAAATTTTTCTAGAACTTAAGAATATCATAGAAATTTAGATCCATTGACATAAACGATTGGGCACATATTTTCTTTATTTTTTTCATAGAATTATTTGTGCGAAGTTCATTGAAATGACCGAATAACTTACCATAGCTTCCACGTACCTGCATCGTGAAACGCATTTCGTTCCATAGTAACAATCGCTACTTCACGGAAAAAAGCGTACCATATTCAAGCGTGTGTAAGAAAATCAGAAGTGGGGGTATGAGTTTTTGTTATTTTGCTACAAATTTTGAAGAATGTCACTGTACAAAATTTTTTTCGCAAAAAATGTCGAAATCAATGAGAATAGAAGTAATTCTTGACCAATTTTGATAAACAAGATCTTATTTAAAAGACGAAGGTTTTATTTATCGCGTTATGTCTTCAAATTTGTATGATGGTAATAATGATGGTAATAATAATCTAACGAAATAAGAGATCATTCTGATAAAAATTGGATGTAATCTAATTATCGTTATTGATTTAAGCGAGTTCGGATTGAAACGTTAATGAACCTTGACCAGCGTGTTCATCAATTTAAACATACAAGTTAAATTTAATGATTAGAGAAAGAGGTGGAGAGAGGGAGAGAGAGAGAGAGAAAGAGAGAGAGAGAGAGAGCGAGAGCGAGAGTGAGAAAGTAAGGAAAAAATGAAAGCGTTGAGGGACCCTGCAAATAGAATATTTTATCAAATAAATGTTTAATATATAAATAGTTTATCAATAAAACCGAAATCATTTTCCTTCGATTTCCAGATTCGTTGTTCGTCGATCCAACCCACCCGGTTAGACGAGTTATGACGAAAGTGTAACGCCAAATAGCGGATTTGTGACACAAACATGAAACGCGATAGTCCACGTTGTCAATCAATTTCGATCTAAATTTACACGTTCTAATTTCGTTAGTTGGTTAATTATTACGTATATATATACACATAAGCACAGAGTAGATATAGGCATAATGCAGTAAAGTATATGTAGGTATGTCGAAGATTGATGAAGTAGGAAATTAGCGCAGATTCCTTAACGGCACGTTAAAATCTCATAGATGTAAATCTCGATAATTATATTATCGTTTCTTGATAAACGATAAATAATAATGAAAGAGTTATACCTTTGTTGATACGTCTTAAATGATATGTCTTTTTACAGATTGCTATAATAATTATGATGAGAGGGCTGGAAGAAATTGGAAGAGAATACAACGATCGAACATGAATGGACTGATCATAAAGAACGATGTAAGTGAATTACCTTTATTTTGCAAAGAGTATATTTTAAGTTAATAAATGAAGCTACTAAAAATGATCATCTTTAGTAGAATTGTAGTACTGTGATACGATTACATTAACGTCTACTAACATAAGTAACACAAAGACGTTATAAAGAATTGTCGATATGTTGGGCGATGGTTGTAGTTTTCTAACATTTATATTAAGAATCTGATAAAATTATTACACATAACATTTCAGTATTACTTACTAAAAAGAAGTAACCATTTTTGTTCTGAAACAATATGTTATTTATGACTTCGATCATAATTAACATAATCTTAAATATAATTGTTTTGCAGTATTACAATTCCTTAACAAAATTATATAAGATAATAACGAACAGAGTATCGAATTATCGTACATTGAGTATCAAGGACACGATTCTGTCACTGATTTTCTCTGGAACTACGTTTTTCATGATATTAAAAAAATCAAAATATGATAAATTTCAAAGTCACTAGTGATATTGTCTTATTTTTTAATTTACACGAATACTACTACGTCGAGTTCGAAATTTAGGCATATGGAAAAATTATATTAAAATGTTTGATATTTATCGCGTGTTAATGAATTCTTTACTTTTACGATAGACAGGTAGATAAGGATAGGTATAGGGATAGATATAGAGATTCATCATGAAAATTCAATCACTTCTTTAACGAAAAAAAAAATCAAATAAATCGTATCCACAGATAGAAGAAATGTGAACGTGTGTACTTACCAATTGTAATAATGACGTAATAATGATGATGTCGTGTCACGTAAAAAATAATGGACACCGTTGTCAATCAGTCGAGAAGCACCGCTCGAAATCTAGTACTCAACTGAACTGGTCCCTGCTCGCTCGCGGGAATTTATTGATCATCCAAACGATTTTGAGACTGCGCGTCGCAATGCGCCATCAAGGAATATATTCGACGCCATAGGAGAAAAGTATTGGTAGCCGCCTTTCGTTGCTCCTCCCTTAGACAGATCCTCTTTTTTTCTCTCTTTTTCTCCTGATTTTTCTGTTTGTTCTTCTCTCCCTTTTAAAGAAACAACAACAAAAATGAAAAAGAATCAAATATACGGTTGAAAAAAACTGAAAGAAATTAATTAAAAGCACGAATGAAAAAGGAAGAAAAAAGCTAATGAAAGACATAAATGAAAAAAAATGGAAAGAAATGAAAGCCTGCCTTCAAAAAATGTCAATGAATTAACACTTATAAAAAGATATTTTCTTCGGTCCGATTTCGTCTTTTGAAATGATTTAAATTATGTAAAAAATACTTTTTGAATTATCACAAACAATGAAGATATTTAGGAGATATTTATAAGTAATGAAGATATTTTAAAAGGTACAAAATAATAATTAGAAAAATTATTAATAAAAAATAATAGTTGATACAAAATAATAATTAAAAAAAAAAAAAGAAAGAAAAATTGCATCGTTCTCTGTACGAATTTTGATGGGACTAATCCAAAATATCTAATCATAAGGAAAGAAAAATTAAAAAAGCTTAAAGTCTTCTTTTCTGATAGAGTGATGGTTTAAAAAAGTTAAAAAAATAAAAAAAAAACTAAGAACTCAGTTAGAAAAAAGATCATTCTATACTATTAATTAAGAATTATTAGCCACAATTAGATATTGTTAGGGATTCGAGGAAGGAAGCACAAAAAAAAATAGAGATTAAAAGAGATGAATGATTGAGGTATTAAAACGGGGACTAAGCTATTTATTAGCTTACAACATAGTATAAAAATGATTACAATACCGAAAAGTTACGAACGTTTTAAACGTTTGCTCATTTTGAGTCTGTCAAAACAAAAAACAGTTTACTGCTTAGCAAGTAAAAAATTTATTAAGTATCGATACAAAAAATAAACTTTTGAACTTCTTTTTATTTTCAATTTCGATTTCAACGAAGAAACGTTTAAAAATATTATAACTCATTGTCAGATCAATATTTTTCAACGAGTGCCTTTTTATTTGTTCCACCATCCGAATCATTATGGATTTTTCATCGTATTTTGCATCGTTGAACGTAAGATTTCAATCGAACTAACATCGAGAATTCTATTTCTGTCTAATATCTAAACATTTAAAATGATAAGTACGCTTTATCTTCTATAGTGAGCTTCATTTAAAATATTACGCTTAACGATTCTATGCGAATTTTTCTTTGACATGTAGATAATACAAGTGAATCGTACTAAACGATTTAAACTTATATATTTTTCTTTATTTTTTTTTTAAGATGCAATCAAAGAACACAAGGAATTAAATTAATAATTCCATGTTAGTTCACGTACTGTGCACAATAAAAAAGAGTAATTTCATAGACTGACAAGAATTATTAAAGACCATTGAAAAATCGCAGAGATCTTTTTGACTGTTTTAAACATAAAAAAAAAAAAAAAAAAAAAAAAAAAAAAAATAAGAATAAAAACGGTCGAAAGGCTTAAAAGTTTAATTTTGATTTAATTCGATTTTTACCCTTATTATTGTTCATTAATTTTCATTGAAATCGTTTGAACGATCGTTAAAACGATTAATCCGTTGATCGTCATCATTCGCGTAATTCATAATAGTAATTTTGTAATTTTAACAGATTTCTAGAATGGTCCTGGACATCGCAAAATGTGTATTCCTGATTCAATTGGTTTATGCGACAAACGAATGGATGATCGTTAATTTGCCATGCCCGAAATTTTTTCGTTACGTTCGGAGCAATGTTATCGAGACAATGGGACAGGTCAAAATACCGTCGCCGCCTAAAAACGTTCCGTTATATTTGAAAATAAAATTAACCGTGGCAGCATTGTTACCCACCAAATAAAGTGGTCGATTGAAATTAGCTCAATCGTTAAAAAAATCGGTGAGAGCGACTCAAGAGAACAGATCGTTGTATTATCTAGTTTATTTTTCTATAAACCGACCAATACCGATATTAACAGAGGCATATGGTTGAACGATTAGAAATATTGTAGTGCTCCACCGGCATTAGGGATTATTGTGACGTCAATTATTTTGGAACATATATTGTTACCACCTAGAATATTATTATCTAAAAATCAAGTAAACAACGATAATGCGGTGCCAAGTTTCGATGAGTTTTGATTTTTGAAAAGCTGTTACATTAAAAATGTAAAAGCTGTTAATCATTATATTATTTATACTAGTACGATAACACTATACTAATCATAACTTCTGTATAAAGAAGAATAAAAATTTAGGATATGAAGCAAAAATTAAGTTTATGTTCATAAAATGAAATTAACAAAAAGAAAACTTAAAAAATACAAGTTACAAAATTACGTGAAGTTATGAACAGTTGAACTTCGGAATTCTTCGTACTTATTCGTTGAATTTAACGCATGAGTCATTTGTAAAAGTTAACAAACTGCTGAACGGTTTATTAGCATAAATAACATTCAAAGAACTTACGAAGAATTTTCAATATTTTGTTCGATGGCGGTAGTCTTTTAATATTGATAATAAAACGTTTGCAAAATTATTACAGAAGCAAGTATAGTTTTACATATTAAAAAAATTTAACCATTGATCTTATGAAAAAATATATTATTTATATTACCGAATATAATTAAGGTAAATTTCGATCTAACCGTGTCATAGTATTAGCAATAAATCAAATAAAATAATAAAAAATAATATTGATTAATCAGAATTATAAAATGGTATATATCATAAATCCATATTTATAAAAACCACAAACTGTAAAGATATAATTAGATCAACATAAAAAATTATCTGCGATCATCGATAAACCATAAGGAGAAATTTTTGTCTCTGGCTATTCTTTTAATGGAAAGTGAAGTGGCAAATTCGATAGATTTTTAGATGTTATCAAAGATTTGGCGTCGAAAAAAGCGAGAAAAATTATTTAAAATTATTAATGGATTGTATTATATCAATATGTAATATTCGTCTTATAAGAAATATACAATACGTAACAACATTTGTAAATAAATAATTACTGATCAATGGCCTTAAATTACAGTTCTAAGGCCATTGATCAGTAATTATTCGATTACAAACAAGCATGTAATCACAGCAGCGCACTGTATAAAAATGTACAACGTGACCGTACCGATAAATACTATGCTCGTTTCTTTGGGACATTATCATATAAGAGATCGGAATGAAATAGAATTGGCCAAACGAAAAGTGGAAGAATACAGATTACATCCAGACTTTAAAGGTGATTTTAAAAATCCAACGGCTGATAGAGATCTTACCATTATCGTACTGAAAAATCCAATCAATATCTGTCCATTTATTAGACCAGTTTGCCTTTGGTCTGGATCAAATGATTTAGAAGACGTAATCGGTTCCACAGGATATGTTGTTGTTTGGGGTCACAAGGATTTAATTAATCCCTTCTTCGATAAACCACGATTGATCGGAATGACAATAATGTCTCAAGAAGTCTGTCTTCGGAGCAATTCGTATAATTTAGGTGATTTCTATGGTGCATACCTAATTAATTAGGTTGTTCAGAAAGTCATTTCGTTTTTTTCCATAAATTTTTTCTATTGTATTTTTTTTACAGCCAACTTCACACTTAAGTCTCATAATCATCATCGTCATATACTTTGTCAGTCGTGTTTATAGCCAAGGCTTGCTAGTGAAAAAGTACGATTGATTCTAGGCAGTAGCCTTTGGTTGGTACACCCTTTCAAATATGGAAAAGTATAGAAACAGCATTTTCGGCATATTTTACTTTTTGTTTAGTATCGAAAAGGTAAAACTGCTGTTCAAGCAAGAAACAAAATTATCCGAAGTGTTTGGAGAGGATTTATCGTCAGAGGAACCAGCCAGTGCCAAAACTGGTTTGCAAAATTCCGGATCCGGCAAGTTTAACGTTGAAGATGCAACCACGTTCTGGAAGGCCAGTTGAAGCTGACTAAAACACCTCGACAGCTTTTTGACCACTTCCTCCAGCAAGTCGATTTTCTCCCGGAATTTGCGGATGTGTGCGTTTGCTGTGAGATAGCAAATAATATATGTTACCTTCCCACTTTTGATCCAAACGAAGCCCTGGCAGCTTCAGTAGCTCTCCACCGGTATCTTGCTTGGCTCTCCAGGATCCAGATGGCCACTATGCCATGAGGATCTGAGAACCACAAGGTCGATTTCTTGTTCTTATATTGCTCTCTGAGCAACGGTAGATCTGCCTTCTTTACTTGAGCCAGCTGATGCAGGCGATCGTTGGCTGCCTTACTCAGATTCAGGTTCGCTTGTAGAATTCGCGTCATCGTAGGAGCTTTTTGACCTTGTTGAGATCATCCTTAACACTTTCACCCCCGCATGGTTCACAAAAATGTTCTTCTCTGTCGCCGGAACTTGTATACATACCATTTACGAAAGTCGAAATTAACATATTATATGGTGACGATCAATAAACGATAAATTACATATTACACTAAACACTTAAAATCCACAAGAAGCACGAACATCGCGAGAATAAGGGAAAAAATTTAATAAAAGTTATGATGCAACAGTCTCGCGACGGAAGTTTAAGCAATATTATTTCCGCACAAATCTTTCATACTCGATTTACGTCCACTACACCCAAGCTTCATGGCAATTCGTCGGCAGAGGCAAATTCAAAATGACCATGACGGAAGCAAAAACGAGACAGCATCGCTGAATCCTTGAAAAATTCTTGTAATAAATATCTTATTCGGATATTTTCGACTTTGAATATATTGAATATATTGAACATTTTTCACCAATTAATCCTGACCAACTGCCTAGCGAACTGGTGACTCATAACTGAAAGCTTCGTGCCTTTCCTTCTTCCACCACCTTATACCATAGAATATTCCCCACCACACCATTTTACCACGATCAATAGTTTCACACAGCCTGACCAATGAACTTAGATCACGATTATACATATATACTACTATTTCCATCGAGTAAATAAGGTACCTAGCAGGGCCACGCGACCTTTTGCGGGACTGGATTCAAAAAATTTTGCGGGGCCTAAATACACGTTCATACTACAACTAAAATTTTACAACAAGAAATTATTTATTTACAAAACTGTCACCTATTATATATTTCTTAAAAAATGAATATTAAATAATAATACAATCCAATAATAATATTAAGTAATTTTATGATTTTTGTCACTCCTTTAAACTGAATTCTCGATACTAAGAAAACGTCTTTCATCTTTCAATTTAATAAAAATCTATGTTTTTTAATTGGGTAATTTAGAAAAGCGGGCCCGGGTTCCGATGAACATGCTGAACCCGCCTTGCGCCGGCCCTGGTATCTACTGCCGTACATGAAAACATCCAAGATCTTAATGATGTAGAAACTTGCATACTCCGTACAGTAATAGCGGAGAAAATGTTTACCAGACCTGTAATATAAGATTAAATATGAGCGACCAATAAATGGTGCAATAAATAAATATATCTGTGGAATACATTTGAATCTCTCTTGAAAATATTCTAAAGGAACAATGTTTATGTCCATTTATTCATTTTTATATTTATAAATGTCGAGTAATATAAAATTTGCAACTGAAATGAAATATTACGATGTGGTAAAAGGCGGAAATCGTCGGAAATTTTCAATGATTTCTAGAAAAAAAAAAAAGCAAAGAGATATACAGAATTAAATTTTGCGATATACGTTGTGCATGCTTGTAGATCAGTTATTTTAGTATCTATGTTGTATCAATAATGAATATTACAAACCTGTACGCATAAATATTTCTCAAGTTGTAGTAAAATACATTTATAAAAAATTATCCATGGTAATTAATCGATACCTTACCCTAATCATATATATCAATAATTTTATTATACTCTGATAGATATAAATAAATAACCGCTGTAACGTCATGTTTTCAACGTTGATAATGCGATCATTGAAGATAGTTTATGAATTTTATTTTCTTTCATTAGTTAACATTTGTTGGATTAATATTTCATTTCGAAAGGGATTTCGAAATACTATATATATATATTCGAAATACTGTATATATAATGAGATAACTTTTTCCGTTGTATATTGCTATACAAAGAGTTACTTTTTCTATCTATCTTTTAATTCCTTTATGCTTTTCCACTCTTCATTTCTTTTTTTTTTTGTTCATTTTCTTCTTTATTCTTGCAGTTTTATTTTTTCTTTTGTAATTTCGAAACCAACTAACAATTTAATTACAAATCAGAAAATAAAAACCACTCATCTTAGCTTCTTGATTAATAGTTATGGATGCTTCGCGTGCCAAGGTTATTCGTTTCTTGGTTTTACGTAAACTTTAATACAACTATAGAAAACGATAACAATAACAATTATAATAGAAAATTTAATAATAATTAAGATCGCTTCTTCGTATGACGCTCGATTGCCGTCCAAACGACATCTCATGGATGGCTCGTATCACTACTTTGCCGATAAACAGAGTGTCTCCTATGAAATAAAGATCAAATAAACATATGATTCATCTGTGCCAGGATTGGATACCTACGGGGGATACGTCGACCTATTGTCGATAACTTTTTACCGACACATGAACCATTAGATAAAATTTTACCGACGATTCAAGACATTGCTACCGTGTCATTTATTTATTTTCAATATTGTAATCGCGCGTTCTCTCTGTGTTGATAGATGATCCAAAATAATAATTTATGAAAAAATTTCTAAATAATTTTCTTAATTTCCAAATCAGCAATGACGAATGAACTAATCATTAATGTTCGAAATAATAAATAATTTTTATTAGGAAATAATAGAAATAAATATTTATTATTCAGATTTATATATAATATTTGTAAAAATTGTTTATAAACATTATATTAATAATAATATAAATATAATTATAATTGTTTAAAAAATTATACCGCGACTTACTTTTTACTATTTATTGTCATTTTTAAAAAAGAATATACATATATTTTTATTTATCGTAAAGATATTTTCTTTATCTATCCGTTTCATATATATATATATAGTAATTAATTTGTAACTTTATTCGAATCATCATGGTTTTATAGTAACGTAAAGCAGTCAAATTTTTAAGAAAATTCGAAAGTAAAATTTCGATTTGTTGCGATCATTGAAATAATTAAAAAAAAAAATATATATAATTATTCTCGACGATTTTTTTGAACCGTCAGAATAGCGTTCTCCTTTCCCACAGAAAATTTCAAAGAAATGCTTTCGGTATGATTATAATCGCAAATATTATTATTTATCGATACTTTTCGATCAATCCTACTATAAACGTATTTTTAATATGTTATAATATTATATTACCAGTAGTTTAATACTGCATTAGATTCTGTTATTATTATTATCTTCGATGTTTCTGTTCATTTTCCTCGAACTTTGTTTCATGATTTGGATCGTTATCATAAAGAAACCTTCTATAAAATCGTAACGTCCGCTTTGTATTTCTATCGACTTTAGTTCGATTTGAATACTTGGAAGAGCACGATGGGTACGGAAAAAATGCGTTAAGAATAGAAATGCGGTCGCGAATCATAGTATTATCCGGAGAAGGATAATTCATAAGAGAAATTTCGGAAAATGTAGGATTTTCAAAGTCTTACGTAGGATGCAGTATTAAAAAGTACGATGCTAAAGGAGTTTGTTCATCAAAAAAAAGATCTGGAAGACCCAGAAAAACGAGCCAGGCTAAATCGATATATACCACTGTGATTTGTATCGAAAAATAAACGACATATAATGCAAATTGAACATAACTTTTTCTCTATAGCCAGACACCACCGATCGGTAAGTATCTCTCGTGAAATAGAAAGCATCAACTATCTCGATCGGTTTAATATAAAAAAATTAAAAGAAAAAGAAAATAGTTATAAGCAAAAGAGATAAAAAGAAAAATCATTCTTTGTATCCATTTACATGGATACAAAACATATTCCAATTGGAATCATTCAGTATCGAAATTAGGACTCCCAAAATACAAATTTAGAGGCTCGCCAATGGGCTACAAATTAATTGCATTATGTGTATTTCTTTAATATATAAACTCTAAGCAGAACTATACATTTTTCAAAATATAACAATATTTTAGAAACTCAGATCCATTGGCTGTAAACGATTGGACACGTATGTCCTTATTTTTGTCATAGAATCATGTATCCAAGGCTCGTAAAGAAGACGTAAACGTGAAATTGAATCGTGAAATACATTTCTCAGCGTTAAAATATTCAAAGAAACGGAGAATCTGCTATTTACGCATTCAAACATCCAGGCAATCGATACTGCGCGGACAGAACGCATGTGCCAATCAAAGTGCGTATAAAAATCAATACTGGCGGTACATTTTTCTTCTCTTTATATATGACCATTCTGCAACTTCGACTATGAACTTCGACTGATTCTTACTATGAGCTACCTGTTACTCCACGAGTATTTTACCAGATACATTACAACGAACATATGCCGAAAAATCTCTCTACATGTATAAAAATACAAAGTTGTTCAGAAATACCACCGTAGCGGCTACAAGGGAATTATCAGCTAATATTACAATGTCGCCTTAGAAGTGAAATGGAGAGTCAACAAAATCAACATACGATGAAAACTTACAAAACATTTCCTTTGTTTTCTTCCTTTATTGTTTCTCCTTAGCTTCCTATCTTGTGATGATTATGCATTTCTTTCCATACTGTCTTTTATTCAAGATTAGTGGAAGCTAATTTTCTTTATTATTAAAATATAAGATGTATTAAATAATATCTAAGTACATTATTATTATTATTATATTATATGATATTGTATTTTTATTATTGTTATCAGTAGCATTATTAGTAGCGATCTAATTAGTAATGATCGAAGTGCTGTAGAGTGGACTAGTCCTACAAATGGAAACCACGTAAAGAAACAAGCGTTGGGAGTTCTACCTCGTAGATAGCGTGGAAATGAACTCATGTTTTAATTTATATTTAAATAATATAATATATAAATAGTATTCACTGATTATTTCTAAGAAAATATTCGACAAATTCTTCTTTTTTGTCGCAGATTTATATACTAATTCTTATATTTTCCAATAATACTTATTATTTTCTATGCATTTATCTTGAAACAAATGCGTACCGACGTCGGATCAAGCACGGGTCACTGCCAGACGCACTCTGTCATAAAAGAAAGATATACATATATATGAGAGACTGAAAAGTTTAGTTCTCAATTTATTAACGCTATTTACTGTACCCTGCACGAAACCGATTCTTATCTATACGTCTGAAGAGTATAACCAACACAAGCTTATGCACCTTTACGATAGACGCAGATAACGACAGCGTTTCTTGCTTCTATTCGTAGTTTATATCTTGTCTATACCTGTCGCCGTAGTAACGTGCTTTAGGCGAAAGATAGTAAGCATCCTTAAAGGTTCAACTTGAGTTAGTACCATGTGTTCTTCCTCTCTCTCTCTCTCTCTCTCTCTCTCTCTCTCTCTCTCTCTCTCTCCCCCACTTTCACACGTTCGTCTATATCTATTCAATTATTGAAATAATTTAGCATGTTTAAAATAAAAATAACACCTTAACTGACAATTTTCAGTAATAACATTCTGAACATGTTTTTTAGAGGATGAAAAACTGCATCGAGTATTATATTCAGAATTACAGTTTCATTACAAAAAAATGCAATTGCACCTAGTAACTACTCCACTGCATAAGAATACATAAAAGTTTCAGAAAATTATATAACGTTTAATATCGTCAACTATTAAATGAAACGTGCAACGACATGCCGAACGAAAATACAGTTACAATTTCGAGAACATTAATAATATGAAGAGAATGATCATTGAAATTATAATTAATTACGATTTGCTCTTACAATTGTTCTGCTTTCGAAATTTTTCGTAGCTTCTATTGCCGACGCACGATTCAGACTACGTACATAACATGTATATGCATGTATACATAAGCATATACGTGATGGGGAATATATTAGAACGCGGATAAATTAAAATGGAAATAAACTCTAGTTGTGCACACCTCAAAATAATTTCTAATTGTGCATTTAGGGTATGCTACACCTTAGGTAATTTGAACAGCTGTCGTTTATACAGAATGAATTATTTTGACTCCAAAAAATTCGATATATTCCTTGAATCATCTGAAATAATAATCAATAGATTTGAAAACGCATTTCGAATTAAAATATTATAAAGAAAATTCATGAATCACGCAATGCGCAAAAAGAGACAGTTTTTCTTTAAAACGAAATATCTTTTTCAATTGTCTATATTTCGAAAAAAATCTAATGACATAATCGTCTTGAGACGAATCTCCTTCAGAAAGAAATAAGTAGTGAAATGGTCGTTACAAAAAAACGACTATAGTTATTTTGAAGTACTAACATAACTTATTTTGAGAAGGAAAAAGTACTCAATTATTCCATCAATCTCTACAAGGAACTATAAAAGTAGAGAATAATAATAAAAAAATAATAAAATGTTTATTCATAAGCAATACATTGAACGCATAAGTCAACGCGGGGGTTTGTTTATCGCAAATTGGGCGTATACATGAGGGACATAGAATTTCAGTTTCCTTATTTTTCGAATGTGAATAAATCATACATCGACGTTGCTTTTTGATAACATATGCTTTGAATGACGTATTGAAATGCCCTAGTGAATAATACTTACAAATATGCTTATAGAGTTCTTTCAGACAAGATTGGGTAGAATTGTAACATTTCCACCACCATTTTTATATTATAATAATATTCTGGCATTTACAGCAGCCATATCCACCATTCCGAAGAAAATTCTTATAAACCAACGATTAATTTTTCTATTAACCGTGAATATATGACATAACTGATTAGAAAAGTCGACTCCTCTTTATTTTCATTATATTACTGTATAATAACTGATTTTCCATTTTTATTGATTACATTTGATTTTGTGTATGAACGAGACATAAGGTTAAAAAATTATTTCTACCACACTTTTATATAGGATCACATTATTTAGAGCATGAATGGATTAACAATTTTCGATAATAGATAATCTAAAATTAACGCAAAAACAACTTAATGTGCACACAGGATGTAGCACATCACAAATTTTACAAACTTCAACTTTGCTCGATCATAACTAAACGACTGACACAGCGCGGACTATTCTGATAGTTGGCATATAAAAATACATATCTCAACTAAACATAAATAGCTGCACAAGTCTTATTCAAAAACATTTACTTCTTTTAAATTAAGCTCAAAGTTGGTCTGGGTGTCCTACACCCCAAGTGCAGAACTAAGATTAATCGTAACAGACAATAGGTTTCGCATGTGAAAACTTCTTTCCAAATGTAAACTGATCGAAAACGCATTCGTTTCGCTTGCAGATGTTGCATTTGAAAATAATTAAAGGGTCGTAACCCTTTTGTTAGGTTACGTGCTTCAGTTTAAAGAAATTGGATCATGTAATCGAATTTACTAGATGGTCTGATCTATTGTAAGTAGTTTAACTGTCGCGGTATATGAGCTTGAAAGAGACAGACAAAGAGAAAGATATATATATATATATATATATATATATATATATATATATATATATATATATATATACAGAGAGAGAGAGAGAGAGAGAAAGGATTCTGTTTCTACTGGACATCCGTCGACATTGACAATCGCCATCAGCTTATCGATTTTTGTCAGTCCCCCTCTCTCCCTCCACTCTCTCTCTCTCTCTCTCTCTCTCACTCGCTCTTTCTCTTTCTCTCTCTCTCTCTCTTCTTTCACCCTCGTCGAATGCTAACGAATCGGGTTACCCGCTTTTTCGTATGCTTCCTTGCTCTCGAAGGTATAATATGGGGTTGTAAAAATACTATATACTCGATATTGAAATAGCCTTGACTGGAGGTGTAATTATGCTTTGAGAAAGAGAGAATAGTAGGGAGAGAAAAAATAGAATTGAGTGACCGGGTGAGTTATTAAACCTTTTTAGTGACAGGCGAAAAAGAGGTGCCTATGCGAGATTAACCGGGATAATTTCACGGTTTTACTAGGGTTTCGAAAAAGGCTCATAAAAACCAAACAAAAAACAATATTTACATAATTCTAAATCAGTGTATTAAAGACAAAATAGGGAATTAAACAATTACACTTGTTTTTCTATATTCATTGAATATTATATAATATATTATTATTTATTGGCTATGGTAACTTCACTGAAATTGTTTAGTGCATCCCCAATATCGTTTCCTTGATTTGGTTCGTTATCACTCGTTTCACTATCAGTATAAATTCTACGTGGAAGATCCATTATGTGGTAGATCCGTCTGGTCATCCATTCGGACTAATTTCGCTTCATCCATAACGGTGTATTTTTTATAAAAAGGTTGGTGGCAAAATTTTATAAATCCTGTCTTGCTAATTGTTGGTTTGTCAATAACAAAAATGTTTGTCACAAGCGGGAAACAACGGCAATAACAAAAATGAACCTTTTTTAAACTGTCGCTGGGACGAAACGAAATATACTGCTCACGACAACGATCGAAAAAAAACTAATTGATCCTACGTCTCGCTGCGTCAATGAGATCTTATTTCGTGAAAGTCTTCAAACGGTTTATAAAGCACTGTCGACAGGTTCCGATAAGGGCCCAACACCACGGCGATTCACGCCGCAGATCGGATGTTGTCTTAATGACGAGCATCGGTGTTTATGTTAGATATCGTTGGCTCCAAGCGATAGTAAGAAGTCGTCGTCCACAAAGAGTGGAAACGAGAAACTAATTTTTTAATTCTCTCGCAATAAAATTAGATCATTTATAACGTATTATCAATTTATTTTGAGTTACATTTCTCCCGCAATACGTATAGTAAAGCTCTACAAGGCGCGGGCCGATATATCTGCTCCGGCACTAAAAGGGTTAAAAGTACATGGGAATAATGGTTGCATTGGGAGATTTTCCATTCGTCCAAATAATACGTTTCCGTACGACGAGCAAACATTCGAACGTGCTTAAACCCTTCTATCCTATACTGCGCGATGTTATACTAAATCTTTTAAATCCAAACCGTCACTTTGTTACTTTGATTCTCGTTTTCTATCAATGTCGAAGGAAAGAAAATCTATTTCAGCTATTTACTTTTCAAAGATATTTTCTTTTTTTTTTTTTTGTTAACTTTGAACTCATTTCTAGGAATAAATCGACGTTGCGTTCTTTGTTAACTAATCCATTTTGTCTTTACGAAACACTAATATAGAAGAAATCGAGGCGATAATATATTTATATGCAGATGTGTCGTATTGTAATTAGAGAGTAATATTAATATTATGCCGATTTTTCATACGAAAGAAATTCTGGTAGGAATGAGTGAGCGTCTATTCTATTACGCTTTTTATTAATTTATTTATAAGCATGTTTAGGAGAATTAATCGATCAAAAGTTGCGTCATATTTTTGAATATTATTGCTAGATCGGAATAGAGAGAGAGAGAGAGAGAGAGAGAGAGAGAGAGAGAATGTTGAGTCATCCGTGCGTGTTAATAACTAATGATTAATTAATCAAAACGCCGCCGTCATTTTTGTTCTCTCCTAACATTTCGATTTCTTTTCTCGAAAAACTTATCGCCGTCTGTCATTGTTTCTCTTCTCCTTTACTTTTCTCAGGACAATTACATTCTGTCATCGTTTGCTTCGATGATGGACGACAAAAGAAAAAGGAAATTAGAGGAAAAGAAGATTTGCGAATACATTCGACGGTTCACGTACGAGATGAAGGTTTCACACATGTGTGAGAAAAACGTCTCCTATTACGTTGGAACGGCAAATGATCTTTATAATGATCCTGGTGAGAAAATGAACTATATATGTTTTGTGTGTTAAACAAAAAAAAAGAAGAAAATTGAATGGGAGTACTTTATCATCGTGGGGTAAAGCAAATTATTAATCGAACTCTTTTCTTGTGTTATTTTCTTCTTTTTCATTTTTTTTCCTTAACGTTAAAAATAATACAATTTATTTTTAACATGGAATTTACGGCAAATTAAATATGATATTTTTATAATATTAATAATTATTGATGTAACAATTATTATATTAGTAATGTATGTGTATATATATATATATATATATATATGTTGTATATATACATATATAAATAGCATTTGCTGTAACAAATTCGATCTTCTTTTTCATGATCATCTGTTAAAGAAGAAATAAACGAAGTATAGAAAATTTGTAAATATCTATCGCTGATAACGTCCCCCAACCTGGTAATCTCAACGCATTCTTCTTCCAATCCCTCTTTCTCTCTTTCATCAACCCCATTCATATTGCGTTATATCCCTTCGTCCTTTATCACCCTTCTGATTATTATTCGGACTAGCGAGTTTCATCGAATGAGTTTCACGAATGAGTTTCACCCTACGTTATTACCTCCATCCTCTTCATCTTTATTTTTCTTTATTTGATAGGGATCTCCGAAGGGATGAAAGAGAAGGAGAGAGAGAAAGAAAGGATGCTGTTTTTACTGGACATCCGTCGCCATTGCCAACAGCCATCAGTTTAGCGATTTTTATCAGTCCCCTCTCTGTTTCTCTCTGTTTGTTTCACCCTCTTCCTTCCCAAACAGATCGGGTTACTCGCTTTTTCGTACGCTTCGTTGCTCCCAAGGGTATGGTATGGGGTTGTAAAAACAAAAATGTAAAAATAAAAAAATCCTGCCTTGCTTGTCTCTTTCATAAAATTCTCTGGACGTTTTCTATTTGAAAAATAAAGTGTATTGTGAGGTTAATATTTCCTTCTTTATTCTTTTCTATTTCTTTTTCTTTTTTCTGCTTTTTTCCTTTCTTTTTTGTTGGAAATATACTCTTTCAACTTACTTTTTCTCGAAGTAAACGCAATCGAATATTATGATTATACAATATAAAGATCTACCTATAGATGTTGGAATGATGCACCAGTTTAAAAAAAAAATGTTTTCCTTTTTATGAAATTATGTCATATATGCATGTAATATCCGATGAAGGATAAATTCATTGTAAATGTTTTATAATATAATTTTCAATTCGTGTTAAATGAAAAGAATAATTGTATAGTTTGAAAGTCATATTGTAACTTTTATATTGATAATGTATGCTTCGGATGATTCTGTATAAAAAATTAAGTGGATTTTAAAATTATGTGATTTCTTATATATATTCTAATGACCTACTTTTTAATTTAAAAAGGTAACATACGTTACACAATGCATATATAACAATATTAAAATAGCAAGCCTCATCTAGTATTTGGATATATTAATGAAATAAATTTTTTTATAATCCATTTATTATTTTAATGATAAACATTTTGATATTTATTGCTGAATAAAGTTATACGTTTTTATTATATTACATTATATTATCATTTTATATATAATATACATATCATCGTTTACATAAAAACGTATTCTACATTATTTATATACTAATGAATATGTAGTTGTATTAATATAATTTGATTATGTAAAATTAGCGTTTAGGTGGATTTAGAGTTCCTAGGTAATATTAATGAACAGTTACTCTCTTTTCGACAAGTTTAGTCCAATTGTTTTTTTTTTCTGAAATTGAAAAACTACAAGTAAACTTGTAAATTACACAGAGAAAGCATTACATTTAGAAATTTTACGCCTACATAATAAATTCTGATCTATTTTCTAGTAAATATAACAAAATATTATATAACATATATAGCAATATGAATATTAATATATTATATATAATAATAATATTAATAATAATATAAAAATTATTAATTATTATTAATTGACATTAATAATAACATAAATATATATATATATATATATATATATATATATATATATATTTATAAGGTGTATTTTTTGTAACTCTAGCTGTTAAATGCTGATCGGCTAACACGGAATATTTACTCCTGGTTGATATATACTTTATTCATACAAATATTATATTTAAGATGTTACAACGTTATGTACCACAGGCCTTTCGTATACAAACGCAATTCAAAGAGTGCAGACCTTTCTGTTCGACTGTCGACTGATTAGTCTCACCCACACACGTCACAGCTAACTAATGCCAGAACCTTTCATCTTTTATTCGACTATCGATAGATTTACTTATCTCATGCTCATATATATACAGCTAACTATCTCTGGAACCTTCTAACCCTTCTCTACCTATAGGTAGGTTTATCTCATACATACACCCGCACACAACTACCCAATTCTAAGACTTTCCGTCTTTTTAATGGTTAGTTTTTAAAAATTGCAATATAAAACAAATGGAAATATAAATACATTGAATATTTGAAAAATAAAACGAAATGAATTCCACTTGACTACTTCGTTCTTTCAAAAAAAAAAAAAAAAAAAAAAAATATTAACGTAACATTAATTAATGAAATATCAAAGAACAGTATTTATTATGTTCGTTTACTCGTAAAATTGAAAAAATAACTTTTCGCAAGACCTCGGTATACTGGGTTTGTCATTATTGAACTATCTGCCTTTTTTTCTTGAAAAGAAAAATAATATTAACATAACGTTGCTCAATGAAATATCAATAAACAGTGTTTACATTCTTTATTTTCGTTAACTTAAAAATAAAAAATAAAAAAAACTTTCTGGTAGACCAGATATTCCATTTATCATTATTGACTAGACAACGTGAATATTACAGTAATGGAATGAATGGCTGAACAAATATGTCTGTGGCTGTGTGTGTGTGTATACCTATGATGAAACAAATTTATTACAATACAATTGGAAAAAGAAATTGTTTCACTCCACCACGGATCCCTTTCAAGCCAGAACATCAACGCATTGAAAAGTTCAACTTGAGACGAAATTTATTAAGGTAGTTCGGAGGAAATGGTGGGAAATATTAAATAGGAGTTGCTTATCGACATTTTACCCGAAATAAGAGATATACCTTAAATAAAAAGAAAGAAATCATGATCGAGGATCTTTCGAAGCATATACGAGAGTATCTTGCTGATTCATAAATATAAGATCGTTCTAACTAAAAAATCTATTACAGGAAACATTTATTTATGAATTAACACTGATACAACTATAAAATATCCTATTTATTAGAATGACTATTTATATGTAAATCGATATGTATTTAAATGTAGAATCTTCGTTCAAAATATACGACTTAATGTTAGTATTCAATTTGTTCGATATAAGAAATATTTATCTAAATTAATATTTTTTGATCAATCACTCATATTATATGACTTTATCGATATTTTTAAACTCTTTATAATTCTAACAATGTTATATCGTATGTTTGTGCGCCAAATAATTTCGATAAAATTTTGTGAATTTTTATAATGATAGTTATTTTGTTTATTAAAGTTTTTACAAATGTTGCGAAGTTAAGAATTTTTTTTGTTGCATCAATTGTTTAGTATTTTATGATGATTCAAGGTAACGGATATTTGAGATCAGAGAAATATTGTCTGTATTTCTCAATTTATATAATCAGGGGCATGACAATTAATAAACTGAATGTGAAACAGTGTGATAAGTTGAATAATAATGAACGAAAAAACTTCTATGAGACGCAATCCAGTTGCAACCCTCCGTCGGTACGTTTCGTAGCTTGATGAAGTAGTATCAGAATATTTGGGATACAAAAAAATAGTTTTACACATTATTACAAAGGATCAAATGAATTGATTCGTTAAATAAAGTTGGACAACTGCAACGACGAATATTAATGTATGAGATGATTTACATGGTGAAATATATTGAGAACACTATTGGAAAAATATATATATATATATTAAGCCCAAGCTCTTTCTCGTAGTCTGTCCAACATTTAAGCTTTTGTTTACGATCACGCTTATACGAAAACTTAATATAAAACTATATAATTACAAGTATAAAGAATACATCAAATTTTCAATGAATTAGACAAGTGAAGCAATTTCTACCAAGTTAACGGTCATACCACGTTGTTACATCAGATCTCGTCAAAAACTTTTGACCGAAGGTTTCTTACAAATCTCTCCTACATTCAAATACAACTATTATTATAAGCTATACAAGGTGTACCGAATATCGAGCGAAAACCAAACACTGAATAGAATGTTAAAAAAAATAAATATTTTTTCATGTAAAGCCAATAAACTAGATTAAGTCTATTCGGGAAGAGCTATGTATAACTATAATACTGTAATTTTACTACTATTATTTGTATTACTTATTGTTACGCAGATTTTTGTATTTTTCTATGTAGACAAACAAAAATTATTTATCGTATAAAAAAAAAGTTTTTGGCCAATGTACTCTTAGCATGTTTTTCTGTCTTTTGTAACGCTCAACTGTACAGTTCCTTTTATCTATACAAGTTTCGGTGCAGGAACCTCACACATTTTTTTTTTTCACTATGAATAACTTTATTAGTAATGTACATGGAATACTAAATATGTATATGTATATCTATATAAATACGTACATAAAAGAGAATAATAAAATGTAATCTTTTGTAGTGTGTTTAAAAAGAAATATATAAAATTGAATAACAAAAAGTTATCTTTAGTAGTTTGTTAAAAAAAGATATATACATAATTAGAATTTATACGTGTGTGTGTGTGTACTCATTTATATACTATATACATATATATACATATGTATATATTTTAGTATATATTATAGTATATATATTTCCATATATATATTTTCTATAGGTCCCAAACAATACAGATAATTTAGAGACAAAAAGAGATATTTGAACTATTTGAGTGACATAAAAGACGTCATAAGTTCGCTGGATATTAATTACCCAATTGACATTAATACTTTCACATCCGCAAAATTCTCAAAAATTTTCTTCTCTGTCGCCGAAACTTTTTTCAAAGTAGTATATTAAATGTATAAATATAAAACATAAAATTTGTGAATAGAAATGTTTTGAGAAAGACTGAAATTTTCTTCAAAATTTTGGAGAAATAGCCTATCTAATAGGTATTGAACTTTTAAAAATCGGTTAGCATTTCTAAACATGTTAGTATTGTTTGCAAAATGAATGAAAGTCAATATTTGTTTGAATCTTTCACGGCTCATTGTTTCGTTAAATATTGGAATATCTACCAATGGATCTGTGGAGCAGTGATCGTCTTTCTGGTCTTTCTGCAAATCCCATTATAATTATTAGTGCAAACCACTTTTTAATCTCTGATACTGTTACATCTAACCATTTGGCTCTTTTTCTTTGTTCTTTATATTTACCACAATTCTGTCTATGGTATCTATTTGTTTCAGTGGCAATAAATTCAAACAAATCGTTTTCAATAAACATATCTATAAACTCTTCTACCTTACTTGTATTTATTGGATACACAGTAAGACTCGGAGTGACTCGAAAAACTTCATTATTTAAAGGTAAATCAAATTCTGTCAAATCTAAATACATTTTCAAGTCGCTTTCTTCAGAGTCACTCCATAAAAGCCTGATTCATCATCTTCTTTGCACTTCACTAATAATATCTGAATCTGTAGATTCTGTATCACTTTCACTTGTTTCTTCTACATCACTATCCTCAGGAACATCCTTATTATCTACTGAAGTGTTCTCTTTTTCCCAATCTATTAGGGAAAATTTTTAGGACATTACTAAAGTTATACACAGAACTGGAATGAGATGCTCTGAAAACAAGCAACTGACGTTCTTAAAGCCTTTGCAAATGGCTTGCCAATGACACCCTGTTAATGTCAAGGGATGTGAAAGTGTTAAAGGATGACCAAAGTACAATGTACAGAGCAAATTACCATTTTAGAACAAATTTGCTCAAGTTTAAAATAATCCAATACTAAATCCTAAATATTCATATTTCATCTGCGATACATATTCAACTTCTTTAGAAAATACTTCCGTTTCTCGATTTTCAGCCGCAAAAGCTCTTACCTGTAAAAAGAAATCATCGCTAATTAGAAAATACTTTGAAAACATCCTTGCCCCATAGGTAAGAATGTTGTTTTATATAACCATGCTTATTATTATTATTTTGCCATACTATGCTTAGAATAATAAAAATACTTTCATTGCATCCTGAGCAAAACAAGTGATTTTGGCTAGGCTGCCAATGTGTTAATATTATGTCTACTTGTTATTAATATTATGCCTACATTTTTTATTAATATTTTAATACTTACTGAGGAAACAATCAATAACTGTCAAATATGAAGATGTGGATACTCCAAAAAATCCTTCCATTAAAAATGAGGCTCTTCTTGTTTAATTGCTTAGCATGTCACATGCTTCACATTTATCTTGAATATATTCCTATATTCCTGGTTTAATATATTCATATATTTACATTGCGAGAATAGGGACGCTCTACACATAAGAAAGAGATTGAATATGGCAGGATATGCAGTAATAGATTTATACACAGGCAGTAGAAACAATCCCATCTATTTTCCTAACAAGAAGCCCTCATGCAACTGAAATTGAATTATTCAATATATGCACTTGTAATGTCTCAATAGGTTTGTAGGGTATTCAGCCTACAACAGTATAAACTTTTTATTAATATTTTTATACTTAAGGACAAAGGAACCAGTAACTGCCAAATATGAGGATGTATATACTCCAAAAAGTCCTTGCATTAAATATGCTGCTGGTCACTATCTTCTGTTACCTCATTATTTCATTTAATTGCTTAGCATGTCATTTGTTTCACATTTATCTTCAGTATATAATTTCCACCTGTTCTTAATATTCTTCAAGCAAATTTATAAATGTTTGATATAATCTTTTGCTTCTTGTGTTCCTGATTAATAGCTGTTTTTAAAGTGGAATTAAAGTACTTCTTGAATCCAAGAAAGATGTTACTGTTTCCTTAGGTTCCATAACTTAGATAGGATCTCCTGAAAGAAGAACTTAAGAGTTTTATATTTATTATATTTAATGATGTTCAATATTAGCATTGATATACAAGGATAACTAATAAAAAAAAAATAACAACATTAAGTATAATTTTTGCACTAGAAGTTTATAATTATAAAAAGAAGAATTGAAGAACTTTGCAGTTAACGGAAAAATAGCGTTTTGTTTATATCAAATAATTCGCGATAAGGATATTATAAGTAAAATGTTATTTTAAGAAATATGCATATATAGATAGTATAATTGCGCAAATCATTTTCTTAAATATTTGTATTCATTCAATATTATTCTTACACATAACGAAAGTATATCATTTTATAAAGCCATATGATAAAACGTATCTATCAACTTACTTTTTAAATAACCATTAAATATAAAATTAAGGCAACCAAACACGTTCATTAAAAGGCACCATTACTTCATCAGGTTTGCATTTATAGAAGACATTGTCAGGTGGCATTGCAGAGTATAGGCGAATTTACAAGCCGCGATTAAATTAAACAAGTTTTTCGTTTTTATTTTAAACATATTTTTAATTCGTATTTCTTTTTTCTTATTTTTGTACAGTTCATAAAAATATATACTTATACAGCATAGTCTCATAACACACAATAATTATAAAATATAGTTTTTATCACAGTGTACGAATAAATTAACGATAATAAATAAATAACGAATCGATTCGATTAACTTATTTTCGCACAGAGAGAAAAAGAGAGATTAAGAAAATGCAAAGTTGAAAGATTTAATTTAAACAATCATATTTGAGGAAACAATCTCACGGGCAATTAACGTGGGAAATGCATAAATATATGTTATTAAGGCGTTCCATTACCCCTCATTTTGAAATGGTTCACGTCATTAATGAGAACAGACGTGATACTTGACCGACTTTGACGAATAAGGTCTCATTTTACAGTCGGATGTTAAAGTACCGCGAATTCTTTTTGAATTTTTGAAAAAGCTGTATTTTTTTTTGAAAAAAATGTTATTAACACATGGTATTTTTCAAGAATAGTTTATGCACAAAAATTTGAGAACAATAAGCGGTAGATTAAACCTTTGTCGTTTAAATGAGGTCTTGTTCATCAAATTTGGTTGAGAATTACTACTGTTCTCATTAATGGTGTAAACGGTGTCTACGATATTTTTGGCGAGAAAAAAGTTCAATATAGTTGTGCTCCTGGAAATTTACATCAAAAGAGTAGTTTATACGCCTCACTATTGATATTTATATGCACGCTTGAGTGAGTATTTATTCCGTGAAGTAGCGATTGGCTGTTTGGTTATGCACGTAAATAGTTGATACTCAGATTTTTAACATTTCCAAACACTAAGAAATGCGTTTCGATGGTAATTCAGTCCGTTTTCTTTACGAGCTCTGAACAATTGATTCTATGGCAAGAATAAGTACATATATGTACAATCGTTTATGCCAATGAATTTAAATTTCTAAAATATTATGAAATTATAAAAATTTATGATTTTCTTTTGGTTTTATGGACTAAGAAGACAAACTGTACAGAAGCAGTGTGTAGTGCATTGGCCAGCGTCTAGATTCATAGCTTGGATATTTTAGATTCGAGACTACCAGGTTTTTCATACATGGTTCCAGTGATCTTTTTATATCGATTTTAACGAAACTAATGGACTAATTTACTCATTTTCTACTTATTATTTGATACTTGATATAATGTATTATTACTATGGATCTCTTATTATGTATTTATTTCTTCTACTCATGATTGAAGTGATTTTGGTAATATCTATGCCATATAGAACACAGCGACAGTATTATAATTTTGTTCTAAATCAAATGCATATAAAGTGAATACATTTGTCTACTATTTTTTCAAAATTAATAATTTTTGAACATATATATTATATATTATATATTATTTTTCGTAAATATCAAAACATGAGTTGGTTTCTATATCAACTACGAGATTTTTTTCTAAGCACTAATTTGTTATAGTTTGCTCCGTAGGAATTGATTTCATATTATTCCTATTACTGCTACGATTACTGTAATAATATGCAATATAATAATGTAATAATGAAAACAGTAGCGAAAGGAGAAAATATGTTACAAGCATAGTGGATTTATATGTGATCTTATGAACGATTATCACTCTTTCCTAATCCTTCCCATAGCTTCATCTTTATTTCTTTTTTTTTTTTTTTGATAGGTCTGAAGAAGGAGTTGAAAAAGAGAGAAAGAGAGTGAGAAAGAGAGAGAGAGAGAGAGGGAGAGAGAGAGAGTGAGAGAGAGAAAGTGAGTGAGTGAGAGTGACTGAAGGGTGTCACTTTCTATTGGACATTTGCCGCCATTGCCTACCGCCATCAGGTTAGAGATCGCCCTCTATCTCTATTCATTACGATTTTTAATGATTTCGTTGACGACAAAAACGAAGAAACAAAGTATCCTGTCTACCTCGTTGGTAGAATGTAAAAATAGAGGTATTGATAAAACACATGATTTCGTGAAAACTATCAATAGCTTCTCAAGTGTGCTATCTGTTTGTATTATTGTTTTCAGTACACTATTTTCCTTCTTTTCTTTTTATTCTTTTCCTTCTACCTTTACAAAATTTACGTAACGCGCACTATATGTATACTCTTTAGAACGACATTGCAATCTAATTGTTGCCACATATGTACGTATCTACGAGGGAGCACGTGATATTGGATTTTTTTTTCGAACATTTTGATAAAGGGTATCGTTTACCACCTTGAAGCGCAAAAATATTTCTTATTCCACGATTATATGCTCTTTTTAATATCATTTCTACGTTATATCGTTTGAAACTTTTAGCTGCTACTTGTATTAACGTATGAGACAGAAATTGTTCATCTATATCCATGGATAATTGAAAATTCAGAATACCCTTAGTATGCTAAATTAAAGCATAAAATTTATTATGATAAGTCATTCGTATAATTTTTTTACTTTGATTTTTTATCTAATAAAAACTAGAAGTTAAATGAAGAACAGAGGAAAGGAGAGAGAAAGAGAGAGACAGAAAGGGAGAGACTATATTAATGAAAGACACGAAGAAAACGATTTCTATGAACCCAGATTTTTAACAGAATCTGTTTCTGTAAAAAGTTGCTAGGATTACGGTGGAACAGAATGTTCTTGGCCTTGCCCTGCTTGGTTATCTCTTAGGGTAACGGATAAATGGTTATCTCGGTTTCGTGCTCCCATAAAATTGGTTGTATTGGAGGTAGAGACCGTCGAAAGAGCGGACAAAAGAAAGGAGCAAGAAGAAGAAGAGACAGAAGAAGTGCAAGAAGAAAAATAAGAAAAGGAAGATGATGATTTCGTTTTCGTTGGAACGATCATAACGCGTTCCTTTTTACGGAGAACGGTATATAGTCGACACGAGTGTATTGATTTTATTTGATTGAAATCTGATTTGATTGAAATTTGATTTTAGTGTTGAAATCAGAATTTAACGTGCTTGAACGAAGAGAAGGTAAGAAGGATCTCATTTTCTGATTCATTCGAAGAATCATTGAATATCCAACTAGGAAACTTAAGACAGAAGACGACGCAGGCTTATCAAACTGCAATTTAGCAAGAAATGTAAAGGTTACCTTCAACTTATACCACGATTAATAAAAAGAAATTCTTTTAAACAAAGTATATTTATCGCGTTATAGCTTCAGGTATAAATACTCGAAGAATGATGTTGAAATATATATACATATATACAGGGTGGCACATAGGTCTGCTGACACAAATGCACATTATTATTGCATACAGATTTCATTTGGAAACGTTAAGCCATTCAATAGATCTCATTTTTTAATTGAAAATGAAGGACTTCACTTTTAAAATCTAATGTTGATTAGTAATATGTCATTGTAACATTTATTATTTGTATTTAGTGCTCTATACGTAAGGCTTAACTTTTCGATATTACACCTGCTTACAATAATAATGAATTTTTATCAATTGACTTATGAGCTACCCTGTATAAGTACATATATATATACACACATACGTGTGTGTGTTTGTGTCATAAATGGTCATTGATTTCTATACGATCGTTTCAATTTGTATGATAACAATATTGTCTGCATCGATCTCTCACAATATCGGGTTTCCGAGTGAGCCGCCGCTCCAAGAGGAAAATATAGTTTCAGCTGACAACATCTTGTTTCGCTGCACATTGCACTCAGCATTCTACAAAATCGCATGCGAGATGATAGACGCCAGCTAAGCGTGCCAGCTCTCTCCTATGATGGCTCGGTTTCTTTCATTGTCAGGCCGCCATATACTCATATGACTTACTCTCTCTCTCTCTTTATCTCTCTCTATCCCTTTCTCTCTCACCCTCTTTCTTTCTCTCTCATTACTTATCTCATTAACTATCTCTACATTTCTCCAATATTTCTTTTCGTCTAGTTATACGTTTAGTCATTTTGCTTTAACATCAAATGCCACAACAGTTTGACTACTATAAAACTATATCGTTACTGTCCTGCCAAGTCTTTTATTCGATCGTAATAGTGGTAGTATATGGAAAAAAATTGATAGAGAATCGAATTTGCAGGAAAACAATGCAACCTCTCGAAATGAATATTCAAAAGAAGAACATAGCTGCATAACATCCCTCGCTGCTCGATGGACCCTTTCGGAAAACGTTCGCCTGCGGCTTAAAAAAAATCGGAGAAAAAAGATAAAAGTAGTGGAGACGATGAGACAAAAAAAGAAGAAAAGAACACAGAAAATCATTCTCCTGGATTCTAGGGTTGTGTAATACAAAGGAAGAAATGAGGAGGGTTACTTTGAAAAAATAGCAAACGTAATGCGGAAACAATGAACGACAATGCTAGGAATATGAAGTGTAGACCTACAAACATTTCGGGGTGGATAGTGGCCTTGATATAACGTCAAGCATAAGATATGGCAGTCTTAATTAAATAAAATTACGGAATTGAAGTGAAAAATATTCTACCCTCTGTCTACTCTACGTGACAATTTCCTTTCATCGTTTCTCTTCTTTCTTTATGTCGCGTACTCTCTCTCTCTCTCTCTCTCTCTCTCTCTCTCTCTCTCTCTTTCTCTCTTTCTCTCTCTCACTCTCTTCCTCGAAAATAAATCGTAACGTTCCAGCAAGTACTTTCCGTATCTTCCGTGCTACAATTAGATTTCCTCTTCGAAGAGAGTATTGGTAATCAAATGAAGTTTATTAAATTCTTGTTTCGAGGAAAGCTTCAGAATTTCAATAGAATATTAACCAAAAGGCAGAAAGAGAGGATGACAGAAAAGGGGGTTGGCAGTCGAATTCCAATTGGATGGTCTCGACCGTTCTCGTTGGGGGTTGTAGCCAATCGTGTAGCAGCATTACGAGCAGGATTTCGAATCGGAGCTTTCCTACCAAACGAAACGCCTACCGCCTATTACAAGCCTCTTAACGATGTTGGTATGAGTTAATATGATATTTACTTTCATCCCAAACCGTCGATCGATAAAATGTTTCCTGCTTTCACTCCCTCTCGCCCTCTCATCTTTTCACCCATCTCTTTCTCATTAATTCAACAGTTTACAGGGATGCTATTAAAGTTTAAAAAATATTCATTTTTAACAGAAGTAATTTAATGCTTGCGAAATATCAAAATCTTATGAGATGCGAGTACTACCGAGCGAATGGTTGCATATTTCAAGACTTTCCAAAATCTTTCCAATTTAATTCGAAATAAACATCGAAGTAAGTACATTTTACATTGCTAATTATACTTTAACAGATAAATAGATAAATCATTGTCATTATACCTATATACATATTTCTTATTAATTCTTATTTATTCTTTATATTATTTTTTATTTATTATATATATATATATATATATATATATATATATATATATATATAGAGAGAGAGAGAGAGAGAGAGAGAGAGAGAAAGAGAGAAAGAGAGAGAGACAAAGGGAGAACAGAACAAAGAGAAATAGCAGGAGAAAAAGAGAGAAATAAAGAGGATCGGTCTAAGGGAGAAGCAACGAAAGGCGGTACCTCTGGCTACCAATCCTTTTCTCCTATGCCGTTGAATATAGTCCTCGATGGTGCTTCGTAACGCGCAGTCTTAAATTAGTTTGGCCGCTCAATAAATTCCCGCGAGCGAGCAGGGACCAGTTCAGTTAAGTACGAGATTTCAAGTGCTACTTCTCGACTGATTGCCAACGGTGTCCATTATTCTTTATGTGACGCGACATCATTATTATTACGTCATTATTACAATTGGTAAGTACACACGTTCACATTTCTTCTATCTGTGCATACGATTTATTTGATTTTTTTTTCGTTAAAGAAGTGATTAAATTTTCTTGATGAATCTCTATATCTATCCCTATACCTATCCTTATCTATCTGTCTATCGTAAAAGTAAAGAATTCATATCGCAGTCAGGAGTTCGAAAAAGTGTATTATAAGATGGTATGTTGTTTAGAAAATAATCGATATTTTGCTCGTTTAAAACATCGAAACGATTCGTTCTCGTTCGTTCGACTTTCGTTTTCGTGGTTTATCGACTGTGTGATTTCTCTCTCGTTCTCCCTTGATTGCTTTTTTTCTGACCTCCTCCTTCTCTTCCTCTTCGTCTTTCTTTTTGATTAACCAACAGCGGAGAAAATGAATATAAGAAATCGGATATTAACATCTTACTGAAATGTTAAATAAGGAAAAAAGAGTGGATTAGTTGATTATTTTCGTTTACATAGATACAATACAAAAAATCATAGAAATCATCGAGCTTCCAATCTACGATTTCAGAATTACGAATCTAAATGCTTCTCAATGGGCTACACATTGCTTATAGGATCTTTACGTTTTTAATCTTTAAAATATAGAAGGAATTAAAATTTTTCTAGAACTTAAGAATATCATAGAAATTTAGATCCATTGACATAAACGATTGGGCACATATTTTCTTTATTTTTTTCATAGAATTATTTGTGCGAAGTTCATTGAAATGACCGAATAACTTACCATAGCTTCCACGTACCTGCATCGTGAAACGCATTTCGTTCCATAGTAACAATCGCTACTTCACGGAAAAAAGCGTACCATATTCAAGTGTGTGTAAGAAAATCAGAAGTGGGGGGTATGAGTTTTTGTTAGTTTGCTACAAATTTTGAGGAATTCCACCGTACAAAATTTTTTTTCTCAAAAAGTGTCGAAATCAATGAGAATAGAAGTAATTCTTGACCAATTTTGATAAACAAGATCTTATTTAAAAGACGAAGGTTTTATTTATCGCGTTATGTCTTCAAATTTGTATGATGGTAATAATGATGGTAATAATAATCTAACGAAATAAGAGATCATTATGATAAAAATTGGATGTAATCTAATTATCGTTATTGATTTAAGCGAGGTCGGCTTGAAACGTTAATGAACGTTGATCAGCGTGTTCATAAATTTGATTTGCGTATTGAAATATTAAATTAAATTTATATTCTATTCAACGCGTATTACGACCTACGGTAATATTTAAACATTTTCATAATTGGTTATTACGAATAGTTGACATACAACTAATGATAACTAGTAGTGTTCGTCATTATGTTTTACAAATCTTAGATTGTTTACAACGCACACTTATTGTTTTTCCTCTGTCAAAATCGTTTAAACTCCTTTCCTTTGTTAAGATAATTTTATTTTTGTAAAAACAACGTATACATGCAAAAAGAATAAATTAGTCGATTGGGTTTGTTTAAGCTCTTCTTTCTCTTTCTCTTTTCTTTCTTTTTATTTTCTTTTCTTTTCTTCTTCTTCGGTGAAATAGAGAAACGCGTTAGATAAAAGTATTTTCATATAATAATTCAAAGATTCATACGCATATTTATTTAAATGAAATTGGATATATATATATATATATATATATATATATATATATATACATCGGTATAAAGTAATAATCGCCCGTTCTATAGATAAGTTTTAATCGGATTGTTCATCTGGACCCAAAGACTGTTTGCTATATGGCATTCCTTTTTTGTGGATTATTTGCTCGAAAGAATATTCATTGTATACGAAGATAAAAGCATCGAAAGCTCTCCATCTTCGTGGTCCGTCTACTAATCCGTCCGCTAGGAAAAAGTCTAATCGGTTTTATAACGAACGGCGAACAACGAGAATGTAGGTGCGCCAATACCAATGCCATATTGAAAGCCTATTGAATGCACCTATGTCAATGAATGCACCTAAATAATGCACCTACGAGCATACATAGTACTAACCAAACATCTAATTTCTTTTATAAGTGAACGGTCTCGATATTCGATATTTCTGATAAAATTTATAATTCGTTAGAGGTTTCAAATAAACACAGACAGTTTGTCGCGCCTCACCGTTGTCTACTACACGCTCGATTGCTCCTCATCGCAATAATTATCAGTAAATGTTCATATCAATAAATAATATTATGGATATACATTTAGCGTACCTATTATTGACATCATCGCCGATTTACCACGCGACACTCGATGAAAAGATTTCGGTTATTGCGATCAACTCTCTTTCTCTCACTACGGTTGTTATGCGTTCGATCTAAAATAATATATCGTAAAAATCTTACCTAAAAATACAATTGTCCTATTCAAATTTCAATTTCTTTCTTTTAACTTTCCGAAGAAAATAATCGATCATATAGAAATCAATCGCATAGAAAATTTCGTCGAAAAAAAATTTGATTAGAGATGAATAAGTAGATAGATATATAGATATATTTTATCGATTTTAAATATTTCATATTCAATGTTATCATAATAATCATAATTAATAATGAATAGTCCTACTTCGTGACCGATATGACGTTATTACAAGGAGAGAAACGAAAAAAGGGGAGAGGAAAAAGACAAAACAATGCGTTTAAGAAAAAAGGAAGCAGTGAAAAAAGGAATGGGAAGGAAAGGTTTCTTATTTGAGAATATCAACGTAGAAAGATCTCTTTTTTTCTTTTATTCCGGAGGTAAACGACGTAGACGGAGGAGGAAGGAGGCATATATCAGCAAGAGAAGAGGGTTGCGTTCTCTCTGTTATTTCTTGATCTACCGTACCTTAATACCTGTACCTTAGTCAACGTGTATTGAAACATTTGGCGAGCATGTTTATGTTGGCACCCTTAACAGAATCTTTCACTTTTATCTCTTTGCTCTATGTCCTTTCTCCCCCCTCTGCCCATTCTTCTTCTACCTCCTTTTGAAATCCTCCGGATTCTAACTTGTAAAAAACACGCGATTGGGATCGAGAAATAAAATCGAGACAAAGAACACTAGAAACTGATCCCTTTGGTTTCTTTGAAAAATGATTTCTTTTCAACATATATATATATATATATATATATATATATATATATATATATATATATACTTTATTTTTGTTCTTTTTACATTTTACATTTATCCTTTTCGTGTTTCTACTCTTCTAGGTATATGCATGTATATTTATCTGTACATTTTATCACGATAGATTACTTTCGAATTGTTTCATTTCGATTAATTACCATTAATTTTAATCTTTAATACGAACACGTTTATTGTAATTACATTTATAAACACTAGTAAATTATCTTTTTATGAACCCAATTGAGATACATACCTCATTTTGATTCCTCTTCTTCGTGCTTCTTTTTTTCTTCTTCTTTTATTCTTGCGATAATAAAATTAATCTATTTTCACGAAGTAGTCGAGTCACTGATTTGCGAAAGATCTCAAGCAGCCTCTTCACCCACTAGTTCATAAATTTTTATAATAATTTCAACCGCGAAGATCGAAGAATCCGAAACAGAAAGAGAATAGGAGAGCTTGGTCAATAACGTTGAGAGAAATTACGATTTTAGTTGGTCCAGTAAATTTTTCATAATTGTAATTACTATCGATCGTTCGTTTACAGAGAAGTACTAATGGCTATTTTCAAAGAATTTATTTTGTGGATAATGGATTATTCTCTCTGCTTCTTCTTATTATAATGAATGTGCAAAATCTAATGTGTCGATAAAACATATCTATGAAAATAAATCGAATGACGCGAGGTTCGAAACTTAAAAATTCGCTTAATGAACGAAACGAAATCTGGTCTTCACCTGCCTATCGCGTATACATCTAGATTTTTAAATCAAGTCGAACAGAATTACTCGACAATAGAAAAGGAATTGCTCGCTATCATATATTCAGTAAATTATTTCAGACTCTACTTATATAAAACACAATTCAGTCTAGTAACAGGTCATAGACCATTAGTATGGCCAGGGCAGGCGCAAAACGCTTCACCAGAACTCGTCCCTGCGTTTTAAGAAACCCCGCGGTTAACGAAAATTACTCAATTAAAAACATTGATTTTGATTAAATTTTTACAGCCTGATGATACTATTGACTGATGAAAGACATTTTCTTAGTATCGAGAATTCAGTTTAAAGGAGTGACAAAAATCATAAAATTATTTAATATTATTATTAGATTGTATTATTATTTAATATTCATATTATAAGAAATATATAATAGCTAACAGTTTTGTAAATAAATAATTTCTTGTAAAATTTTGGTTGTATTATGAATATGTATTTAGGCCTCGCAAAAGGTTGCGCCGGCCCTGATAAACATATGCCGAAATATTTATAATAAAGAACGACATGATGTAATGTATGAAACGTTCCGTTTTTTTTTCGACCGCTATCGTTTCTCTTTATCTTACTACTTTATGATCGTTATGCATTTGAAATATTTATAATATTTTAGCAGCTACGCAATGAATTAAATAATATCTACATGTATATAAACAGTATTTAAGTACATTTTTATTACCATCATCATCATCATCATCATCATCATTATTATTATTATTATCATTATTATTATTTTTTATTTTTTTTTCCGAGGAGTTGCGGAATCCTTTTTACGAATCCGTCACCAGCCGTGCGGACTGGTGCGTATGTGGGACTCCCGCCTGGCCTACCCACTAAACCGCCACCTCCTTTGCGTCCGCCCCCGACCAGGAACTATGTTAATATTACTTCTGGTCAGGGGTTCTGTCTGTAGTCTTCTCGTCTTGCTATCTTTTCGTGTTGTTTCCCTGTCCGCGTCTGGTCTATCAGTTCAGACAGCCGTCAGCGTTTTTTCATCTCAGTATTGTCTCTATGTATGTGGCAATTAATTGTCATTTTTCATTTCGGTGGAGCATCACCCCTATGATGTTGTCCGA
Source organism: Dolichovespula saxonica (assembly GCA_911387935.1). Classification (NCBI taxonomy): domain Eukaryota; kingdom Metazoa; phylum Arthropoda; class Insecta; order Hymenoptera; family Vespidae; genus Dolichovespula; species Dolichovespula saxonica. The sequence continues at coordinate 1,494,349 of OU427009.1, forward strand.
AGTAACGTTTCCAACGTTCGTCGTCAGCTCTTGTCTTAGTTCTGTCCAGCGGTCGCATCCGAAGAAGGTGTGTTCCGCTTCGTCGCGTTCGTGTCCGCAGTATGTGCATTCTGATGCCCGGACTTTGTTCATTCTGTGCAGGTATTGTCTAAAGTACCCGTGTCCCGTCAGGAACTGGGTGACATAAAAATTCATGTCTCCGAATCCCCGTTCGAGCCACGGTTTCAGGTCTTTTATTAACCGTCTCGTACATCTTGCCCTCGTTTCGTCCGTCCAGCGTTGTTGCCACAGTTGTAGCGTCGTGTGCCGTTCGGTCGCTATCACATCCCGTCGCCCCGGGTCCTCGCTCCTCTGATAGATTCTTCTGCGTTCGAAAGCGAGAATGTCTATTGGAATTATGCCCGCCACCACCAATACGGCCTGTGCAGAGACGGTACGGTAGGAGCAGGCGATTCTCAGAGCGCCCTGTCTTTGTACTGTTGTCATTGCGTGGCAGTATTTTTTCGTCTTCAGGGAGTCTGCCCTGATCTTTGCGCCGTAGAGCAGTATAGAGTGGGCTGTTGACATCAACAGTTTCCGTTTCCCCGATCTCGGTCGGTTCGTGTTTGCCATGAGGCGGCCTAGCGATGCTACTCTTTCGGCCGCCTTTCGGACTGTCTCTCGTATGTGAGATCAGAAGGTCATCTTTGTATCGAGGATAATCCCCAGTTACTTGACTTCCCCTCTGGTCTCTATCTCGTCTGTTCCAACCGTCATTGGTAGTATTGTCTGTATTCTTTTCTTAGGAAGGAAGAGCAGCTCTGTCTTTTCCGTCGCGAGTTGTAGACCGTGTTCGGTCATCCATTGTCCGACCCGTCTCATCGTTTGGTTTAATTTGAGCTGCTTCAGCTACGGAGATCGCTCGACGATCACCGCCGCTATGTCGTCCGCGTATGCGACGAGGTCTACGTCGCGCGGAAGGTCCAACCTGAGCAGGCTATCATATAAACCGTTCCAGAAGTCTGGTCCAAGTATGGATCCTTGGGCCAGCCCCGCGGTGATTTGTCTCGTCACCTGTCCCTCCGTGGTCTCGTACATTATTCGTTTGTGTCTGAGGTAGTCCTCCACCACCCGTAAGAGGTAAGACGGCACTCCGAAGCGGTCTCTGAGCGCCTCCAAAATGTTCGCCCACCTCGCCGAGTTGAAGGCGTTCCTAATGTCTAACGTCGCTAGCAGCACAACAGGCCGTGCAGCGTGACAGTGTCTGTCGGTGTCTCGGAAGGAGTCGACCACCCTCTGGATCGCCCCGATGGTCGATCGCCCCGATGGTCGATCGCCCCCTCCTAAAGCCGAACTGTCGGTCGGAGAGACCTTCCCCTGTCTGTATCGCGTCCGCCAGTCGAGGCTTCAGCATGCGTTCGTAGAGTTTCCCTGTCGTGTCCAGTAAGCTCAGCGGTCAGTAGGCCGATGGCGAGTCCGGATCCCTCTTACCCTTTCGTATAAGGACCAGGCTCGCCGTCTTCCAGCGCGCGCTGAAAGTCCCGGTCCTCAGGCACGTGTTGTATTGGTCGAGGAGTATGTCCAGCCTCAGTTTAGCCATCCACCGGACCACCTTCCCCGGCACCCCGTCAGGCCCCGGAGCCTTTCCCACCTTCACCGAGTCGGCAGCTCTAATAAGCTCCTCTTCCGTGAAAGGGAGGGCCACCGGTGTCTCGTCGGTCTCCGTGTCGTCTATTCGTACTAGATGTGTAGGGAACAGTCCTTCCACGATTCGCAGTGTGGATTCCGCGTCCTTGAGGTCCGGCGGAACCCGGCCGCCTAGTTTACCGGTCACTATCTTGGAACCGATTCCCCACGGGTCCTGGTCCACCTCCTCGCAGAGCTTCTTCCAGCACCGCGTTTTGCTGTCCCTGATGGCGTTTGTCAGTTTCTTTCGTTCCGTCCTGTAAGCGTCTTGAAGGGGTCGCCTATCGGGCCTCCCACCGACTCTTGTGGCCCGTCTTCGGCTCAGCAGGCACCTCCTCCGCAACTCGGCTATATCGTCCGTCCACCAGTATTGTAATGGTCTGGTTTCCCTGTGTTTTCGTTTCGGCATTGTGCTATTGCACAGCCGCTTCGTTAGTTCAGCCGTCTCGTCTGCCAGTCTTTCCGCCCTTTGCCGACCAGTCAGCTTTGGGGGGACGCTCGCGATCAGAGCCGGCGCAATTGCCAGCTCCTCCGTCAGTTTTTGTACGTCCAGTTTCTTCATGTTCCACCGCAGGGGTGGTCGGATCCTCGTTCGAGTCGCCGTTGTCCGCTCCGCCACCTCAAAGGTTATGTATTGGTGATCGATGGCCGTGTAGTCCTCGACCACCCGCCACCCCCTCATCAGCGGCAGCAGCCGTTCCGACGCCAGCGTTACGTCCGGTATGGAGTTCCCGTATGGAGAACCCTGGAGATCGCGGTTTTTACGCTGCCTGCGTTACCGACCGCTTCCTGGAGAACCCGTCTAAACTCTTCTCGTCCGTCTCTGTTGGCCTGTATCTTTAACAGACACAGGCCAGTCCTGGTCTTCCTCAACGTGGTCACCTGCACGTGATTCTTTGTTGGGTCGACCGTTGCCCGTATCTTGCGTACTATGTCCGAGTACGCCATGTCTTTTTCCGGTTTGACCAACACGGCCGTCCCCCGTTGTTTGAGGACCGGCCGGCGTCTCTCCTCCTGTTTGTTGGTCTTCGTCCCGTTTGTATTGTCTTTTGACGTCGCAGTTTTGTTCCGTTTCCTTGGTGTCACTGTCTGCCAAGTTGCGGTCGGCTCCCCCCTCGGCGCGCTCTTCTGCCCTCCGTATGAGCTTCAGTAGCTCTGTCAGTTCCGTCCCGTTCTGTATTGGCGTCGTCTTTTCCGACTGCCCTGTTTGTCCGTCCGTGTTTTGGTTCTTGTTTTTCGCGGCGTTGGTGTTACTAGCCGCGCTACTCGCGCTTGAGGCGCTGTCTGTCCTCTCCCGTCTCGGCACGTTCAGCCTCGATGTCTCCCGTTGGTCTGTCGTTCTGTTCTTGTTTATATTGCGGTCGTCTAATAACAACGCCACGAGACACGCTTTGTCGTCTCTGCCAGGCGCCGGCACTGGGGTTCCGGACCCCTGCACCGTAATCTTTATTATGTCTTTTTTTCAGCCATGTCGATTTTTTAACGAGGTTTCTTCCCCGTGTCTGTTGGTCCGCGGGAGAAATTTTACAACTCTCCTGCCCTCTTAGAGAGCATTCCCCTATCCGCCACCCGGGGACGCGCTAGGTAGGGGTTACAGACGTCCTCCCCCGGTTATTATTATAATTATTATTATCAGTAGTTATAGTAATACTAATAGTAGTTTAGTGGAAGTAGTATAGTGTCGATTAGTCCTACAAAAGTAACCACGTAAAAAAAGGGCACTGGGTAGGAGTTCTATCTCGTAGGTAGTGTGGAAATCAGGGCCGGCGCGACCTTTTGCGGGGCCCAAATACACATTCATACAACTATAATTTTATAACGAGGAATTTATTTATTTACAATGCTGTCACACATTATATATTTCTTATAAAATGAATATTAAATAATAATGCAATCCAATAATAATATTAAATAATTCGATTATTTTTGTCACTCCTTTAAACTGAATTCTCGATACTAAGAAAATGTCTTTCATCTATCAATAGTATCATCAGGCTGTAAAAATTGAATCAAAATCAATGTTTTTAATTGGGTAATTTTCGTATACCTCGGGACTACTCAAAACGCGGGTCCGGATTCCGGTGAATGCACTGAATCCGCCTTGCGCTGACCCTGGTGGTTATGCACTCACGTTTTAATTTGTATTAAGATAATATAACATATAAGTATTCATTAATTATTTGTAAAAAAATATTCAACAAATTCTTATTTTTTGTCGCTGATTTATATACTAATTGTTATGTGTCACTTATATTTATTACTTTGTATGCATTTATCGTGAAACAAATGCGTATCGACGTAACATCTAGTACGGACCAATGCGAGACACTCTTTACCATCAAAGAAAGAGACATATATATGAAAAATACTGAAAAGTAGTATAAGTTTACAAGATAATAAACTACATTAGTCAAATAAAACCTATTGCTATGTATGTACGCACGAGAGACAGCATTCCCCGCTGGTATTTGTAGTTCGTATTTTGTCCACACTTGTCGCTGATGTCACATACGCTTCGAACGATAGATAGTGAAGAACCAACTATCCGCCTTTTCTTCCTAAATTTTCTTTGCAAATTATTCCTTTGTAAATCTTGCGGTGATTTAATTTTGTGTATTTTTTTTTTTTTTGATTACTCTAAAATCTTAAACCTATAAATATACCGCGTATTGTGCCGTAAAAGGCGGCGTTTGGCGTAATACAGAAGTAAATAAAGTTTCTTAACCTATCCTGCATATCTTTCATCCAATTAGCAAGTTTATATATATATATATATATATATATATATATATATATATATATATAATGTTTATGTGTATAAATTTTAAATATTTTGTAGTATTTTAATATACGTACAAATTATAATTTTTAGGATGAGACGTTAAAGGTAGCTGTGATGAAGTATGGGAAAAACCAGTGATCATATAGCTTTTGCTACTTCATAGAAAATCTGCATGCCGTAAAAAGCGACATTTGGCCTAATACAGAGGTAAATCAAGTTCTTTAACCTATCTTGCATATATTTTATCCAATTAGCAAGTTTATATATATAAATATAATTTATACATATATATACAAATTTAAAATTTTTTGTAGTATTTTAATATACGTACAAATTATAATTTTTAGGATGAAACGTTAAAGGTAGCTGTGATGAAGTATGGGATAAACCAATGGTCATATAACTTTTACTACTTTATAGAAAATCTATAAAACAGTGTAAAGCAAGTTGATTCCAGTGATTAGATCCTAGTAGAGGAAAAAAAAATAAAAACAAAACTGAACAGTGCATAGAAGAGGATAAAAAAGAGGATAAAAAACTAAAGACTTGCAAATACGCAAGGGAAAAAAGAAAACCGTAAAGCCTGTGAAAAACAACTGGAAGAAACACGTAAGCTTGTAGATATTCAAAAACTTCCAGAACTTCATACTGCAGGTATCACGATATCACAAAAGAAAAAGCATAAACGAGTGATTAATTTTACAGAAATATCTTTTGGGAAACATCCTGCTCCAGGATTTAACGATATTGCTGTGGAATATATTGAACCACTTGCCATAGATTTTTCTAAAATGTGACGGCAACAGAAATTTTAAGACCTTTCCTGGATACACCTCTAAAAGATACGCAAAGAGCAGGAAAACCAACGAAAGGGAAATGATTACTATGCTTCAATATAATCCACTTCAGAATTATATGCAACGGAATAGGAAAAGTGCTTCATATTAATTTTGATGAAGAACAAGATACTGTAAGTGCATGTATATTGAAATGAATTTTGACTTTGTTACTTTTATAAATTATTATTAAATTTTTTTCGTTTGTGATCAAGCAAAAATATTACTGGCAGATGAAACGAATGATATAAAGAAAGATATGGGCGCATAGAGTTTTGTGTTTAGGGGCATTTACAACTGTTTAGGAAAACTGTGTTTCACAAGTTATTATTTCTTTATTATATATATATATATATATATATATAATGGAATAATTTGATCTTTTGTTACGTGTTTTATTAAACGTTTCAATATGATGTTTTCTGAAATTTTGGGAAGTATTGGAAGAAACGGTCTGTACCAACTGGATATTTCAGCTGGTTTATTCAGTTTGAGTAGCAAAATAATTTTAGCACAGTTCCATTGCAGAGGAAAGTATTGAATCCTCATTGTTGCATTAAATAGTGTCGTAATGTACCTGATTGTTTTGGTGTTAAATTTTGTTTTTACGTTTTAGTTTATTTAGTAACATTTGTGGTAGAATATCGCCAAAATAGCTTTCTTCGTTTTGTCTTTGGAATGAGAAAAACCATCGAATAGCAAGACTGCGGTATACCGTTAGCTTTTTGATTAGCCTATCAATTAGTTTGCCTCTTCCATCAAGTTCTTTCTTCACTTTTTTTACGTTATTAAGTATATAACATAATCTTTAATTCACACACATGTATTGTAGTTTCAAGAAAAATTTCCAATATTAGCGATTAAAAAAAGAAATAAAAAATGGCAGAGATATAAACTGATAAGTAGGACCATATTTTGAAAATCGTTGCTCGTGGTGTACATGATTTCTCTATAAGGCATCGTCTAAAACATAAATTATAAATTTTCTCTTATTTAGAAGGGTTATAGGTACAATGTGACGTAGGAAAAAAATTTTTTTAATTTTTTTGTAGAAATGACAATTGTTTGAAAAAAAACTCAAATTTTCATCGAAATTTTCAGTTCAAAAAAATTTATAACTTTCGAACATGGCACCCAATCACAAAAATTCTACGTGACATATATATAATATTATAGAAAATAAGTGTTGTAAATTTTAACCAAATTGGTTAAATAGATTTTGAGATATCGTGTGAACAATATAGATGTAATGTTCATCATATGAAGAATATAGTCATAAATAATGTGAATTGTTCAAATGGTCAAATGACCGCTCGTGATAGACTAGACATGCTATAAATGTTTTTCAGAAGATAAACAATAAAGAAAGTTGTGAATATTGATAAATGGGTTGTACATATATTATAGGAGAAGTCAATAAATGACATGGCAATACAGTAAAGTTGTATACAAACAATTCTAAACGAAATTTTAAGAATGGTCTTTTGACCGCTCGTTGTAGGTCTACTGTTAAGGAAGCAAAAGCAAAAGAAAAAGACAAAGAAAATGTAGAAACTTGCGATTTCAGAAGATTTCCAATTCAATGTAGTTCTTGAAAGTGTGTGTGTGTGCGCGCGCGCGTGCGTAAAACTCTTATCTGTTCAGAATAATATAACTATAAATAATTATATTATAAGAATAGAAGCAAAGTTGCTATTGGATATTTATCAAATACTAGCAATATTAATAAAATATTATAAAATATTTAATTTTTTTATAAAGCAATAAACAACAAGATAATTGATAATTTCAGGAAGAAGCTCATGGGCAGTCTACTTGTCTTCCACTTAATATGTATTGTCTGCGAAGTCTTACTGATGTAAGTGATGTTTTATTCGTTCGTATTAAGATTTTTTTTTTTTTATTAAATGGACTAGGTCTCTAAATTTTAAGATAGCCGAATTGAATATATAATATAACGCTTGTAATGGATTTGTCTTATAATATCTTAATGTAAACAGTATAAACCTTTATCAGATATATATGAAAAATATTTTTATTTGTATATATACATATATTATAATGATATTATAAATATAAATGCTATATTACTTTTCTTCTATTATAAAAATAATAGAAAAGTTACTTTTCGTTTATTTAACATTACTTTTATCTTTTAAAGATTATTTAGATCCACATATCCTCTTTTTACGAAGAACCATTGTTATTGTGTATATATATATATTATTTTATTGTTTACAATTCTAATCAAAAGTTAAATTAATTTTATTAATTCTAATGATTTTATCATAGTTTTTATAAGATAATAATATATGTGTGATTTTATTAGTTAATAACTGACTGTAAAAATTATCAATATTTTTCTGTGAACCGTAAGTCCATTTTGAGCTACAACAAGTAATAATAGTTCCAATAAAACTCCTGCAGAAGGTTTCGTATCTTATTTTGTTTATTAGAATCAGGGAATCATGGAAGATTAGTAAAAATGTAATACTTTTATGGAAAAAATTCTGGTAATTAAATGTTTAAATTGTATTAACAATAAAATGAAAATATAAATATAAATATTATAAAAATTATAAATTAAATATTAAGAATATAATGAAAATATAAATTTCATAAAATGTTTCTTTTATTCTTTTTCAGATTATCGAGACTTCATCAAATGAACTCTACTACTGAATTTCAATCAATTTCGTTTTCGTCGTACTTTAATGTCAATCTATATCACATTGGATGAGACCTATTACGGATCGATTAGCTTCCTTCATTATCGAACTACACAACGCGGATGAGTGTTTAGGAGCCATACTGCAGAAAATATCTTAAGTTGTGAGTAATCAAATTTAATTCCCTTCAGATTTCCCTCATCATGGTGAGGACGAAAGATGGTCCGAATCGGTACGAGTTACTGATTATAATTTTTTTTTCTAAAAATCATTGACGGACATAATCATAAGCAATTTGTCTTCTTGATTTACTTGTATTTGATACAATTTTAATTTTATTATTATTGGTTTATTGTTAATACCTAATTAATTAGATTTTTCGGAAAATCATTCCGTTTTTTCTATAATTTTTTTTTATTATATTTTTTTTACAGCCAACTTTACACTTAAGCCGCATAATCATCATCATCATCATCATCATCATCATACATTTTATCGGCTGTGTATATAGCCAAGGCTTGCTTGTAAACAAGTTCGATTGATTTACGCAGTAGTTTTTGGTTGGTACTAAACCCTTTCAAATGTGAAGAAGTAAAGAAGCAGCATTTTCGGCATATTTTACCTTTTTTTTTTTTTACCATCGAAAAGATAAAACTGCTGTTTCAAGCAAGGAAAAAAAAATTATCCGATGTGTGTATGGAGAAGATGTATCGACAGAGGAACCAGCCAGTACCAAAATTGGTTTGCAAAATTTCTGATCTGGAAATTTTTTGACGTCAAAGGATGCACCCAAGTTCTGGAAGGCCAGTTGAAGCTGACTAAGGACACAATAAAGGCATTAATTGATGCAAACTGGCGAATAGCAAATCGCGAGATCGCTGAGAGATATATTTATCAAATTTCAACCATTTATGACCATTTGAAACTGCTCCTAGGTTTAATCTCGAAAACTCTTCGACAGCTTTCGTTCTTTTTTTTCGAAATTACTTTCCGAACAATCTAATGTTCAGGGAGATGATTCATTTCGTTTATTCATAATGCGAATAATTAACGATTCTTTTTTTCATGTTTGCTCACGATATTGGTGATGAAATTGGGCCATATTAATATAATGAGTTTATATACAATGGGTGTAGAAAGTATTCGTACACCGATCAATTTGAAAGAGAACTTCATGAAATAATAGTTCATTAACTAATTTTTTTATAAGCAATGAGTTTGTACATATTCTTGGAAATCTTTAGTATAGATATAGTCCAAAAAAAAATTAGTTGATTGAGTAATTTACAAAATTACTCAAAATTAATAATAGAAAAATTTATAGAAAAATCGAAAAACTTGCAGAAATATGATGAAAGTAACGAGTAATCGTACAATTACGAACTTTTTAGAAGTTCATAGAAAAAAGAACGTAATTTAAATTAATTTAGTAATACAAAATAAAAGTAAACAATTAATTAATACTTCGTAGGGTTTCCTTTTGATTTCATAATCGCTGCAATTCTTCTAGGCATTGAATTAACTAAATTTATTGTTATGCGAGATGGGTTTTTGTTCCGTTTCTCCATGAGAGCATTTTTTAAACCTTCTTTAGAGGAAATTCGATGTTCTCTGATTTGTCGTTCCAAATAATCCCACAGATGTTCTATGGGATTGATATCTGTAGATTGCGGATGAGTTTTTAAACACTCTGGTGTGTTATGTGTAATATCCACTTTCTCATATTATACACAGTGTGCTTTGGATCGTTATCCTGCATGAAAATAAAATTATCTTTAATGCCCATTTTTTCTGCATTAGAAGAAAGACCGCATTTTAAAATGTCAATGTAAACACGGTGGTTCATTATTCCTTCAATAAAACGTAATGTGGCAACACCAGCTGAACTCATGCAACTCCAAACAAGTACGGAACCTCCACCGTGTTTCACTATAGGCTGTAAGTTTTTTAGTTTCAGCTCTTCATTTTGTTTACTCCAAATAGTAGAATATCCATCAGATTCAAAAATATTAAATTTAGTCTCTTCCAGTATTCAATTGGTATAGTAATGTTATTATTTGCGAATTGCGAAAGAAATTCAAATGTAAATCATAGCACAAAATATTGTTCGCTTAATTCACTTTGTCGAAACTAGCACTTATAACACGTAATGATCTCTATTATACACTCTGTGAAATTTTGATGCTCTCCGTTCGAATTGCAGGACCGTACTGTCGTACAAAGAAAGCTAGGCATTTGTTCCAATCACGCGTTTGTTTTACACTGTAGATCCCACAATTACATTGCGGACTCGTAAAACAATTTCAGAGGTGCGCTTTCCGAAGAATATAGTCGTAAATAATATGAATTGTTCAAATAGTCAAATGACCGCCCGTGGTAGACTAGACATGGTATCAATTTATTTCGTAAAGTAAACAATAAAGAAAGTCGTGAATATTGAAAAATGAATTGTATATATATTATAGGAAAAGTCAATAAGTTACATGGCGATGCAGTGACGTTGTGTACAAAAAATTCTAAACGAAATTTCAAAAACGGTCATTTGACCGCGCGTGGTAGTTTCAGTGTTAAGCAGTTTTATTAGTAATATTTTTTCGCATCCATAATTCATAATTCGTGTTCAATTGTTTAATTTCGCTAAAAAGTACATTTCTGTGAAAAGGTCCGAATTTGTTTATCTAAGGTAGTTCCCAGGATATTCAGTGCTTTATGGAATTACACTGAACTTGGATGATTTTTGTCACTCCTTTAAATTGAATTATCGATACTAAAAAAATGTCTTTCATTTGTCAATAGTATCATTGGGCTATACAAATTTAATCAAAATCAATGTTTTTTAATTGGGTAATTTTCGTAGACCGCTGGGCCGGGTACCGGTAAACGCGCTGAACCCCACCTTGCGCCGGCCCTGGTCCTACCCCCACATTGAAAAGAGGTGAAATGATATCACGGGAAGATAAAAACGGTATTGTGGTGCTAAAATGGAGAGATGTTCGTTATGTTATGTCGAGTATTATTAACAAAAAATGCATCCATTATGACTTCAAACTGATTCCACTCATCGCTATCGTCCTCCGAAAATATAAGTAATCTAAATAATACATTTTTTATTCCGTTGTTACCGATTATAAATTAATAGTATATAGATAGATATTTTATTCTTCCCCTCAAGGTTGTTTGAAGGCGCTTTTCCAGAGGAGTGTACTCTCAAACCTCTTATAGACCCCTTACAATCCATACATAAAACCTCTCCATCCTCAACACCTATGCCTACACTTACATCTATCTTACATTTAACTAAAGCTACCTTATAACTAACTTACAATTATATCTTACGTACTAGTCAACTTAATGTAAAATACTAATCAAATAACAACATAACAAAACAATTTAACAACTAAAATGATTAAATAACTAAAATGACTACATGAGAGAGAGAGAGAGAGAGAGAGAGAGAGAGCGCTAATTCCCTGAAATTGGACTTCCGGTAACACACACACACACACACATTCACCTCTTTGCAGACTCACAATCCCATTCCCCACATCTTCTCCCTCCCTTTCTTCCCCTCTTTCCCTTTTTCACCCACCTACTCTCTCCATTTTCCTTGATCTCACTAGATTCTCACTGATTCTCCTAACACATCTTCTATGTCCTTTCACCCTCCCCACATATCCTACACCATCTCTTTTCTACCTCTCAGTACCTTGACCCTCCCATTTCTTTATTCATCCTAAATCTCATCAACCTCCTCCGCCCTTCCCCAGATACTCGGGCACTCCTTATGCTCCTATCTCCTTATACCACTTATTATATTTCCCTCCTCTAATCCTTTCATCTCTTTTCTCCCTCTGCAATTCCCTGTCCCACTGTTCCCACCCGTCATAAACTTCTTACCCTCCTCTTCTCCTTTCCACCATTTCCTTTATATCCTTACCTCTCTCCATCCAACCCGATAGCTCCTTTTCCTCCGCTATCCTCCAAATTAATAGTATATATATATGGCTTAGCAAGAAAGTAATTTCGTTTTTCTAATTTGAAATAAAACTCAATTATTTCTATACAAAATATGCACTTTAATCAGTCAAATATCTTCCATTTTGTTCGATAACCTTTTGGCATCTCTCTGGTAACTTCATAATTCCGCGCTCGTAGTACTTCTGGTCTTTATCAGCAAAAAACTCAACCAAGTTTGACTTGAGGTCATCGTTATTACTGAGATTTTTACCATTTAAAAAGTTTTGTAAGTTTCGAAATAAAAGATAGTCCGACGGTGCAAGGTAGGGGCTATATAGGGGATGCGACATCACTTCCCAACCAAGTACCAATAATTTCGAATCGTGGCGAAACACGATTTTTTTGCGTTTTGCCAATTCTGACCTTTTCTCTTTGATTGCTTCCTCTAATCTCATAAGTTGTTGGCAATAAACATCTGAGTTGATCGTTCGGTTACTTGGAAGCAACTCAAAATACACAACACCTTTGTAATCCCACCAAATTGACAGCATAATCTTCTTCTGATGTAATTCAGCTTTCGATATGGTTTGTGCTGATTCATCATGCTTGGACCATGATCTTTTTCGATTAATGTTATTCGTTTCAAAAAAGGGTTGATTGAATTACTTTTGAAATGCGTATCGCTAATATTGATTCGTTGTCTTAAATGAATTTCTTTCAATTCGTGCGGAACCTAAATATCGAGCTTCTTAACAAGTCAAAGACGTTTTATGTGATTTTCAATTGTTGTATGTAATACATTTAACTTTTTTGTAATCTCTCGCACAGTTATATGAGGATTCGATAAATACAATAGTAACCAGCAAACATAGAATGACAAGCATTAATCGCGCTGCTTGGCTCTTCTCGACATGAAATAAAAAAGGAGTGCTATCGCGCTGTTGGAAATTGTTGGCTGTCTTGCTACGGTTCAGATTAGCCTGTAGAATTCGCGTCATCGCAGGGTGCTTTTTGACCTTGTTGAAAGCTTCCTTAACACTTTCACGTCCGCATGGTTCACAAAAATTTTCTTCTCTGTCGCCGAAACTTTTTTCAAAATGGTACATTAAAATGTACAAATATAAAACATAAAATTCATTACAACATAATAAACTTAGCTGCTGTTTATTAAATGATACGTGTAAATAAATGTTATTTATGGAGGTCACGGAAAAAAAAACATTACAATATATTGTAGTTTAATTATAAATCAGTTAATATTTTCCTTTTAGATGGTAGGCAGCAAAACAGTCCCCCAAATGTAACGCAACTTAGCAACTTTTACATCAAATTTGTGGTATTTCTCTCTTTATGTGAACAACATACGTGACATCTTCTTATTTTACGTTTATTAGTTGGGAAAATTGAAATCAATTGATGAGCGATGTTGTAGGATTTTCCAAATCCTCTTCGGTGTGTGTCTTATATCCAATATATTGCTGTATGCTTAAGGAAGTCACGAAATGTCAGAGTTTTACCACACCTTACATTCATATGTTTATATACTCTAAATGCATTGAACAAACTGCAGTTAAAAAGATATAGTGTAACTTTTTAAGACCACTTTATTGTCTTTCTATATATGGGATAAGAGCTAAGATATTTATCAGCCTGCTTCACTCGTTTCATATGCTTTTTATGAAGAATACGTGAGTATAGAATCGATCGGTCTGTTTATCCAATGCCAGAAATATATCCACTAGCAGAATCGCACACCAATCGGATCAGGATACCATATTTGGATATTTTTGATGGATCATAAGTTTTAAAGATAAGTCTTCGCCACGGTATCATACCTTTGTGAATAGAAATATTTTGCGAAAGATTGAAATTTTCTTCACATTTTTTGGAGAAATAGCCTATCTATTAGGTATTGAACTTTGAAGAGTCGGTTAGCATTTCTAAACATGTTAGTATTGTTTGCAAAATGAATGGAAGTCAATATTTGTTTGAATCCTTCACGGCTCATTGTTTCGTTAAATATTGGAATATCTACCAGTGGATCTGTGGAGCAGTGATCGTCTTTCTGGTCTTTCTGCAAATCCCATTATAATTATTAGTGCAAACCACTTTTTAATCTCTGATACTGTTACATCTAACCATTTGGCTCTTTTTCTTTGTTCTTTATATTTACCACAATTCTGTCTATGGTATCTATTTGTTTCAGTGGCAATAAATTCAAACAAATCGTTTTCAATAAACATATCTATAAACTCTTCTACCTTATTTGTATTTATTGGATACACAGTAAGACTCGGAGTGACTCGAAAAACTTCATTATTTAAAGGTAAATCAAATTCTGTCAAATCTAAATACATTTTCAAGTCGCTTTCTTCAGAGTCACTCCATAAAAGCCTGATTCATCGTCTTCTTTGCACTTCACTAATAATATCTGAATCTGTAGATTCTGTATCACTTTCACTTGTTTCTTCTACATCACTATCCTCAGGAACATCCTTATTATCTACTGAAGTGTTCTCTTTTTCCCAATCTATTAGGGAAAATTTTTAGGACATTACTAAAGTTATACACAGAACTGGAATGAGATGCTCTGAAAACAAGCAACTGACGTTCTTAAAGCCTTTGCAAATGGCTTGCCAATGACACCCTGTTAATGTCAAGGGATGTGAAAGTGTTAAAGGATGACCAAAGTACAATGTACAGAGCAAATTACCATTTTAGAACAAATTTGCTCAAGTTTAAAATAATCCAATACTAAATCCTAAATATTCATATTTCATCTACGATACATATTCAACTTCTTTAGAAAATACTTCCGTTTCTCGATTTTCAGCCGCAAAAGCTCTTACCTGTAAAAAGAAATCATCGCTAATTAGAGAATACTTTGAAAACATTCTTGCCCCATAGGTAAGAATGTTGTTTTATATAACCATGCTTATTATTATTATTTTGCCATATTATGCTTAGAATAATAAAAATACTTTCATTGCATCCTGAGCAAAACAAGTGATTTTGGCTAGGCTGCCAATGTGTTAATATTATGTCTACTTGTTATTAATATTATGCCTACATTTTTTATTAATATTTTAATACTTACTGAGGAAACAATCAATAACTGTCAAATATGAAGATGTGGATACTCCAAAAAATCCTTCCATTAAAAATGAGGCTCTTCTTGTTTAATTGCTTAGCATGTCACATGCTTCACATTTATCTTGAATATATTCCTATATTCCTGGTTTAATATATTCATATATTTACATTGCGAGAATAGGGACGCTCTACACATAAGAAAGAGATTGAATATGGCAGGATATGCAGTAATAGATTTATACACAGGCAGTAGAAACAATCCCATCTATTTTCCTAACAAGAAGCCCTCATGCAACTGAAATTGAATTATTCAATATATGCACTTGTAATGTCTCAATAGGTTTGTAGGGTATTCAGCCTACAACAGTATAAACTTTTTATTAATATTTTTATACTTACGGACAAAGGAACCAGTAACTGCCAAATATGAGGATGTATATACTCCAAAAAGTCCTTGCATTAAATATGCTGCTGGTCACTATCTTCTGTTACCTCATTATTTCATTTAATTGCTTAGCATGTCACTTGTTTCACATTTATCTTCAGTATATAATTTCCACCTGTTCTTAATATTCTTCAAAAAAATTTATAAATGTTTGATATAATCTTTTGCTTCTTATGTTCCTGATTAATAGCTGTTTTTAAAGTTGAATCAAAGTACTTCTTGAATCGAAGAAAGATGTTACTGTTTCCTTAGGTTCGATAACTTAGAAAGGATCTCCTGAAAAAAGAACTTAAGAGTTTTATATTTATTATATTTAATGCTGTTCAATATTAGCATTAATATACAAGGATGACTAATAAAAAAAATAATAACAACATTAAGTATAATTTTTGTACTAGAAGCTTATAATTATTTAAAGAAGAATTGAAGAACCTTGAAGAACCTTGCAGTTAACGGAAAAATAGCGTTTTGTTTATATCAAATAATTCGCGATAAGGATATTATGAGGAAAATTTTATAAAATTATATAAAAGGTTGTACCAATGGATTTAAATTTCTAAAATATTATTAAATTATAAAAATTTATGGTTCTCTTATTTTTATAGACTAAGAAGACAGAGTGTACAGAAGCAATGTTTAGTGCATTGATCATCGTCTAGATTCCTAGCTCGGATATTTTCGGTTCGAGACTACCAGGTGTTTCATACATGGTTCCAGTGGTTTTTTTTCTATCGATTTTAACGACACTAATGGACTAATTTACTCATTTCCTGCTTAATTTGATAATTTAGTAATGTATTATTACTGTGGATCTCTTATTATATATTTATTTCTTCTACTCATAATTGACGTGATTTCGGTAGTATCTATGCTATATAGAACACAGCGGCAGTATTATAATTTTGTTCGATGACAAATGCATATAAAGTAAATAGGTTCCTCTACTATTGTTTCATTATTAATAATTTTAGGAGTATCCACATATTCATATTTGACAGTAATTGATTGTTTTTTCAGTAAGTACTAAGATATTGATAAAAAGTGTAGGCATAATATTAATAACAAGTACAGTTTCGTGTATAACTTTAGTAACCTTGTAAAAATTTTCCCTGGTAATGGATTGCGAAAAAGAGAACACTTTAGTAGATAATTATGATGTTCCTGAGGATAGTGATTTAGAAGAGACAAGTGAAAGTAATACAGAATCTACAGATTCAGATATTATTAGTGAAGTGCAAAGAAGACGACGAATCAGGCTTTTACGGAGTGACTCTGAAGAAAGCGACTTAAAAATGTATTTAGATTTTACAGAATTTGATCTATCTTTGAATAATGAAGTTTTTCGAGGCACTCCGAGTCTTACTGTGTTTCTAATATATAAAAGTAAAGTAGAAGAGTTTGTAGCTATGTTTATTGAAAACGATTTGTTTGAATTTATTGCCACTGAAACAAACAGATACCACAGACAGAATTGTGGTAAATATAAGGAACAAAGAAGAAGAGCCAAATGGTTAGATGTAACGATATCAGAGATTAAAAAGTGGTTTGACTAATAATTATAATGGGATTTGCAGAAAGACCAGAAATAGACGATCACTGCTCCACAGATCCACTGGTAGAGATTCCAATATTTAACGAATCAATGAGCCGTGATAGATTCAAACAAATATTGAGTTTCATTCATTTTGTAAACAATGCTAACATGTTTAGAAATGTTAACCGACTCTTCAAAGTTCAATACCTAATAGATAGGCTATTTCTCCAAAAAATGTGAAGAAAATTTCAATCTTTTTAAAAAAATTTCTATTCAAAACTTTTATGTTTTATATTTCTACATATTAATGTCCCACTTTGAAAAAGGTTTCGGCGACAGAGAAGAAAATTTTTGTAAACCATGTGGACATGAAAGTGTTAATGTCAATTGGGCAATTAATATCCGGCGATCTTATGACATATTTTATGTCAATCAAATTGTTCAAATATCTCCCTTTGTCTCTAAATTATCTGTATTGTTTGGAACGTATAGAAAATATATATACTATAATATGTACTAAAATATATACATATGTATATATATGTGTATATAGTATATACATGAGTACACACACACACACTAAAGATAACTTTTTATTATTCTCTTTTATGTACATATTTATATAGATATACGTATAACTATTTAGTATTCCATGTACATTACTAATAAAGTTATTATTAGTGACAAAAGAGAAAGATGTGTGAGGTTCCTGCACCGAAACTTGTATAGATAAAAGGGACTGTACAGATGAGCGTTACAAAAGACAGAAAAAAATGCTAAGAGTTCGTTGGACGAGAACTTTTTTTTTTATACAATAAATAATTTTTATTTTTTTACATAGAAAAATACAAAATTCTGCATAAAAATAAGAAATACAAATAAGAGGATTAAAATAACACTCTTATAGTTATACATAGCTCTTACATAATAGACTTAATCTAGTTTTTTGGCTTTATATGAAAAAATATTCATTTTCTTAACATTCTATTCTGTCTTTGGTTTTCGCTCGATATTCGGTTGTTGTATAGCTTCTAATAATAGTTGTATTTGAATGTAGGGAAAATTTGTAAGAAATCTACTGTCAAAAGTTTTTGACGAGATCTGATGTAACAACGCGGTACGAGCGTTAAATTGGTGTATATATATATATATATTTATGTTATTATCACTGTCAATTAATAATAATTAATAATACTTATTATTAATATTATTATTATATATAATATATTAATATTTATATTGCTATATATGTTATATAATATTTTGTTATATTTACTAGAAAAGAGATCAGAATTTATTAGGTAGGCGTAAAATTTCTAAATGTAATGCTTTCTCTGTGTAATTTACAAGCTTACTTGTAGTTTTTCAATTTCAGAAAAAAGAAAAAGCAATTGGACTAAACTTGTCGAAAAGACAGTAACTAATTCGTTAATATATTACGTTCGTTAATATTACCTAGGAACTCTAGATCCACCTAAACGCTAATTTTACATAATCAAATTATATTAATACAACTACATATTCATTAGTATATAAATAATGTAGAATACGTTTTTATGTAAACGATGATATGTATATTATATATAAAATGATAATATAATGTAATATAATAAAAACGTTTAACTTTATTCAGCAATAAATATCAAAATGTTTATCATTAAAATAATAAATGGATTATAAAAAAATTTATTTCATTAATATATCCAAATACTAGATGAGGCTTGCTATTTTAATATTGTTATATATGCATTGTGTAACGTATGTTACCTTTTTAAATTAAAAAGTAGGTCATTAGAATATAAATAAGAAATCACCTAATTTTAAATTCCACTTAATTTTCTATACAGAATCATCCTAAGTATACATAATCAATATACAAGTTACACTATAATTTTCAAACTATACAATTATTTTTTTCATTTAACACGAACTAAAAATTATATTATAAAACATTAACAACGAATTTATCCTTCAGCAGATTTTACATGCATATATAACATAATTTCATGAAAAGGAGAACATTTTTTTTTAAATTGGTGCTTCATTCCAACATCTATAAGCAGCATTATACTGTATAATCATAATATACTATTGCGTTTACTTCGAGAAAAAGTAAGTTGAAAGAGGGTATTTTCAACAAAAAAGAAAGGAAAAAAGCGGAGAAAAGAAAAAGAAATAGAAAAAAAAAGAGAAAAAAAATCAACCTCACAATCCACTTTATTTTTCAAACAGGAAATATCCAGAGAATTTTATGAAAGAGAGAAGCAAGGCAGGATTTTTTTATTTTTACAACCCCATACTATACCCTCGGGAGCAACGAAGCGTAAGAAAAAGCGAGTAACCCGATCGGTTTGGGAAGGAAGAAGGGGAAACAAACAGAGAGAAACAGAGAGGGGACTGATAAAAATCGCTAAGCTGATGGCGGTTGGCAATGTCGGCGGATACCCAGTAAAAACAGCATCCTTTCTCTCTCTCTCTCTCTCTCTCTCTCTCTCTCTCTCTCTCTCTCTCTTACCATCCCCTTCGGACGTCCCCATCAAATAAAGTTAAATAAAGATGAAGAGGATGGAGGTAATAACGTAGGGTGAAACTCATTCGTGAAACTCATTCGATGAAACTCGCTAGTCCGAATAATAATCAGAAGGGTGATAAAGGACGAAGGGATATAACGCAATGTGAATAGGGTTGATGAAAGAAAGAAAAAGGGGTAGGGAGAAGAATGCGTTGAGATTACCAGGGGGGGATGTTATCAGCGATAGATATTTACAAATACTATACTTACTTACAATAACTATACTTCATTTATCTCTTCTTCAACATGCGGTCATGAAAAAAAGGATCGAATTTGCTACAGCAAATGTTATTTATATATGTATATATACAACATATATATTTATATACACATACATATATATATACATACATACATACATACATACATATATATATATATATATATATATATATATATATATATATACACAAACATACATACATTACTAATATATTAATTGTTACATCGATAATTATTAATACTATAAAAATATCATATTTAATTCGCCGTAAATTTCATGTTAAAAATAAATTGTATTATTTTTAACGTTAAGGAAAAAAAATGAAAAAGAAGAAAATAACACAAGAAAAGAGTTCGATTAATAATTTGCTTTACCCCACGATGATAAAGTACTCCCATTCAATTTTCTTCTTTTTTTTTGTTTAACACACAAAACATATATAGTTCATTTTCTCACCAGGATCATTATAAAGATCATTTGCCGTTCCAACGTAATAGGAGACGTTTTTCTCACACATGTGTGAAACCTTCATCTCGTACGTGAACCGTCGAATGTATTCGCAAATCTTCTTTTCCTCTAATTTCCTTTTTCTTTTGTCGTCCATCATCGAAGCAAACGATGACAGAATGTAATTGTCCTGAGAAAAGTAAAGGAGAAGAGAAACAATGACAGACGGCGATAAGTTTTTCGAGAAAAGAAATCGAAATGTTAGGAGAGAACAAAAATGACGGCGGCGTTTTGATTAATTAATCATTAGTTATTAACACGCACGGATGACTCAACATTCTCTCTCTCTCTCTCTCTCTCTCTCTCTCTCTCTCTCTATTCCGATCTAGCAATAATATTCAAAAATATGACGCAACTTTTGATCGATTAATTCTCCTAAACATGCTTATAAATAAATTAATAAAAAGCGTAATAGAATAGACGCTCACTCATTCCTACCAGAATTTCTTTCGTATGAAAAATCGGCATAATATTAATATTACTCTCTAATTACAATACGACACATCTGCATATAAATATATTATCGCCTCGATTTCTTCTATATTAGTGTTTCGTAAAGACAAAATGGATTAGTTAACAAAGAACGCAACGTCGATTTATTCCTAGAAATGAGTTCAAAGTTAACAAAAAAAAAAAAAAGAAAATATCTTTGAAAAGTAAATAGCTGAAATAGATTTTCTTTCCTTCGACATTGATAGAAAACGAGAATCAAAGTAACAAAGTGACGGTTTGGATTTAAAAGATTTAGTATAACATCGCGCAGTATAGGATAGAAGGGTTTAAGCACGTTCGAATGTTTGCTCGTCGTACGGAAACGTATTATTTGGACGAATGGAAAATCTCCCAATGCAACCATTATTCCCATGTACTTTTAACCCTTTTAGTGCCGGAGCAGATATATCGGCCCGCGCCTTGTAGAGCTTTACTATACGTATTGCGGGAGAAATGTAACTCAAAATAAATTGATAATACGTTATAAATGATCTAATTTTATTGCGAGAGAATTAAAAAATTAGTTTCTCGTTTCCACTCTTTGTGGACGACGACTTCTTACTATCGCTTGGAGCCAACGATATCTAACATAAACACCGATGCTCGTCATTAAGACAACATCCGATCTGCGGCGTGAATCGCCGTGGTGTTGGGCCCTTATCGGAACCTGTCGACAGTGCTTTATAAACCGTTTGAAGACTTTCACGAAATAAGATCTCATTGACGCAGCGAGACGTAGGATCAATTAGTTTTTTTTCGATCGTTGTCGTGAGCAGTATATTTCGTTTCGTCCCAGCGACAGTTTAAAAAAGGTTCATTTTTGTTATTGCCGTTGTTTCCCGCTTGTGACAAACATTTTTGTTATTGACAAACCAACAATTAGCAAGACAGGATTTATAAAATTTTGCCACCAACCTTTTTATAAAAAATACACCGTTATGGATGAAGCGAAATTAGTCCGAATGGATGACCAGACGGATCTACCACATAATGGATCTTCCACGTAGAATTTATACTGATAGTGAAACGAGTGATAACGAACCAAATCAAGGAAACGATATTGGGGATGCACTAAACAATTTCAGTGAAGTTACCATAGCCAATAAATAATAATATATTATATAATATTCAATGAATATAGAAAAACAAGTGTAATTGTTTAATTCCCTATTTTGTCTTTAATACACTGATTTAGAATTATGTAAATATTGTTTTTTGTTTGGTTTTTATGAGCCTTTTTCGAAACCCTAGTAAAACCGTGAAATTATCCCGGTTAATCTCGCATAGGCACCTCTTTTTCGCCTGTCACTAAAAAGGTTTAATAACTCACCCGGTCACTCAATTCTATTTTTTCTCTCCCTACTATTCTCTCTTTCTCAAAGCATAATTACACCTCCAGTCAAGGCTATTTCAATATCGAGTATATAGTATTTTTACAACCCCATATTATACCTTCGAGAGCAAGGAAGCATACGAAAAAGCGGGTAACCCGATTCGTTAGCATTCGACGAGGGTGAAAGAAGAGAGAGAGAGAGAGAGAAAGAGAAAGAGCGAGTGAGAGAGAGAGAGAGAGAGAGAGAGAGTGGAGGGAGAGAGGGGGACTGACAAAAATCGACAAGCTGATGGCGATTGTCAATGTCGACGGATGTCCAGTAGAAACAGAATCCTTTCTCTCTCTCTCTCTCTCTCTCTCTCTCTCTCTCTATATATATATATATATATATATATATATATATATATATATATATCTTTCTCTTTGTCTGTCTCTTTCAAGCTCATATACCGCGACAGTTAAACTACTTACAATAGATCAGACCATCTAGTAAATTCGATTACATGATCCAATTTCTTTAAACTGAAGCACGTAACCTAACAAAAGGGTTACGACCCTTTAATTATTTTCAAATGCAACATCTGCAAGCGAAACGAATGCGTTTTCGATCAGTTTACATTTGGAAAGAAGTTTTCACATGCGAAACCTATTGTCTGTTACGATTAATCTTAGTTCTGCACTTGGGGTGTAGGACACCCAGACCAACTTTGAGCTTAATTTAAAAGAAGTAAATGTTTTTGAATAAGACTTGTGCAGCTATTTATGTTTAGTTGAGATATGTATTTTTATATGCCAACTATCAGAATAGTCCGCGCTGTGTCAGTCGTTTAGTTATGATCGAGCAAAGTTGAAGTTTGTAAAATTTGTGATGTGCTACATCCTGTGTGCACATTAAGTTGTTTTTGCGTTAATTTTAGATTATCTATTATCGAAAATTGTTAATCCATTCATGCTCTAAATAATGTGATCCTATATAAAAGTGTGGTAGAAATAATTTTTTAACCTTATGTCTCGTTCATACACAAAATCAAATGTAATCAATAAAAATGGAAAATCAGTTATTATACAGTAATATAATGAAAATAAAGAGGAGTCGACTTTTCTAATCAGTTATGTCATATATTCACGGTTAATAGAAAAATTAATCGTTGGTTTATAAGAATTTTCTTCGGAATGGTGGATATGGCTGCTGTAAATGCCAGAATATTATTATAATATAAAAATGGTGGTGGAAATGTTACAATTCTACCCAATCTTGTCTGAAAGAACTCTATAAGCATATTTGTAAGTATTATTCACTAGGGCATTTCAATACGTCATTCAAAGCATATGTTATCAAAAAGCAACGTCGATGTATGATTTATTCACATTCGAAAAATAAGGAAACTGAAATTCTATGTCCCTCATGTATACGCCCAATTTGCGATAAACAAACCCCCGCGTTGACTTATGCGTTCAATGTATTGCTTATGAATAAACATTTTATTATTTTTTTATTATTATTCTCTACTTTTATAGTTCCTTGTAGAGATTGATGGAATAATTGAGTACTTTTTCCTTCTCAAAATAAGTTATGTTAGTACTTCAAAATAACTATAGTCGTTTTTTTGTAACGACCATTTCACTACTTATTTCTTTCTGAAGGAGATTCGTCTCAAGACGATTATGTCATTAGATTTTTTTCGAAATATAGACAATTGAAAAAGATATTTCGTTTTAAAGAAAAACTGTCTCTTTTTGCGCATTGCGTGATTCATGAATTTTCTTTATAATATTTTAATTCGAAATGCGTTTTCAAATCTATTGATTATTATTTCAGATGATTCAAGGAATATATCGAATTTTTTGGAGTCAAAATAATTCATTCTGTATAAACGACAGCTGTTCAAATTACCTAAGGTGTAGCATACCCTAAATGCACAATTAGAAATTATTTTGAGGTGTGCACAACTAGAGTTTATTTCCATTTTAATTTATCCGCGTTCTAATATATTCCCCATCACGTATATGCTTATGTATACATGCATATACATGTTATGTACGTAGTCTGAATCGTGCGTCGGCAATAGAAGCTACGAAAAATTTCGAAAGCAGAACAATTGTAAGAGCAAATCGTAATTAATTATAATTTCAATGATCATTCTCTTCATATTATTAATGTTCTCGAAATTGTAACTGTATTTTCGTTCGGCATGTCGTTGCACGTTTCATTTAATAGTTGACGATATTAAACGTTATATAATTTTCTGAAACTTTTATGTATTCTTATGCAGTGGAGTAGTTACTAGGTGCAATTGCATTTTTTTGTAATGAAACTGTAATTCTGAATATAATACTCGATGCAGTTTTTCATCCTCTAAAAAACATGTTCAGAATGTTATTACTGAAAATTGTCAGTTAAGGTGTTATTTTTATTTTAAACATGCTAAATTATTTCAATAATTGAATAGATATAGACGAACGTGTGAAAGTGGGGGAGAGAGAGAGAGAGAGAGAGAGAGAGAGAGAGAGAGAGAGAGAGGAAGAACACATGGTACTAACTCAAGTTGAACCTTTAAGGATGCTTACTATCTTTCGCCTAAAGCACGTTACTACGGCGACAGGTATAGACAAGATATAAACTACGAATAGAAGCAAGAAACGCTGTCGTTATCTGCGTCTATCGTAAAGGTGCATAAGCTTGTGTTGGTTATACTCTTCAGACGTATAGATAAGAATCGGTTTCGTGCAGGGTACAGTAAATAGCGTTAATAAATTGAGAACTAAACTTTTCAGTCTCTCATATATATGTATATCTTTCTTTTATGACAGAGTGCGTCTGGCAGTGACCCGTGCTTGATCCGACGTCGGTACGCATTTGTTTCAAGATAAATGCATAGAAAATAATAAGTATTATTGGAAAATATAAGAATTAGTATATAAATCTGCGACAAAAAAGAAGAATTTGTCGAATATTTTCTTAGAAATAATCAGTGAATACTATTTATATATTATATTATTTAAATATAAATTAAAACATGAGTTCATTTCCACGCTATCTACGAGGTAGAACTCCCAACGCTTGTTTCTTTACGTGGTTTCCATTTGTAGGACTAGTCCACTCTACAGCACTTCGATCATTACTAATTAGATCGCTACTAATAATGCTACTGATAACAATAATAAAAATACAATATCATATAATATAATAATAATAATAATGTACTTAGATATTATTTAATACATCTTATATTTTAATAATAAAGAAAATTAGCTTCCACTAATCTTGAATAAAAGACAGTATGGAAAGAAATGCATAATCATCACAAGATAGGAAGCTAAGGAGAAACAATAAAGGAAGAAAACAAAGGAAATGTTTTGTAAGTTTTCATCGTATGTTGATTTTGTTGACTCTCCATTTCACTTCTAAGGCGACATTGTAATATTAGCTGATAATTCCCTTGTAGCCGCTACGGTGGTATTTCTGAACAACTTTGTATTTTTATACATGTAGAGAGATTTTTCGGCATATGTTCGTTGTAATGTATCTGGTAAAATACTCGTGGAGTAACAGGTAGCTCATAGTAAGAATCAGTCGAAGTTCATAGTCGAAGTTGCAGAATGGTCATATATAAAGAGAAGAAAAATGTACCGCCAGTATTGATTTTTATACGCACTTTGATTGGCACATGCGTTCTGTCCGCGCAGTATCGATTGCCTGGATGTTTGAATGCGTAAATAGCAGATTCTCCGTTTCTTTGAATATTTTAACGCTGAGAAATGTATTTCACGATTCAATTTCACGTTTACGTCTTCTTTACGAGCCTTGGATACATGATTCTATGACAAAAATAAGGACATACGTGTCCAATCGTTTACAGCCAATGGATCTGAGTTTCTAAAATATTGTTATATTTTGAAAAATGTATAGTTCTGCTTAGAGTTTATATATTAAAGAAATACACATAATGCAATTAATTTGTAGCCCATTGGCGAGCCTCTAAATTTGTATTTTGGGAGTCCTAATTTCGATACTGAATGATTCCAATTGGAATATGTTTTGTATCCATGTAAATGGATACAAAGAATGATTTTTCTTTTTATCTCTTTTGCTTATAACTATTTTCTTTTTCTTTTAATTTTTTTATATTAAACCGATCGAGATAGTTGATGCTTTCTATTTCACGAGAGATACTTACCGATCGGTGGTGTCTGGCTATAGAGAAAAAGTTATGTTCAATTTGCATTATATGTCGTTTATTTTTCGATACAAATCACAGTGGTATATATCGATTTAGCCTGGCTCGTTTTTCTGGGTCTTCCAGATCTTTTTTTTGATGAACAAACTCCTTTAGCATCGTACTTTTTAATACTGCATCCTACGTAAGACTTTGAAAATCCTACATTTTCCGAAATTTCTCTTATGAATTATCCTTCTCCGGATAATACTATGATTCGCGACCGCATTTCTATTCTTAACGCATTTTTTCCGTACCCATCGTGCTCTTCCAAGTATTCAAATCGAACTAAAGTCGATAGAAATACAAAGCGGACGTTACGATTTTATAGAAGGTTTCTTTATGATAACGATCCAAATCATGAAACAAAGTTCGAGGAAAATGAACAGAAACATCGAAGATAATAATAATAACAGAACCTAATGCAGTATTAAACTACTGGTAATAT
Source organism: Dolichovespula saxonica (assembly GCA_911387935.1). NCBI lineage: Eukaryota > Metazoa > Arthropoda > Insecta > Hymenoptera > Vespidae > Dolichovespula > Dolichovespula saxonica. The sequence continues at coordinate 1,521,122 of OU427009.1, forward strand.
AATATTATAACATATTAAAAATACGTTTATAGTAGGATTGATCGAAAAGTATCGATAAATAATAATATTTGCGATTATAATCATACCGAAAGCATTTCTTTGAAATTTTCTGTGGGAAAGGAGAACGCTATTCTGACGGTTCAAAAAAATCGTCGAGAATAATTATATATATTTTTTTTTTAATTATTTCAATGATCGCAACAAATCGAAATTTTACTTTCGAATTTTCTTAAAAATTTGACTGCTTTACGTTACTATAAAACCATGATGATTCGAATAAAGTTACAAATTAATTACTATATATATATATATGAAACGGATAGATAAAGAAAATATCTTTACGATAAATAAAAATATATGTATATTCTTTTTTAAAAATGACAATAAATAGTAAAAAGTAAGTCGCGGTATAATTTTTTAAACAATTATAATTATATTTATATTATTATTAATATAATGTTTATAAACAATTTTTACAAATATTATATATAAATCTGAATAATAAATATTTATTTCTATTATTTCCTAATAAAAATTATTTATTATTTCGAACATTAATGATTAGTTCATTCGTCATTGCTGATTTGGAAATTAAGAAAATTATTTAGAAATTTTTTCATAAATTATTATTTTGGATCATCTATCAACACAGAGAGAACGCGCGATTACAATATTGAAAATAAATAAATGACACGGTAGCAATGTCTTGAATCGTCGGTAAAATTTTATCTAATGGTTCATGTGTCGGTAAAAAGTTATCGACAATAGGTCGACGTATCCCCCGTAGGTATCCAATCCTGGCACAGATGAATCATATGTTTATTTGATCTTTATTTCATAGGAGACACTCTGTTTATCGGCAAAGTAGTGATACGAGCCATCCATGAGATGTCGTTTGGACGGCAATCGAGCGTCATACGAAGAAGCGATCTTAATTATTATTAAATTTTCTATTATAATTGTTATTGTTATCGTTTTCTATAGTTGTATTAAAGTTTACGTAAAACCAAGAAACGAATAACCTTGGCACGCGAAGCATCCATAACTATTAATCAAGAAGCTAAGATGAGTGGTTTTTATTTTCTGATTTGTAATTAAATTGTTAGTTGGTTTCGAAATTACAAAAGAAAAAATAAAACTGCAAGAATAAAGAAGAAAATGAACAAAAAAAAAAAGAAATGAAGAGTGGAAAAGCATAAAGGAATTAAAAGATAGATAGAAAAAGTAACTCTTTGTATAGCAATATACAACGGAAAAAGTTATCTCATTATATATACAGTATTTCGAATATATATATATAGTATTTCGAAATCCCTTTCGAAATGAAATATTAATCCAACAAATGTTAACTAATGAAAGAAAATAAAATTCATAAACTATCTTCAATGATCGCATTATCAACGTTGAAAACATGACGTTACAGCGATTATTTATTTATATCTATCAGAGTATAATAAAATTATTGATATATATGATTAGGGTAAGGTATCGATTAATTACCGTGGATAATTTTTTATAAATGTATTTTACTACAACTTGAGAAATATTTATGCGTACAGGTTTGTAATATTCATTATTGATACAACATAGATACTAAAATAACTGATCTACAAGCATGCACAACGTATATCGCAAAATTTAATTCTGTATATCTCTTTGATTTTTTTTTTTCTAGAAATCATTGAAAATTTCCGACGATTTCCGCCTTTTACCACATCGTAATATTTCATTTCAGTTGCAAATTTTATATTACTCGACATTTATAAATATAAAAATGAATAAATGGGCATAAACATTGTTCCTTTAGAATATTTTCAAGAGAGATTCAAATGTATTGCACAGATATATTTATTTATTGGTCACTCATATTTAATCTTATATTACTGGACTGGTAAACATTTTCTCCGCTATTACTGTACAGAGTATGCAAGTTTCTACATCATTAAGATCTTGGATGTTTTCATGTACGGCAGTAGATACCAGGGCCGGCGCAAGGCGGGTTCAGCATGTGTATCGGAACCCGGGCCCGCTTTTCTAAATTACCCAATTAAAAAACATTGATTCTTATTAGATTGAAAGATGAAAGACATTTTCTTAGTATCGAGAATTCAGTTTAAAGGAATGACAAAAATCGTCAAATTATTTAATATTATTATTGGATCGTTTTATTATTTAATATTTATTTTATATGAAATATATAATATGTAGCAGCTTTATAAATAAATAATTCCTCGTAGTAAAATTTTAGTTGTAGTATGAATGTGTATTTAGGCCCCACAAAATTTGTTGAACCCGGCCCCGCAGAAGGTCGTGCCGGCCCTGTTCGGTCTTTACTTGCTATGAGCAATTATGGTTCGGGATCGGTACCTGCATAATGTCAATCAAACTGAGTCGTAGCTAGTTTTATCTTAATGCAATTGAATTATTTTCTCACCTTTCTTTTGTCTGGGAATAGCTGCGTCTCAATTCTTCTCTAAGTATCTCTAAGTAACGAATTGTACGAGGATTTGCTGGAGGCAATGTAAAGTGAACATAAAGATGACTATACATTGGGTACGAGGTGGATGTATACAATGACTTTAGTTAACAATAATATTGTTTATATAATGAGCTTGAGACGAATGTATTCTTAAGATTGTTTCAGTAAATGAATGACTCCCTATATAGTGAACACGAGGCTATATGATATTGCATTAATAAGACGACTCCCCATATGACGGGCACGAGGTTTACAGTTATGTCGCTAATTCGTTAAGCGTGAGATAGACGGTGGATGTAAAACTTCCCCCTTATTAAAAAATGTTCGTACATATACGTACATTTTTTATAATTGTCATTAAGTATTTTGTTCAAATCACTGTATGTTTTTACACTGTTGGACACACACTCGTTTGATTCATCCTTATCTTCGTTTGTCGTCGGGTTTTCTGACGTTGTCATTGGTGATTCTTCGTATTTTGATCCTTTTGGGAAGTGGAGAAAAAATTAGGTAAGAGATCCCCATAAGGCTGCAATAAAGTGTAGACTCCATCCATAAATTCCATGGAGCGCGTAACAATGATTTTACGTGTCGGCGATATATTTTATTAAGAGAAAGATAATGAAGATGGCAAGTACTCTGGCGCTCGCTGATCCGAACGTTACGAATGCTCCCCATAAGAGTTGTCCCGTGCTTGTCCCTATTTTATATAGTGAGTCCATTATATTGTAGAGAAAAATTTCTATCACGACGAGCTTTGGACGTTCCGTTCGGATAAAAGTATATGCGAACGTGACGTCTTTCGTTATAACCGTATTAACCATTTCGTTATAAACGGATCATATGGTTGGTTCGATCGGCGTTAGTTTCTTTGCAGGGCCCTCGTGTAGTATGTCGTATTCGTTGAATCCACGGGTGTCGCTCGGGATCGTTAACCAATAGCTTTCGCTCTTGACTTAGTCAAGACAGTTCTTTTAGTTTAAAGAACCGATCGTCCCCGTTTTTAACTGTACCTGATCGGTTTGTATTTTTACAGGTAATCGCGCAATGTGATCCTGACTGATGCTTGGATTATCACGTCATCCCATATTCCGAAGGGGTCGTTATATTGCAACCCTTTGCACGTTCCATCGGTGGTGACGGTAACGCTGATAATAAGGCTTCTTGTGTCTGTACTATTTTTCTTTAACCCTGACAAATATGCGTTTGAACCAAAAGAGAGACTTCCCGTAGAGTGTAATTGTTTGTACATCTGACGAGTGAGTATAAATAAATATTCTCGAGGTCCGTTATGAACGATGGATGTGTGAGAATGCAATGAAATATCTTCCTATCTATTTCTACACGACACTGTAATATTTTAACTGTAATATTATATCATATCAAAATGTAATATTATGATATCAAAAAATTAACTGGAGGTGTGTCATACGGAAAATGAAGGACGATTAAATAATTTGATAATAATTACCTACATAGAAAATTATAATATAAGTTAAAATGGCACCACAAAAATTCACCAATTTTGATAAGTTTTGCAATATAGGAAATTAATTTTCTTCTTTTTCTTTTAAATTGTGAATATAATACGCGTAATAATGTATTATACAATAATTGACAAGAAATTAATTCAGTTTACGAGTGTTTACCTCCCGATGGCTCCAATTGTTTTTGATGATTGTATTTTAGAAAATCCCAAGCAATTATATTGAATCATATTTTATTAAAGGTAGATTAAAAAATATATATCGTGCACATACTAAAATCAATATTACACTTCATATGCGCAGTAATACGTAAGAAAATATATTAAACATTTCATCGTAAAACATTAAACAAAAAATTAAATTAAAAGAAATTAGGTATATTGCCCTAACACATTGCACTTGTTGGCTGTACTTAGTATCGATAAAAACGAATGATAGATTGACTTTAACGACTATCGAAACAGTTTTCTTTTGCCTTCCAAAGAATAATCCTTGAAATACTCTCCTTCTATACGGTTAAATTTAGATAAATCATAATTACGATAATTTTAGAATAATTTAAACGATTGGAAACGAACACGGTTTATAACTAATCGAAATTTAAACAAACGCACATTCATTTAAACATTTCGTAACTCGAAACACGCGTTAAATATAAAAAAAATATGAATGAATATTTAAAAAGATTAAAATTTTGAACATAGTTCTTAAAATCCATTAGACATAGAATAATTTTTTGTTTCGACCTTCGTCGAACGATAATGTCAACAAGAAGAACCTGTGGGAGGACAATGCGAGTTACCGCGTAAGTTTCCTCTCGTACTCCGAGGAGTAAACGTCGAAATGTGCTGCTTCCGTACCGCTACATTTAATTTTTTTTATAGATCCGACCATTTTATAATCATTTAAACAATATTACATTCTGTAAAGCATCGCATAGCTCTTAAGACGCGTGAGACATAAAATAAATTTCATTCGGTCTGCGTCGATCGTTTAAAGTAAAGAACAATATGCGAGGTACCACGTAAGTTTTCTTTCGTACTCCGAGGAGTGAATGTGGATATACGTGCTTTTCGTAGCGATACATCTAATCATTTTATAGATACTATCATTTTATAATCGTTCAAACGATGCAAAATGTACTCGGAGTACGATGAGGTAATTATCAAACGATATTACACTCCGTAAAGCGTCGCATAGCCCTTCAAATGTATTGGACTATGAATAAATTTCTTTCAGCGTGCGTCGACTGTTCAATGTCAACAAAAAGGATCATTGGAAGGACAATTCGCGTTACCGCGTCAGCTTCCTCTTGTACTACGAGGAGTTTAACTCGATACAGATACAATCGATATAAAATAAATTTAAGTTAATCTTTCGAGAAACATAAATCGCGAACTCGGGATCGTATAATTAATAAATAAAATAATTTAACTAACATTTATACGCTGATATCACCTGTTAACGTTGGGACCTGAATTCTCGTTAAGCTCATTTCACCCTGGGAATTAGAGTAGAGTTCGTAAAGTAGAGTTGCAATCAGCCCGTAGGTCTTTGGATGCAGAAATCTTTACGTGGTAAGACCTGGGTCGATAGTAGTCGCGATATATAAAATTTTAAAGTCGGTGTTGACGCAACCCACACCATAACCCAGAGGCAACAAAAAGAGTATTGAGAAAAAAAGAAAGCAATGATAACAGTAATGGAATGTATTAACCTTAGCAATGAGCGTTCTAAACTCGTCCATCATTTCCTGGGAATTGTCGTCATTCTGAAAGCGTTGGTATACTTGACGGCGCAATATTTAAGGAATTCCTTGTTACCTAAGTTTTATTAAAAGCTTTGAAGGTTTACCATTAATTTGGCAACTGCCCAAAACTACCCAGCTTGTCAATTAACCCTCAGAGCAATCGTTTGATACCTCATCCAATCTGCTTAACATTTGCTCAACTTCATTTGCGCATGGATATGTGTGTGTGTGTCTCTCTCTCTCTCTCTCTCTCTCTCTCTCTCTCTCTCTCTCTCTCTCTCTCTCTCGCTCTCTCTCTCTCTCTCTCTCTCTCTCTCTCTCTCTCTCTCGCTCTCTCTCTCTCTCTCTCTCTCTCTCTCTCTCTCTCTCTCTCTCTCTCTCTCTCTCTCTCTCTCTCTCTCTCTCTCTCTGTGTGTGTGTGTGTGTGTGTGTGTGTGTGTGTGTGTGTAAAATGTAAACATACATACTTTTCTTTTGGAATTATAAAATTTTGTTTTCTAACAAATCCATTGAATATGCTTAGTCGTAGAATAAAAAGGAATACTACGTAACCTCCTTTCATCTATCCCGAAATCATTGGGTTTCATAACGTTCTCCTTTTTTGTACAATTTATACATGAATCAACGTTATAAAATTAATTGTGTCCTACTTTCTTAGCTTTCTGTTGTGAAGGAGTCGTTACTTTATAATTTGTACCCTTAATTTCTAAATCTTCCATTAATACTTGAAGAAATTGTATATAATTATATAAATATAATATATTATATATATATGTATATGTAAAAGTTAATTTGACACAACATACGATGTACAAGCATATAAATAATCATAAATATTGAAATATAATCTTCTTTCGGATAATATACTAGCAATCGAATGGCATCTATTAATACAATTCGTTATAATATTACAAGATAGATCTTTCATTCTCCGGCAGGAAACTACTAGAATATTAATTAATATTGGCTTGAGAATTCAGCCATTGCTTTTTTGTTAACAGTTGCAATGTTGGTCATCCTGAAATATTGACGCGAACTTGTAAAGAAAAAACTTTCTTTACGCAGAAGAATTAATAGGAGAGAAACGAGTTTTCCTTATTCGTTGAATTTTCTTTCCAGCCTCTCGCGAGTGTGATATCTCTGAAATTTTCAACAAATAACAAATTTCCTTCCTCTCTTTATTACTTTATTGTTACATGAAGAAATTAGATTCGTACAGCGCGAAAGTAAGGGGCAGCATTAAAAGTGAATATCCAGTTTGATCCATTTCATTGAATCGTTCAAAACTACCGCGCGTTCCCATGGCGCCAAAAATTGTGCGGATAAATAAGTAACTACTAAAGGCGTCGCAAAGGGATCTATGTAACCGATAACGGGTAATTTATAACTCGACTCCTTCTATTAAATGACGAGTAACACCATCGCACGGAATTTAACGAAAACTCTACGAACGAAGAAATGTCCTAAAGCTTATCGGGAAATATCATATTGTCACGTCGCCGCCATCGACGTGTTTCTCACTAAAGGAGATTAGGAATTGTTTTAGTGAGGAAGCGTCAAGACGCCGTCAGTGGCCTGTTTTCCATCAAAAGAAATTTGGTATTACTCTAGTATAAGTGGGGCTTCTACATCAACGGCGTGTTTTCTCGCCAAAAGGAACTTGGGTTTATTTTAGTATAGTAATATGGCTTGTTGTCGGTAACGTCGACAGCTCTTAATGCCCACTATAAATCGGTAAAAAGGGAACTATTAATACGTACCTTCCACATACTAATCGTCGGATTAATGAGACAAGGATTAGGTCAAAGGGTCCAAGACATCGTTGTCGAGTATGGCGTAACGACGTCCGATAATAAAGTAAAAGAAAGTACACTTAGGAAATATAAGTATTAAGAATATTCTAAAATATTATAAGGATTAACGGGATAAGGATTAGGATAAAGGGCCACTTGGAATTTCGAGGAGAAAGCTATATATATGAGGTAAAATTTCAGCGAACAGTGAGTCTACTATCGTTGCTCCGCCTGTTCTGACGTGTTCTTCGCAGCTTTTATATAAAATAAAGGAAAATTTTTTAAACATCGTCTTGATCATCATTGATAACCAGATCTCACGAACCATCGTCAAAGGGAATTTTTGCATCCCATTAAGTTCTCCTAGGTTTTGAAAGAGCTAATTGGTGACAGTGAACCTCCGAGGGAGAATTGGTCAATTTAAGGTATAAAATAAATATATCTTACTCTCGCTCCCGTACTACGAGTCAAAAAGAAAGGTTTGAGTAAAGAATGCAAGCTTGACCAAACTGTATCAGCTACTCAGTGAATACTAGTTTTATTTTGTTTTGTTGCTCCCCTCCATCTGGGATATAACAATATTTATGTCAGTCTCTTTTTTTTTCTTTTTCTTTACTTTATCAGTCAAGCATTAGTCCTGGAACAATTCATAGGTTAAGGGAACAAAATGTACTAAAAGTGCTTAGTCACTTCTTCATTCTTTTGTCTCCATTGTGTCTTCACATCCCTGGCCCTTCTTTGTTTTTCACCCTTGGATTCCTTCAGTGGTCTAGCTCTGGCTGAGGACGAATTTTTGAGCTGGATCTGTTAGATCCAGCCTAATCTCACTCTTCTATCAACATCACTATGATAGCTCCTCCTTGCCTATCCAAGAGGGCGAAATGAGGTCACACCACCAATACAGGTATGGAACCAGAAATCGTAAATAAATTTCCAACTTCCAATCTCTTTGACCTACTGGCCAAAGAGGGTGAGGTCAAGGCTCCTCCCACCAGTAACCCTTCATCTTCCTCTCCTTCTGCTTCCTTTTCTACCAATACCAAGCCTTTATCTTCCTCAAAATCTAAAAAACCACCTCCCATCTATGTACACGGAAAATTTCAAGATTATTCCACCCTTTATACTTTTGTTAAAAGTGAATATGGCGAAGGAAATTGCCTCAAGTTCTTAGGCGATAGGACTAAATTTAACTTTGAAACAATTGAATACTTCAACAAGTTCAAATCCCAGTGCCTCAAATGTGGTGTTCCATTTCATACCTACTCCACAGACCATGATAAAATCCTGGCTGTTATCCTTAAAGGTCTTCCAAAATTCGAAACTGACCAGGTCATCAAGGCGCTAAAAGCACATGACCTTGAACCCCTCTCATGCTTGGAGTTGCCCAAGAAAAATTCTAACTCTGCATTCTCCACTTACAAAATTACTTTTCCTGGTGAGATCACACTTCAACGTATCAGACTGGTCTCATATCTCTTTTAAATGAGGGTCTATTGGGACAAATTTAATAATTCCAAACCCTACATACAATGTTTTAGGTGTCAGGCTTATGGCCACACCTCTAAAAACTGCAACAAACCCTACAGTTGCGTGAAATGCGCCGGATCCCACGATACCAGGGTGTGTAAAAAAACCCAGACACGTCTGCCAAGTGTATCAACTGCGGCAGCAGTCACACCGCCAGCTACACAAAATGTCCAGCTCTCCTCCGATACCTGGAGAAGAAGTCAATTCATACTTCCAAGTCTCAACCCAGAATCCTTCCTTATCACACTTATCTACAAATCCGTTTTGGTTTTGTAACGGATTGTTATGCCCAAGCGTTAAAAAGAAAGACTCAACGCGCCTCACTAAAACCTTCTCCTTCCACTCCTCCTTCCTCTTCTCCTTCTTCTCCTTCTTCTCCTCCCTTCCCTCCTGGCGATGAATCCAATATGGGCGTCACCTCCAAAATTCACGCTACCCTGACCTTAGCCAGTGAGGTCAAACAACTATGCAACTGGGACCACATGATGCGAGCCTATCACCTGCTCAAGATTAATCTCTCGAACTGCACTTCGGAAGTTGAGAGAGTTATTGCAATCATGTCCATCCTTGACAACCTAGATGCACCTTAGTCCGTTTCTCTTATGGAATGCGACTAGTGTAAAAAACAAAACTCACGAGCTAACCCTTTTCCTTGAAGAACTTTTTATCCCAATAGCCATACTAACGGAAACCTGGCTCAACCCAATGATTCGCTATCCATTCCTAATTACACTGTAGTTAGAAAAGATAGACTCTCAGACGAGGGAGGTGGAGTTGCCATCCTTATTCACAAAAATATACCCTGACAAACTCTTTATCAACCACAATTTGATATTGAATACGTTGCTGTCAAACTGCTCACCTCATTACCACTCATAGTCGCGGCGGTTTACATCCCTCCACAAGATCCTATTAATCCTAAGGCAATCCATAAACTAACCACACTTGATACTAGTACACAGTTCCTAATAGGAGGTAACTTTAACGCTAGGCATGTTCTTTGGAATAATAAGAGAAACAATCTTAACGGCAGAATTATCAAAGAATTTCTGGACAAACATCCATTAAACGTCATTTTTCCTACCTCTCCGACATTTTTGAAAGGCAAGTGTGCATCTACCATCAACATATTTCTAACTAACATCATGGTTTCAACCAATTGCTACACCAAAAACGACCTCTCTTCTTTTCACAATCCGGTCTTTCTTGAAATAGATTCCACAAGTCCTATCTCTCTATTAAAGAAATTCCACACTACTGACTGGGACATCTATAAGCAAAAAACAAGCAACTTTATCATTAATAACACCATTACCTCCTCCCAGGAAGTAGATTCGGAAATAGACAGGTTTAATGCACACATCAACCACTCTTTTCTTAAATCTACCACTGTTTGCATAAATATAATAGAACTTTTCCACACATGCCAGAAGTACAAGCGCTTATCAAAGAAAGGAACGCCGCCAGGCGCTACTATCAGCGCGCAAGCAATCCTTACTATAGACTCCTCAGGATCATGCTTTCGCAGAAAATTCACAATCTCCTAAACTCCATCAAAATCTCTAAATGGAACAGACGCCTCTCCAAACTCAAAACCCAAGATCACTTTCTCTGGAATTTTTACAAAATCTTTTCTGGCAAAAAACCACCCTTCCTTCTACTGGATGATCCCACCAAGAAAGCTCCTGTTCAAGATGACGCTTGCAAGGCAAATCTTTTAGCTGACACCTTCCAAGAAGTTCATCTTATTTCCTATAACTCCACATCCCCCCATGAGAAGACGACGCTGGAGATAGTCGACAAAATCCAAAATTCTTCTCCTCAATATAGTTACCCTAATTTCACGGTTCAATCTCTGAGGAACATTATCAAGTCCCTTCCAAATAAAAAATCACCAGGTCTTGATAAAATCTCGGCCCTTCATTTAAAAAACTTGCATAAAAAACCCTTAGTTCAGCTTTTCTATATCCTTCAGGCTTCCTTAAGATTACATTATTTCCCATCCTCCTGGAAAAAAGCGGTGATCATACCAATTCCCAAACCGGGGAAAACTTAAATTTCCCTAATAGTTATCGTCCTGTTAGCTTACTCAGTATTTGCGGTAAAATTCTTGAGAAGATAATCTCTATAGATTTCAAAAATCACATGTACAATAACAATATTCTTATTGATCAGCAGTTTGGTTTTAGAAATTTTCATTCAACCATACTCCAACTCATCAGAGTTGTTCACCACATAGCAGATGAACACAATAAAAATAGGCCAATAGGCATGATTCTCCTTGACCTAAACATGGCCTTTGATTCGGTATGGCACAATGGCCTTCTTTTGAAAATGGATAAATACAATTTTCCTGATCACATCCTAAAGATCATTAGTAGCTTCCTAGCTAACAGATCTTTTACAGTTAAAGTTAATAAAGACCTATCAACCATTAGAACAATCAATGCTGGGGTTCCTCAAGGATCCGTCCTAGGTCCTATTATTTTCAATATCTTTATCAACGACCTACCCAGAAATCCTAAAACTCTTCTATCCATCTTTGCCGACGACACCGCCATCCTGGCGTCCTCATGGTCCCCTATCCAACTGCATAAATACATTCAAGTCCATCTTAATTCCATTCAATCCTTCTTTCATGAATGGAAACTGGTACTAAACCCATCTAAATCTGAGGCTATCATCTTCCACAGAAAATTAACTAGCAAATTTAAATATCCACCAGTAGTAAAAGTATGTTCAGTAGACACGCCGTGGTTGGATAAAGTCAAATACCTCGGCATAACTATTGACAAAACTGTCAGATGGAAACCAGCCATTGATGAAAGAAGGATCAAAGCTTATGCTCCTATCAGAAAACTATATCCACTGCTTGCCAAAAACAGTTCCTTACCCATTAATCTTAAAAGATTACTCTATCTCACTTGTGTCCGTCCCATCTTAACGTACGGCGCCAAACTCTGGGGTAATACACCACACTTCAATCAAAAAACTGCAAACGGTCTAAAACACCTACCTCAGACTCATCTTCAAGAAGAAGGGTGAGCGAATCAGCAACTCCAATCTGCATAAGTTGGCAAACATCCCTCCACTTAAAGAAATTATTCAATCTCTCTTCATCAACTCCTCCCTCCAAATCCACAAACACAAAAATCCTCTTCTCTGAAATATAAGTCTCTCGGAGATAAATAAAATCCCATACAAAATTAAAATGAAATTACCCACTCTTCCCATCCAGGATTATACCTAAACCCTACGTTATCTTACTATTCTTACCACTCCTCTTACCTCTTGTTTTTCCACGATCTGCTCTCCGGTTTGCACTCTCTTCTCCTTCACCATATTACAGTATTTTCACAGTACTTGTATACCTTTCATGTAGGACCTTGTCCTTTCACTCCTATGGGTTTCTGAAACTTTTCTTCCATACCTGATTCAAACTTCACACCAAACTATTCTTCATGTCGTATATTTAAACCCAATTCCTTCACTATTAATGCAGGTTCAGGGGTCATCAACCCTAGGTACTGCATTCACCACTCCTGGGAAACACTCAAAAAAAAAATACTTTTTCTTTACTTTATATCCCTTACTCATTTGGTAATAAAAAGGATCGAAATAAAATAGCCATTAACCAAAATGGAAGGACAAGCAAGAGAAGTTTATCCATTTTTTCGAATCATTTCTAATCTTCTTTACGAATTTCATTTATACTTTCGTTTCATTTAATTCAAAATATTATTAACACGTTGACTCCCGTGGGGATCACCAGTGACCGGCGACGCGACCAATAGTTTTTTCTGTAAGTAGTCGCTTGAAGAAATGCAAACTTTATTATCAGAACATTTAATTAAATGTATTGCTAATTTCATTCTAAAATCGAAAATTGAAATATTTTTTCGAAAAAATGGCTTACAGCGCCTCGACGGTCACTGATGATCCCCATCACGAAAAATGCATTAAACATTATTGGACAACTCAACTTATCTGCTGTAAATAATATTTCAACATAATATGCATGGCATAATAGAAAATTCATGTTGGCGCCATGGACAACAAACCATGTAAAATGTGCGCGACAGTCAACGTGTTAATTTTTCATTAAGCTAATTTATTTTTATTCTTTTTTTATACTTTGTTCTTTTCATTGTAATTGCAGTCACATGTTTTACACAAAGTTTATTAGAACAAAATAGGACGTACTACAAGATACGATAATTCATATCTTAGAAAGAGGAAAAGTGTACTTGTAATCTACCAATGTGATAAAAAGTACAGGACCGTTAAGATATGTATTATTAATGTAAATATTGCTTATTTATTACTACATTTTATCGCATTAACAGCAAGTATCCAATACTGTCTTCTTCGTATACTGTATTCGTGTCATAACATTTTGATAAAGCTTAAAAAGAAACAGTCCATGTTTATATAACATTTTCTTTTTCTTACTAAAAGTACCTCCGCTCCTCTCAATTTATGTAGATGACGTAATCGACGTCCAATCCTTAACAAGATGCTTGGACGAATTTGTTAAAAAAGAGAGCTACAAATTTAAAATTAATAATAACCAGGTTTTTGTCCTACCAGCTAATGCTGAGACAGAAAGATTGCAAGATCATTGAAGTCACCAATGATGAAAATGAAAGTGTCATCGATATACCCAGGAAAAGGTATAGGGTGCTAAGTAGTTCAGACTCTGATGAAGAAACTGAAAACACCTTTCAGGAGACCGAAACAGCTGCCGATGATACTGTGTGGTCAAAATTTGAAGAAGGTGGTATTCCTGGAAGGTTACCATCTACTTGTATTTTCAAGGGTGTGAAAGGGCCAATAAGTTACGCAAAAAGGAACATTATGGCAGATAATCTTATCAGTGCATTCTCGTTGATAATAGATAACCATATTATCAAACATATAAGAAAGTGCACAGAAGAAGAATGTCGCCGAATTTTGAGGAACGATTGAACAATATCATTACCGGAAATACGTGCATTTATTGGGATTTTATATGCTCGTGGAGCTTACGAGGCAAAAAATTTAAAATTTATTATATTTTTAAAATTTATTTAAAATTAACTTATTTTTAAAATTTATTTAAAATTAATTTATTTTTAAAATTTATTTAAAATTTATTAATTATTTATGGTCAGCAAAGTGGGATCTCGAATTTTTTAGAAAAACGATGGCCAGAGAAAAGTTTAAGCAAATCCTACGATTTATTCGTTTCGATAAAAGAACAGAAAGAAGTAGGCGCCTACAAACAAATAAATTTGCCTTGGTTTCGGAAATATGGGATAAGTTCATTGAAAACAGTCAAGCTTGTTATCAACCAGGGTAAAATATAACAGTTGACGAGCAATTATTTCCTTTAAAAGCCAGGTGCAAGTTTACGCAGTATATGCCTAATAAACCCAAAAAATTTGGCATCAAATTCTTGCTTGCATCAGATATTAGTACCAAATATGTTTTGAATGGTTTTCCTTATTTGGGGAAAGATTAACAACGACCATTGTCAATGCTTCTGAGTGAACACGTTGTTCTGAAACTTGTTTAGTCATATACAAGCTGTGGAAGAAATATTACGACCAATAACTTTTTCACTAGCATGTCACTTGCGAAAAAATTATTGGTCAAAAAAACAACTCTAGTTAGAACTATTAGAGGAAACAAAAGAGAATTACCAAAAGCAGTCAAACAAACAAAGGATAACGTGCCTTGTTTTTTTACTCTACTAGATAAATCAGAAAATTGTGTTCTTACAATTTATAAAAGCAAACCAAATAAAAGAGTAGCTGTTCTAAGTTCTAAGCATAAATTTGTCAAAATTTATAAAAGTAATAAAAAAATGTTACCGGAATCTATTCAATTTTATAACAGTACAAAATTTGGAGTTGATATGGCGAATCAAATGGTCAGAAAATATACAGTAAAAGCTAGTTCTCGTAGATGGCCCCTCCAAATATTTTACAATATATTAGATTTTGCTGCTATAAATGCTTGGATCCTTTTCAAAGAAACGACAGGAATACAAATACAACGAAAAGAGTTCTTGTTTCAATTAGCAGAACAGCTTTCCATCGAATACAGAGCTGCAAGACAGAAAAATTCACCAGAACATAAAGACACACAAAGATCAGCTGCAATATCATCAAATGCCAATCATTCTAACAAACGCAAAATTTGTCAAGTACGACTTTGCCATAACAACAAAACAAATAATATATGTGAAAAATGTCTAAAGTATGTTTGCGTAAGATGTACACAAAAAGATTTCCACTTTTATTTGCGTAAAATGTACAAATAATAATGCATAAATTATTTTTTTTTCCAAGTGAAGTAAATCTTTTTTATTGATAATATTTACTAATAACCTGTTTTATAACTGTAAATAATATAAAAAAAATATTAAAAATTAATTTTAAATAAATTTCTTTACACATTAGTTATTCTTTCACAATGCAGTCATCTTGACTACTTTTGGGCTATATAGGTATATACTAAATTTCATTCTTTCTAGTGTTAAATAAAGTTAGTATCCAAGACTCATTTTACCGATGAAACTTATTTTAAAATCTATGGATGTAAGATATACTGCACGCATCATCCCAGTGGAAGGGCACATGGGGGTACAGCGATTATTATCAAATCTAGTATTAAACATTATGAGCTTGCGTCCTACAAACAAGACCACATCCAGGCAACTAGTGTTATGATATACGACCTAGCGTATCAAAAGTTTACTGCCCTCCTAGACACAATATACAAAAAAAAGAATTCGACTACCTCTTTAAAAGTCTAGGCTCTAGATTCATATCAGGAGACGGTAAACGTTATCGTTATAGTAAGACATATATAAGACTTAATAATTGTACTTGCGTGTATGTAAAAATGAAAAAATAATGAAACAGCATACGAATGATATTTTCTCGCGGTATAATAATAATCGGATTATTTAATGCAAATTAAAATGACATAGATTTTTAGACTTTGAACGTTAATAGATGCCGTCGATTTTATTTTCTGGTTGCACCTCACAGTCGCAGCAACACGGAAAATAACCGAGATCTCTCCTATAAGTGTAGCTCTATCGACAGAGCCACGCGACCTTCTGCGGGGCCGGTTCAAAAACTTTTGTGGGGTCTAAGTAAACATTCATACTACAACTAAAATTCAATAAAAGTACAAAATCTGTAATCATATATGACTTTTGCAAGATACTATCGATGTAATTTAATTTCGCTAGAAAGTAAGTTTCTGTGAAAGCGTCCGAATATTTTTATCTAAGGTAGTTTCCAGGATATCAAGGCTTTATGGAATTACACTGAACTTTGATGATTTCGTCACTCCTTTAAACTGAATTATCGATACTAAAAAAATGTCTCATCTGTTAATAGCATCATCAAGCTGTAAAAATTTAATCAAAATCAATGTTTTTTAATTAGGTAATTTTCGTAGATCGCGGGGCATCTCAAAGTGTGGGGCCGGTTCCGGTGAACGCGTTGAACCCGCTTTGCGCGGCCCTGTCTATCGATTGTAGATATACCGAGATTTGGCAACTTACAATCGCTCTTGATCGCGATTATGCGATCAATACCGTTCATAGTGGTAACAAAGAATATCAGTGGTAATTGAATCAGAGTGATATTATGTATAGAAATAATAATCGATCGCAAGTAAACAACTCGTTCGAGTCCTTGATGAATTCCTTCATGCGTCGAGACACGCTCTTCACTTATTTTCGCAAATATTGACAAACAAATGAATGATTCAATTCGTTACCGAGTTAATTGAATTATCGGATTAATTTTAGAAATGGATGAAAAATGAAAAGAAAAGGGAACTGTAAAAATGGAGGAGTACGATGAAGAAATAAAGAAAATCTTTAATTTTAAGTTTACACTTACGTTCAATTATATGAAGAATGTAATTATTTGGCAATATAAACATGATGGAAGTGCTGTTTTAAATGGACGGACGTGATCTGGATATTGCAGAAATCAATTCGGAAATTGGCAAATTCACGGAATATGACATGCGGTTACTCTATGATGATGAATATATAATATATTTGTAATCGGTGGATTACAATTAATTCACGAGATGATTATTGATCAAGGAATTGTTGAGAGGATATCACTTCAAAAGATAAATTTATGTTTTGATACGTTCGAAAAAAAAGAAAGGATTTGCTGTCTTTTTTGATCGTGAAAGAAACCACGATCACGAACGCATTTACATCATTTCTCGCATCATTTTTAAACTCATCTAGAAAACGACACGTAAACTTGAACGTACAAATCTTTTCTATTCTTCTACTGTACTCATTAATTTTGATCGTTTTTTTTCTTTTTCGCACGATTTTTTTTATCCATTTATCAAATTAGTCTGATAATTCTATCAACTCAACGTTGGAAACTCAAATTATTGATCATAAAATTATTGAGAAAATTTCACTGTATTTAAATGAATTTATTTGTTGATATTTTCAAAAAAATGAAAGAACATGATTTCCTTTCATAACGATTTCTCGATTAATAATTATTCTGTAAATCCTCGGTTCCGTAGTTTACGAATATACTTTGACCATTATACGACATCTAAATTGCATATTTTGCTAGCACGCCCACTTCTGATAGTAATTACATCGTTTCTTACATTATTCCTAAACCAGTTTGCAAAACTAAACGTGAACTTCGAAGTAGAATTAATGTTCCTTTTATTCTCTCTCACATAATTTTTTAAAATTGTTGGCTATTGTGGGATTTAGGAACATCGTATAAGGTTTTAAATAAAAACTAAAGCAGATTAATGAAAAATAAAAGTATATATTAATCACGGAAGCAAGAAGAAGAACAAGCTATATATCATGAGCTCGCTTTGCGTATTGATGCGTTTGTTTTGTCGTCTGCGCGCCGGGATGCGCAGTACGTATAGAATCGTTGTATTCGATGCACCAACAAAAATATTTATTTAAATTTAAATATCAGTTTAATTTTTTTTCAAATTAGACTAATAATATAATTAACTCAATATCATCGATTAATCGACGTTAACGCGATGAAATTATTGATTGCGAAATTGTTGAGAAGATTCAATGACATCAGGGTCATTTATCTTTTGATACATCTGAAAAAAGTGAAGTACGTTCTTCGACACATGGAGAAGATTGCTTACTTGTAATTGATTATTATTTCTATATTCGATTTCACTCTGATTCAAGTCTCAGATCCTTTATTGTTACTATAAATAGTATTTAATATTTAATATTTAGTATATACAAGAAGACAAAAATTGATAACCAAATTTTAGAAGTAGAAGAAAATTGATAAAAATACATTAAAAGAAGTTGGATTGTATTTCTAACAGATGTATAGATAAAAGTTGGATTGAATCAATTTAACGAAGATCCATGATGTTTCTTTACTAAAGTAGGGAACAATTTTCTTCATCCTGGAGTTCATATCGATATCCAGTAGTCATATTTTTAAGGGAAGATATATGAACAAGATTAATAGAAAAATAGATACCGAATAAAACCCAAAACTATTCTAGGAATGCAGTTTAAACCAGAATGAAAAAAAATATGCATCGACGAAAATAGATTGAAAAATTGTGAGTTATATAAAATGAAATGAATTGATACGAATATGTAAATGCAAAAATATAATGAGAGTGAACGATGTAATATTTGGATCTATCAAGAATTAAAAGAACAAGAACAAAGATAAGACATTATAACGTTAAGAGACGTAAATAATAAGAGGCTAAGGAAAATTTGAAAAGATTGCTGTTGAAGCACGCAAAAAGCAAAATCGAACAACAACCGTTTTTCTATACTCTTTTTGTTCTTTTAACCGCTATGACTTTGTAAAGATTATCCGCTCTTAGAAAAACGAGGCATTTTAGAGCCGATAATTCGTTTTTAACTCGATTATAGACTTTGCCTACGCCTGTTTCAATGTTTGTTTTTTCCATTCGTTTTTTGTTACCTTTTTGTTTCTCGTCCGGTCACGCCTTATATCTAAATTCGTTAGTTCGACGCTTTGTATGATCATTTTTAACAAAGACGTTTTTCAAAAATTAAACAATTCGAAGGAATGTAGACAATCAACTTCGCTCTTCTCTTCCCTTTTCCTAATATGCTAACTTATTTTAATATTTGGAGAAGCGCCAGGAAGCCAATATCGTATTGAGCAGTCAGTCAGTCAAAACTACTAGTTAAACAGTACCGAACAAGCAGTCAGCGAATAGTTAACAAAAAAGAACAATCGAGTCACGGTCTCATATTTTGTTTTACTCAGAAGTTACGAAAAGAATATCTAACGATATTGGCTCTTCTAGCATCCTGCACTAGCCGACCATGAAACCGTAGAGAGGAAGTAAGAAAAAACGGATGAGAGACGAAAAGAGAAAAAGAGAAGGAATGACTGAAAGGATGAGAGGGGGAGAGAGATAGTAGTCAATAAACAGTGAGGCCCTCATAAGCATTACTTGCATTTCTTCTAACCTATGAATTGTCGCTCGAATATAAATATTCCCAGGTTTTTACCATACCTCCTCTCTCTCTCTCTCTGTCTCTCACTCTTGCCGTTCACCTGTCTTCTCCCCAACACTAACTCCATTATCCTCGAATTTACCCACGAAAAATCCTCAAATTGGGAATCCTTACAACGTATTTCGAAAGTACCAAAGAATAGATGCTGATTTTACACTGTCTAATGGCAAATGATTTCGAGCCCTTCTTTCTCTTTTTCTTTTGTTTTGTTTTGTTTTCTTTTCTTCTTTTTAGGCGAAATAGAGAAACGTGTTAGATAAAAGTATTTTCATATCCCTGATACATACGCATATTTATTTAGATGGAATTAGATAGTTATATATATGTATATATATATATATGTCGGTATAAAGTAATAATCGTCCGTTGTATAGATAGGTTTTAATCGGATTGTCCATCTGTACCCAAAGACTGTTTACTATATGGCACTCCTTTTTTGTGGATGATTTGCTCGAAAGAATATTCATTGTATACGAAGATAAAAGCATCGAAAGCTCTCCATCTTCGTAGTCTGTCTACTAATCCGTCCTCTAGGACAAAGTCTAATCGGTTTTATAGCAAACGGCAAACAACGAGAATATAGGTGCGTCAATACCAATGTCATATTGAAAGCCAATTGAATGCACTTATGTCAATGTGCATACATAGTACTTCATACACATGTAACTCCTTTTATAAGTGTACGGTCTCGATATTCGATATTTATGATGAAATTTATGATTCGTCAGAGGTTTCAAATGAACACAGACAGTTTGTCGCGCCTAACCGTTGTCTACTACACGCTCGATTACTCCTCATCGCAATAATTATCAGTAAATGTTCATATCAATAAATAACATTATGGATATACATTTAGCGTACCTATTATTGACATCATTACCGATTTACCACGTGACACTCGATGAAAAGACCTCGATTATTGCGATCAACTCTCTCTCACTGCGGTTGTTATGCGATCAGTTTTAAATAATATATCGTAAAAATCTTACCTAAAAATACAATTGCCCTGTTCAAATTTCAAATTTCTTCCTTTTAACTTTCCGAATAAAATAATCGATCATATAGAAATTAATCGCATAGAAAATTTCGTCGAAAAAAAAAATTGATTAGAGATAGATAGGTAGATAAATAGATAAATATATTTTATCGATCTTAAATATTTCATATTCAATTTTATCATAATAGTCATAATTAATAATGAATGGGTCTTAAATTTGTTTTTACGTTATTACAAGGAGATAAACGAAAAGAGGGGAGAGGAGAGACAAAACAATGCGTGTATGAAAAAAGGAAGCAGTGGAAAAAGGAATGGAAGGAAAGATTTCTCGTTTGAGAATATCAACGTAGAACGATCTCTTTCTCTCTTTTACTCTGGCGGTAAGCGATGTAGATGGAGGAGGAAGATGGTATATATCTACGAGAGAAGAGGGTCGCGTTCTCTTTGTTATTTCTTGATCTACCGTACATTAGTATTTGTACATTAGCAAACGTGTATTGAAACACTCGGCGAGCATATTTATGTTGGCACCCTTAACAGAATCTTTCATTTTCATCTCTTCGTGATATGTCCTTTCTCCCCCTCTTCCCGTTCTTCTTCTGCCAACTTTTAAAATCCTCCAGATCCTAACTTGTAAAAGACAAACGATGGGCATCGAGAAAAAAGAATCGAGAGAAAGAAAACTAGAAACCGATCCCTTTGGTTTCTTTGAAAAATGGTTTATATATTGTTTATATATATATATATATATATATATATATATATATATATATATATTATATAAACAATATATATATTTATAATAAACAATATATATTTATATATATATATATATATATATATATATATATATATATATTACTTTCGAATTGTTTCATTTCGATTAATTACCATTAATTTTAATAGTTATTACGAACACGTTTATTGTAATTACATTTATAAACACTAGTAAATAATATTTTTATGAACCCAATTGAAATACATACCTCATTTTGATTCCTTTTCTTCGTGTACCTTTTTTTTCTCCTTTTATTTTTGCGATAATAAAATTAATCTATTTGCACGAAGAAGTCTAGTCATTGGTTTGCGAAGACCCAATAAGTTTTACATAACTGTAATTACTGTCGATCGTTCGTCTCTAGAAAAGCACTAATGGCTATTTTTACAGAATATATTTTGTGGATAATTATTCTCTCGTTTTCTCTCTGCTTTTTCTTATTATAACGAATGTGTCGATAAAACGTATATATGACAATAAAACAAACGACGCGAAGTTCGAAACTTAAAAATTCGTTTAATGAACGAAACGAAATTCGTAACGGCCATTTTCTGGTGGAATCGAGTAAAGCACGATATTTTGTACGGCGAATAGTTTCAATAATACTGTATCAATTGGAGTTGCAGAGCCGGAAACGAAAACAATCCAGGATGGAGCTAGAAGCAGACTTATTATCGTATTATCTATTGCTTAAAGAGAGGGTAAGAGAGAGAGAGAGAGAAAGAAGGAGAGAGAGGGAGAGAGAGAAGACAAAGGGATGCTGTTCTAGAAGTGTGTAATTACTTGAATACCATTTATACGAGGCCTTAAGCTCTGAATTGGCTCGAACAAAAGCCAAGGCACGTTACGTGAGAGCAAAAAAAGATAGAGATATCAATTCGGCGTAATTAAAATGGTTCTTTGCCTTTCCATCATGTCAGTTAATTTTGCCCTACAACGAATATAGCACATATAAGTTCTTTGCATGTTTTATATATGAGATAACGTCGTTCGAATATCTTTTATCTTACAATAAATTTTTTATCTATAAATTGTCCTTTATAAATATATTATACTCGCATTACGTATATTTATTAACGTGTGTACGTATGTAAATATCTACGCTCTTTACGTTCTACGGATTATCATTGTTAGAATGATTAGAAAAATGGTCCTTAACTGAACGAATATGATAACTCGAAGATGAAAAATATCGAACACTTTCTCTTCCAATATGTTTTTCATTTTTCTTTTTTGTTTCTTTTTTTATGATTACTTTGATGAGAATTCAACATAAAGAGGGAGAGAGAGAGAGAGAGAGAGAGAGAGATAACTACGCTTTTATTTCAACGATAATTCACTTCAATTTCTTCGTCGTCGGGGATCTTGAGAAAAGGGAAATTTTGGTACTAACGTGCGGAGACAAAACTGTTTGGCTGATAAACCAATTATCCGGTTTTCCGGAACATTTGTAGTTTACGTCTGAAAGTACCTTCGTTCCAACCTTCTCTCTCTCCTTCAAACCTCGCTTTTCTCTACTACATAATGTCTGTGTTCTATCCCTCTTTCTCTCTCTCTGTCTCTGTCCTTCTTCAAGTCCCTCCCCACTCCCCCTATTCTGATTCTCAATCATTCATCCTCATCCTCATCGTCGTTCTTTACCTTTTAGGAATGTCGATAAGTCGTGAGAAATTTCGCAATTTCCATTTCCCAAAAATAGCTCGCATATAACCTGTCGTGAATTCGAATTTTGGATCGAATACTCTCGTAAATCTCGTAAATTTCGTTTTACTCCGATGGATTAATTTCTCAAGCTAAAGCTACATAGCACGATTCGCGATACCAACCGTGACACCAATCGTGCGGTTCCGTTCTGTACTGAAACCCGTGAATTAATATACCATAATAAATACGAGAGCATGTACTATGATAGTTTCAAATAATAGTAATCCATTAATTGTTCACTTATCCTAGTTCACTTATCCTTATTCTCTGTCTCTCTCTCTCTCTTTCTCTCTCTCTCTCTCTCTCTCTCTCTCTCTCTCTCTTTTTTGCGCTCTGCGCTCTTCCAATCTGTGGCTTATCATCAACACAATTTTTTGATTTTAGATTACTAGGAATATGGCTGTGTTTTTAAGTCAATATTCATTATAGGAGAAAATGTTTTGCATTGGAATTTATCATAGATCTTGCTCTGGTTACAATCATACATCTAAATTTCTGTTATGCCCATTTTTTAATACTTTAAACACGCAATTAAAATGCATTCCAATCGACACTGGCTGTAATAAAATTATTTTAAAATATTTGACATTAACTGTTGAAAACATTTATTCAAAAGATTTAAATGTTGTGTTTGCTTGGAACAAAATGTCTCTTCAACCTGGTTTTACTTATGATGTTAAATACGGCAAAATTGTTGGATTTGAAGTCTAGGGAATGAAAGGAACAAGAAGATTCACAGATCATACTATTTTATTTCATATAAAATGTATAGCTGCGTTTTTACGTGTATATGAAATAAGTCACCGATAATATGGTAAAATGGCAGGTTAGTCGAACTAGCCTTGAGTTAGATGATAATAAACGTAATTCTTGTAGAACAGAACAATAAATGATGAATGATAATTAATGTAATATACTTGATATTACAGATAGAATTGCAGCTGATACTAGAATAGAATTAATATGATCTTATCATTACGATGGGTCGGCAAAAGTGATCTTAGTACCCATGTGTTAATAGCTGAAGCCTGAAAAATTCCAAATAATCGAAAGTATCCCCGAATGACATCGTTTATTTGAAATACTTTCGATCAAATCACATAAAAATTGGAAACAATTAAATTATCACATACTGATATAACTAATCTTGCAGAGCGAATGAATATACTCCTATTTACAATTACGTATCTAAGGATAATCCTATCATTTACGACGAAATAGATTATGAAAGGCAATATAATCCCTAAATACGGATTATTAGTATCGACTAAAGAGGCAACTTGGTACTGTAGTTTTAAGAATAGTCGGTACATCTCTTCTACGTCTAATTTTTACATTTATTACCAGTTTGTATAATACGATCGTGTTGTATTAGAGCCACCAGGCTGAGTAAATTGCACTAATCTTAATTTTTAAAGGAAAAGTATTAGTATGGGAAAAGAGAGAAAAATTAATGCGAGCAATATTCCTTTCCGTTTAGAATTTCTTAGATATATAATAAAATTTACAAAGTGTCGGACCTACTCGGTTATTTTAGTATAATTCAATATCATACCGAATGAAAAATGGAAAAATTGACATGGAAGTTAACAACCAAAGATATAAATTTTTCTTCTTTGATAAAAAAGACTTCATTTGGGATACTTATTTTCAATCGTATCTTGTAGGGAAAAGAAATGTATCTTAAAGCATCCCTTCGAAATGCTTCCTTAAGCATTTATTTACTTAGACTTTTTATTTAGAATATTTTTGCACAAGAATAAATTTGCTGACAGTGAACTAGTGGACATGTTTCAGATTCGCAGACCATGCTATTTCATTTCATATAAAATGTACAGCATCTGGTCGGACAATGCCTACTGGTTATGGTTCTTGTAAGAGCGGAACATCGTTTCTCAAATTTTCAAGATGTGTAAAAACATTTGCGATCAGGGAGGATCAAATATTGCGACAATTAACTCATTAATACAGGAAAAACGTGCACAGTATTTTAGACATAATAGTAAGTAAAATATATATATAGATTTTTACATATATTTATTAACTTTTTAAATTATAATACTATTTACTATCTTTTCTTCAAAATTGCAGATGGAAAATATATTTTATGTAGGACAAGAATTGTATTGTACCTTTATATGACTTTGTGTATCTTCTAAAAGGTGTGCGTAATAATCTTCTAAAAAAAGACTTACTTTTACCTAAAAATGCACAATTGTCTGAGCGTGAAAGTCAATGTGCTTCTTGGGATCATATAAAAACAGTTTATGAAATTGATCAAAAATGTTTTGAAAATCGACGAAAAATGAAAAAGTTAACAGATAATCATATTTTTCGGCATTTAATTCCAAAAAAGAAAGTAAAATATGCAATACAAGTCTTGAGTCATACTGTTGGAGATTTTATGGACATAATATTATCTTCAAATGAAGGTACAATTATTATTGAATATGTGAAAAAATATTAGTCCTTCGTTAAAAAACAATATTACTAAAGTATTTTATTACAGGTACCGTAAAAATAAACAATACAACAATGACTTTGTCAAAAAACGCTACTGCAACAAAAGCAGCATTATATTTTTTTGACGATTTATTTGACTCTTTTAATGGAAATATTAACCAGTGAGTCGGCAGCATTATCACACAAAATAACCGACATTGGAGATTTTGGCAAGAAGCATTGCATACATTAAATAATATGGAATTTGTTAAGAAAAAAAGCTGCAATTCTTTAAAGAGAAATAAACCAAAATGTCTGAATAATTGGAGACAAACAGTACAAACGAAGCGCACAATGTTTACGGAAAATGCTTCAAGATTGCCGATTTACTAAATTAAAATTAATACATTTAAACCAAGGTGCGGCAGAAAATTTTTTCAGTCAAATTGGAGATCATGGACACAAGATAAATAATCCTACACCATACTTATCCGGCATGCCGTTTAAAGCATTATGAACATGTAATCTGGCATCAAAGCACTCCATATCAGCAAACTGTATGGAAGACGAGACAAGCTTTTTACCTTTATTAACTCTAATGTGTACAGAAGAAATAGTAAGTACTGAGAAAAATGAAACAACTGTGGAATATGAAGAAGCCATTATTCCAGAAACATCACAAAATACGAATAATATAATTAATAACATTAAAAAGTAGATCAAAGTAAATTGCGCCATGCATTGCAATTTTGGAAGATAAAAAAATAACATAAACGCTAGAGCATGCTACAGAAATTTCCGAACAGCGATTTTATATTGTTATTATTGTACATAAAATATAAATGAAAAGTAAAATTGTAAAAATATTAAATGAAGAAGCAAGAAAGACAGATAGATAAAGAGAGAAGTATATATAAATATCTGTCTATATTGAACAATTAGATTACAATCAGTTAAATTGGATTCGTTTAAAATCGAACGACGATATTCGATATAACAATTTCGAAATTGTTCGATCGAAAGAATTAATATTAGGAATAATAGAGAAATGTTATTACGATTCGGTGAATACAAGCCTGATGAGTTTTATTTTCTTTTATTTGTTTTTTCTTTTTGTTTCTTTTTGGAATCGAATACGATCACAAATTCTATCTATTTCTAATCTCTAATTTCTAATAATATTCTATAGAAGTTGATTCCCATAAAATAGAAATATAATTATTATTGAAAGCGTGAATGATTTCCTGAGGTTTGCGTGGAGATTATTTAACGAGTTGTAACCTATCGAATCTCGTGTCCTCTTTTCTAAGTCGTTTATATTTTGTAAAACTTCGAGATATATCGTGAAATCTAAAATGCTTCTATTGCATAAACGAAGGAGAATATACGCAAGGAGAGTTCGACGACAAAGACGAAGATGAAAATGACGACGAAGACGATCAAGTCGATGTTTCTTGAGCTAGCCTTGACCCTCTAGAAAAACTGCTCGTTATCCGCTCGACCGCATTTCTAACTAAAATTGTCACAATTTTGAAGTAGCATCTCTATCCTTTGAAGTCTAATATATATATATATATATATATTTATTTATATTTTAATATTTCTAAGGATTTGAACTTGTTATCTTTCTATAAGTCACGTCGTACACACAAGCGCGCGCGAGCGCACACACACAATAATAATAATAATAATAATAATAATAATAATAATAATAATAAAGTGATATGTAGAACGAGAATAAGAAGACGGTTAAAATACTTTGAAAAATTTCAAAGTGGGATGAGAAAAAGCGTTTAAGATGATATCCCATGAAGTTGCATACAACTAATCGAGAGAGAGAGAGAGAGAGAGAGAGAGAGAGAGAGAGAGAGAGAGAGAGAGAGAGAGAGAGAGAGAGAAACATTTAATTCTCTCTTGTTAGATTGATAAACGAAAAGGACTATTTCATTTATGTATAATAAAGTGATTCTAGTGGTAGAGTAGTAGTTCTAATAGAGTAGTAGTAGTAGGTAATATCTTGAGACGAGTCCTGTTCGACTAATCAGAAGAGTCTTCGGATCGATTTCGATCCCACGATAAGAGAATAGGCCAAAGGGTAGGGTAGGGTTGGGTACTGGGGAGTTGGGGGTTGAAGGTAAGTGTTAAAATCTAAAGGTATCTACAAAATTTCATTAATCTTCTGTAGTGTATTATTCGAAAGTACTAGTACCCTCCGAGTTAAGTTTATCGATTTCTCGTATCTCGAAGTATATATACTTCGTATATCGAGTAGAGAGGTTGCAAGAATAGATCTTTTGATATTACTTGGGAAGAGAGTAATGATCGTTCGAGAGAGGATGTTTCGATTAATTAAATTTGTTCATCGTTAAATTAATTATTTCGAAATTACTTCGGAGGAAAAAATGACTTCTATGGAATATTACGTTTTCTTTTCTTATTCTTTCGTTCTTTTTTTTATTATTTTCCCGAGACGATTTCTTTATGAATTACGATATAAGAGTAATCATTTGTAAGCGTCAATTTACTTATTTATTTTCTTCCTATATTTTTTTTTCTTTGCTAATAAATTCCAAAAAAAGTATAACTGTTTTCGAGAATATATTTAATGTATGAAACAAGAATAGAAGAATAAAAAAGAATTAGAGTAAAAAGAATAGAAGAAAAAAATAAAATTTATCGAATTAGAAAACAATTAGTTAACGTCGCAAAATGTCGAGATAATGTTACCCGTCTCACTCTCACTCTCTCTCTCTCTCTCTCTCTCTCTCTCTCTCTCTCTCTCTCTCTCTCTCTCGCTGTCTCTCTTTCTCTCTATTCTCGTATAGAAAGCGAAATAATAAAGTAGGAACGATTCTAATAATGAATTAAAGAATTATATCGTGTCACGGAAATCGTGTCTACCATTTCCATAAATAAGACTTCGGTCTCCATATTGGATATTCCGAGATATTTGAGGTGTAAGGGTAGGTAGGTAGGTAAGTAGAAGGGTGGATGGTTGAGTGGTAGGTAGGTAGGTAGGTAGGATGGTGGATATTTGAGCGGTAGGAAAGGAGGTCGTCCTCTTTTCGGATACGAGGTATATTGGTGGTGCGTAATAACTCGGTTGCTCGCGGTGCTGGGATTGAGAGAGATTATTCATAAATTGTGAATAATTTAGCACGGATTAATTTTATCTATGAAACATTACGTACAAACGCGCAATCGATTCTAATATGCAAGTATAACGAACTGTTTTTTATTTATTCATTTATTTTATTGTTTTTTTATTCTTATTACACATCGAAAGTAAATAACATTATACGCAAAGCAATTTAGTTACAAAAATACTTGTATTATTATAAATTCAATTATTATTTATCGTTTTTATGTAAATTATTACGTAATTATATTAATTATCGCGCCTGATGGTTAGCAACACTACGTACTTCGTAGATAAAATTGATCGTAAGTTGCGTACAACGGATGAGGGTAAAACGAAAATTGATCTTGTGTCGGTACCTGACAATAGGCAATACGTATTACACGTAGCACGATTCTTTGGTTGCCTATCTCTCAAGGGGAGTAGTCGATAAAAAATAATCTAGAATTATCGGATTTTGCACTCATTTTTCATCTTTTTTTTCATCCATTTAAATAGATACACTTTCAAGATGGTACCGAGCTTGCGGGTGTTAGCTTATGGTGGGGACGAAACACGTCGATCGGGTTCTATCTATCTTGGATCAAATCGGTGCCTCATCGTCACAAATCCACATATTTATTGCTATCATTATTATCATTATTATTTTGGGGCGTATAAACGATCGATTTTGATCGATTAGAATTTCGACACATTATTACGAATTTATTCATTTTCTTTTTATAGTTGTTTGTCCGTTCATTCATAATAAAAAAAAAAAAAGAAAAATACTTTTACGAACCGTGTGATAACGACCAAGATGTTTATTCAATCATGTGTTTCTTTTACAAATTTCTAATTTCGCAAATTAAACATTACGCGGAGCTGGTTTCGAAATCGATTTCTTCTTTACGTGAACTTTTTTATTGTTTTTTTTGTTTTCTTTACTTAGACACGCTAGCGGTTTTACAAATTGGTCTGGTGGTATTATGATTTGAGAGAGAAAAAAGAAAATGGAAAAAATAAAACAAGATAATATTAACGTTAAAAAGTATCCTCGAGAAAAGAGTAATTGATTGTTACAAATCGTTTAAGAACGACAATTGGTCCGAGATTTTCGACTCATTAATCGATTTCTATTGGAATCAATTTAATTGTAATTAACGCTTAATGAACGACGAATGGACGAAGGTAAAGAATAAGGAAAAAAATTGAAAGGGGTTTGAGGGAAAGAGAAGAAAGAGAAGAAGAAAAGCGAAAAAAAGAAAAGAAAAGAAGAAACGTCTAGAACAAAAAAGGGGCTGAAAAATATTGGTAGGATTTATGTTATATTATGTAATTGCGTATGCGTGCATGTGTGCAATGTTCGTGTAATATTTCTCAAAACAGTAGATCGTCTAGATGTGAGTAATATTACGAGATTAAAAGAATAGTTATAAGTCTTAAAGGTGTGTGTGTGTGTGTATACGTAGATATGTATGTAAAACAGTATTGCCTTTTCTTTGTGTGCCTCGGTCTCGTGTCATGAATCTCTCAACCCGTTCTTATTAAAGCAATAATAAATTGTATCGACAGTCGAGTCCAACCTATGATCGTTCCTTCATCTATTCATCTATTCATCTTTCTCTCTCACTCTTCCTCTCTCTAATATTTTTTATGTGTCACTCTTTCTCTCTCTCTCTCTCTCTCACTCTCATTTGCTTACTGATTCTATCCATGAGCTAGACTACATATGCGCTCGTCGCATGGTTTTTAATCAGCATGCATACAATTTCTATTGTATACGAATGAGGTGACCTTTTAATGATCCTCTTGATTATTTCCTTATTCAAAAATGGCAAAGGTAAAGACAAACCAAGAAGAAAGGAAAAAAAATGAGGCAGAAAAAAGAGAAAATAAAAAAGAAACAATCAGAGATCCTTCCAACCTAACACATACACAATATTCTATATTCATACGTTACGTACGTTTTCAACGATCTTATCTTTCTTGCCTAAGAGGTCGATTTGCTAACTCATAGAGAAAAAAGAGATAAATAACAACGGTATTATAATAAACGAGGGAAAAAGTGAAACGGAAAACGAATAAAATAAACGAGGGAGTGACGTGAATGAAATGAAACGAAACAGAAATAAACAAGAACGAAGAATCGTCGAGATTAAAATAGAATCGAGTTCGGTTGATGGAATATATATATATGTATATATATATACACATAAACATATATATACACACATATACTTATCCAATTTCCCATACTATAAATCGTCGTTGTAGAATGTTTCAACAAAATTATCATTTACTTAGTATTTTTCCTCTTCTTCTCCTTTTCTGTTATTCCTTTCTTTTCCTTCTTCTCTTTTTTATATTCATACAATTTTTTGTCCCATGTACATATATATACATATATACATACATACATACATGCACATATATATATATACACATATATACAATATATATATTTACGTAAAAGGTCAGAAAAAGAGGACACATAGAGCACGTTATTTCTATACTTACTTACTCTATTAAAAAAAACCGAACAAAGCATAAGAGAATGAAAAAACAAAAAACAAGACAAATAATTATCGATCTCAACTTTACCTCACCACTCTGCCCTCCCTCAACCACTTACCATCCTCCTTCGACAAATTTTTCGAATAATAATAAAACTCGTAAGAGGAGAGATGAAAGAAAGGATTAAGAAAGCGGATAAATTAATAAGAAATATGAAATCATAGTATAAACGTCGGCATGTATTATATTTTCCTTCACCCTCTTCCACCTCAACCCTTCCGCCCGCCGCCACGTCATTTGCATCTACGTCGATTAAATTATAATATTTTATCAGTGCCCCTGTTGATCAACAAGTATAATTCGTTTTTGCACTTAATCGACTCGTGTACAATCAATTGTTCAAATAGAATGATTTTGGTCGAAATAATCATGATCGAATTTATCGTTAGTCAATTATTAATTTCAACAAAAAAAAGAATGAAAAAACCAAGAAATTTTGCACTTAGGGTCTTCAAAAGTACAAATGCGGACCGTTGGAAAGAATGTATGGTTTCATTGTTCTTTCTTTTTTTTTTTGTATACGAGAGATAAGAAGTCCCTCGGTAATCACTGATACCTTCCATTGTTGTTCGATCTTACGATCATCGATACAATTGGCCCGAAGTCGAAGATTCTCAAGATTGATCTCACGTGTGGTGTATTGTTTCAAAGTTGCTAAAAATGTTCCGGGCCTATTAAGATGGGAATTTTCTGGCGAATTTTTTCTTTCTCCTTTTTTCTTTACAATTTATAATTATAAATTAACTAAAAAAATTAGACAATTGACAATTAATTTGTTTCTTATTTTTATCGTTGAAACTGTTTACCAATAAAAATTAATTTCTCCGATATTTTTCTATCTCTCGGCAATATCATATTGTATTTATATTGAATTATTGATTAACAAAATGTAATTTCTTTTAGAAGTAGCTCGGGTCTGTTTTTTTTTAAGTGAAAAGATGACGTAGAATTGTATTTACTATAACATAAATAATTATAATTAGTAATTATTGTAATTATTAAAGATAATCGCTATGAAATTATATTTTAATTCATATACGACGTTTGTAATGTTTCTTTTTGTAAGTCTAAGTTTTACTTAATAATAGTATATAATAATAGTAAATACAATTAGATATATTTTTGTCATAATAACAATTACGTTATGCTCGAATTAATAAGCTTGAGAAGTATCTACTTTCTCTCTCTCTCTCTCTCTCTCTCTCTCTCTCTCTCTCTCTCTCTCTCTCTCTCTCTCTCTCTCTCTCTCTCTCTCTCTCTCTCTCTCTCTCTCTCTCTCTCTCTCTCTCTCTCTCTCTCTCTCTTATTAAACATCGTTTCTTCTGACGAACAGTTCCATTTATAATAGAATTGTTTCGAATAGTCCTCCATGAAAAGGATATTTACAAATAAATTATAGAAGCAATCATAGTATTTATTTTAAGACCATCAGTAAAATTATAAATGATAAGAAAAATTTTAAGAAGACTAACGACGATTCTAAAAAAGAAGATCAGTTAATCGATGCCGAAGTAGTGGAAAAAAATAAAGAAGAAGAAGAAGTTGAAGATGAGATTAAAGATTATGAATCTACGCCCGTTTATGATTAAATCGACGATAGATTTTATCTCGAAAATAATCATTCCACGGATAAAATTAATTCTGATCAAAAGGATATTGGTGTCTGATCATTGATTTAGCAAATCTCGATTTAAATTCCTAAACCTAATACCTAAGACTATGTACACAAAAACGATGTTAAATGGATGATCCAAACAAAATAATAATAATATGGAAATAACAGAAAATATTATCGATAATTGAAATGATTATGAGATTGGAAGGTTTTGTGGAATGAGCGAAATTCGAATCATGAATTGTGGAATGAACTCAGAAAAAATCAGAATGAAACTAGGGGAACTTTAAATTTCGAAATGCTTCAATTTGAAGGGCAATTAAAAGATTTATTATTTGTCAAGATAATAGTGTTTGTTCAGAAATACTTTTAAATGATACGAGAAATATTGTTTCTACGTATCCGTCATCGTTTTCTCTTTATTCCGTCAATTTAAAATAATTATTTATTCAATAAGAAATCAATATTTCAAAATGTTTTTTTTTTCAATATTTATCAGATGCCTTTATATGATATATACATGTCATGTATGTTTTTAAGAGATACAGGGATTGGAATGAAATAAATTTCAGTGAAGATTGAATTTCTAGCCACCGTTTTCCAAAAGGTATTAAATAAACGATATTACGACATACGTGGGGATGTATATAATCAGATCTCTTTATGTTACCTCTTTTATCATCCTCTCTCTCCCCCTGTATGTACCTCCGAGCATGCATGCGCGTGTGTATATGTATGTAAAAATGTTTCTCTCAAAGATAAGAAATTTAGTTACGGAGAGGAATTCTTTGCTCGTTCTCTTCTCATCAAACCATAGTATACATTTTGATAATAAGAATTATTTAATTACCCTACATTCATTTGCAGAGTTACTTCTTACGTCACTGATTCAGCACTTTTTATTATTACATTTCTCTAAAAAATTACTTCTTATCAAACAACTTAAAAGTACAATACTGATCTTATTATACTTCTAGTTATCTAATAATTTGTACTGCATTATTTAAACTAGTTACTTCCTGGATAAATACATTTCTCTAACCGTTTGTTTTTTATTACGTATAAATGAATATAGCATGAAAAGCATGAATGATTAAATTTCTGAAAAAACATATTACACGTAATACTTTTCCCAACATTTACTTTAATTTAATACTGAGGTAACAGTAAAGATATATGATACTTTTTCTAGCTATCGTTATTAGATCAACCGATTACCAATCTCTCAAAGCATAAGTTATAAAAGGTGTAAAAAGATACCTTTTTCTATGAAACGAACTTTCCTTCTAAATACAATCTTTTAAATTCTATGTTCTACGTAGTGTGCAATGTTTCCTTAACTAAAAATAAATAAATATAAATAAATAAACATCAGAAAAAGGAATAAAACATTACCTCGCCCTCATCCCAAAAAAAGATAAATAAAATTCGATCCAAATAGTAAAATGATCGAAATGATATGGATATAGATATAGAGAATGTTCGATTGGAGGAATCAATATAGGAGGAAAATAGAAAGACAAAATGTAAAGAAAGAGAAAAAATTCCATCGTATACATTTATTACATACATACATTATACACAATTTCATATTCGAGAAAGCCATGTCCTCGCTTAAATCTTTGCATTTAAAATAAGAGCTTGTTCATTTATGTCGATAAATAATTATGCCTGTACATATTACTGACGTAAACTGTTATATAATCAAAGATGATGAACTATCTTGATTGATCGTTACATTTTTTCCCTAGGTACAATGAGAATTGCAAAAAATTTAAACTTATCCAAAATTATAGAATAATATTAATATTATTTTACAATGTTGTATTAATATGCTTTACAATAATATAAGAGAATGTATTTGCCATAATTACTTGTATAAATCAAAACTGTTACATTTTGGATAAAGGGGAAAAATTCTTTAAACTTTGTTACAAATAAAGATATTCTACATTAGTCGTACATGTATTCGATGTATAATTATTTTTACCAAATCTACATTGCACTATCAAAATAACATTTTATAGATAATGTATCTTATTAAACGCTTATTCAGCTTTTCGAGTTCCTTAACATTATGAAATGCGAAAATTTTAAATTATGGGAAAGTATAAAAATATTCCACATACGTAACCTAACATTCCTATTACAAAAACGCTTAATTATCAAATTTAAACATTATTTAGATTTACGCGAGATAAATCTCTATTTCCTTCTTTGTTAAATATTAAAATTCTTTAAAAATAACACTAATGTGAGGCAATGAGTTATGATAGTTATATTAATAGACATTATTCGATATGGCTGACTGCGAATTGAAAATATAAATCTATTGAAATTGTAAAATAAATACTAAATTAGATTTTAAATCATTTTAGCTTAACCGTATGGAATAAGAATTCGATGTTTTCTCTTCGTTAATAAGAGAGAACCGTTACAATATTCGTTCAATGTACATGAATACCAAATTTAAATCTGAAGGAAAATAAATCGTAGGTATTTTTCAAGAATTGTGTGACTTTAGATATTGTCAAAAAATTCCATATCCATGATATTATGTCATCTTCAATTTCATTAAAATATTTTTTATAGTTTTAGAGGGAGGGATAGATAATTAAAAAATGAGGACGTGCATTCATTATATAAAACAAAAACAAATTCAATTGATTGTGTTCCTATCAGGCAACCAAATTTCTTTAGATTGTTTTTTGCATTATAATAATTGCATTGAATGTTCTAATGGCTAAACGAGAGACAGACCTTCCTGTTTCCTATGGCCCGTGTAATCGGGAAATAACTTGGTCAAGGGATTTATATAATTATAGATTCTAGCGTTTTCAGTTCAATATTCGATGATTTTATAATTTGCAGCTCAGACGGAAGAAAGATTTACATCATTGAACTATGCGAGAAAAGAGATCTTATACGTTCACAATATATGAAATATCGCCGATGAGTTCTAAATATACTGAATAATATTGTTGAACTTATGAACGTAACTTTATTCGGGGCAACAAAATCACAAAGAAAGTATTGTGCATTTAAGCTGAAATTTTTTGTCAAATTGGTAACATGTGATTACAGTTTACTATTCAATGATTTTATAATCTGCAGCTACTAGTGGAAGAAAAATAATAATTACTGAAATTTCCGAAAAGAGAAATTTAATATGTTAACGATATAAGAAATATCGTCAAAGTATAGTGAAAACTCTGAATGACATCGAGAAAAGTCTTAATGTTTTATTGGTGAGACTACTTACCAAACGACAAAGAAAATATAGTGCATTTCGGTTGAAGTTTTTGGTCAGATCGGTTCGAGCAATTATTTAGCTCATTATACCGTCATTCTCTTACCAAAATGTGAGCAAGAAATGAAATTCGATGTCGTCGAGTTTCGATCATCGAATTTCGATGTCACCGAATTTAATCTCTTGCCCATATTTTGATAGGTGAATGACTGTATAATGAGCCGTATAATCGTTCGAACCGATCTTACCGAAAACATCAACTTAAATGCACTATATTTTCTTTCTCCTTTGGTAAGTCGTCTCACCAAAACAACATTTAGACGATTCAATATGTTATTTAGAGTTCGACTACACTTTGTCGATATTTCTTATAACTTAAACATATTAAATTTCTATTTTCACAAATTTCAGTAATTACAATTTTTCTACCATCAGGAGCTGCAAATTATAAAATCATTGAATAGTAAACTGTAATCATATGCTATCAATTTGACCAAAAATTTAAGCTTAAATGTACAATATTTTTTTTGTGATTTTGTTGCTCCGACTAAAGTTACGTTCATAAGTTCAACAATATTATTCAGTGTATTTAAAACTTCTCGGCGATATTTCATATATTGTGAACGTATAAGATCTATTTTCTCGCATAATTCAATGATGTAAATCTTTCTTCCGTCTGTAGCTACAAATTATAAAATCATCGAATATTGAACTGAAAACGCTGGAATCTATAATTATATAAATCCCTTAAACAAGATATTTCCCGATTATACGGGCCATACTAAACAGGAAGCTCTCTCTCTCGTTTAGCCATTAAAACTTTCAACTGTTCAGCCATGTGCCGTAAAGATACTATTTTTATAATAAAAAAAGCAATCTAAAGAAGTTTGGTTGCCTGATAGGAACACAATCAATTGAATTTGTTTTTGTTTTATGTGATGAATGCACGTCCTCTTATTTTTTAATTATCTATCAAGCCCTCTAAAAATATAAAAAATGTTTTAATGGAATTGAAGATGACATAATATCATGGATATGGAATTTTTTGACGAAAAGATTGGAAAAGAAATTCAGTCGAGTAAAAGATTTCACTTTCCTTTTTTTCAAGTCATTTTCATTAAGTAAGATTGCTTTCAACGAAAAAGGGTGGTTAGATCCGGCACAGACAAGTGACAAATGACGTAGGATGACGAGTTCAGTTGCAGCTCGTATTTGTTTTGAGATGACTCTGGTTGTTTAGTATCTTTGAAGATCCATGAATGATGTCAACAAAAAGGAACCTTTGACGGACTCTGATTGTTACTGGATCATTGCGACCAGTCATATGACGAGTTCAGTTGCAGCTCGTATCGAGAAGAGATCTTATACGTTCACAATATATGAAATATCGCCGAAGAGTTCTAAATACACTAAATAATATTGTTGAACTTATGAACGTAACTTTAGTCGGGGCAACAAAATCACAAAGAAAGTATTGTGCATTTAAGCTGAAATTTTTTGTCAAATTGGTAGCATGTGATTACAGTTTACTATTGAACTGAAAATATTGGAATCTATAATTATATAAATTCCTTGACAACAATTTTTAACCGTTTTGATTATAACTTCTTGCTAATTGGTTAAAAAAATTATATAAGAATAAAAATCACAATATCTTTTAAAAATCATCGTTTTTTATCTTATTGATAAAACGGACTGACGTCAATAATTAAAGCGTATAATCTTTTATTTCGTAAAAGACAACGATTTCGAAATGTACAGTTTTATGTAAATAAAAAATATCAACGTTTCGAATCATCCTTTTTCATTTTACTTTTATGGTCCCTACCTTCGATACCTTCGATACTTTTTCTTTCTTTTTTTTATCTTTTTGTAAGTCGATTTTCAACTGTCTAATGGCAAATGATTTTGAGCCTTTTTTCTCTTTCTCTTTCTTTTTTCTTTTTTTATCGTTTTCTTTTATTTTCTTCTTCTTCGGCGAAATAGAGAAACGTGTTAGGTAAAAGTATTTTCATATAATAATTCACAGATACATATTCATATTCATTTAAATGAAATAAGATATATATATATATATATATATATATATATATATATATATACATCGGTATAAAGTAATAATCGTCCGTTCTATAGATAAGTTTTAATCGGATTGTTCATCTGTACCCAAAGACTGTTTACTATATGGCTCTCCTTTTTGTGGATGATTTGCACGAAAGAATATTCATTGTATACGAAGATAAAAGCATCGAAAGCTTTCCATCTTCGTAGTCCGTCTATTAATCCGTCCTCTAGGACAAAGTCTAATCGGTTTTATAGCAAACGGCAAACAA
Organism: Dolichovespula saxonica; assembly: GCA_911387935.1. Classification (NCBI taxonomy): domain Eukaryota; kingdom Metazoa; phylum Arthropoda; class Insecta; order Hymenoptera; family Vespidae; genus Dolichovespula; species Dolichovespula saxonica. The sequence continues at coordinate 1,559,530 of OU427009.1, forward strand.
CGAGAATATAGGTGCGTCAATACCAATGTCATATTGAAAGCCAATTGAATGCACTTATGTCAATGTGCATACATAGTACTTCATACACATGTAACTCCTTTTATAAGTGTACGGTCTCGATATTCGATATTTATGATGAAATTTATGATTCGTCAGAGGTTTCAAATGAACACAGACAGTTTCTCGCGTCTCACCGTTGTCTACTACACGCTCGATTGTTCGCAATAATTATCAGTAAATGTTCATATCAATAAATAACATTATGGATATACATTTAGCGTATTTATTATTGACATCATCACCGATTTACCACGTGACACTCGATGAAAAGACCTCGATTATTGCGATCAACTCTCTCTCACTGCGGTTGTTATGCGATCAGTTTTAAATAATATCTCGTAAAAATCTTACCAAAAAATACAATTGTCCTATTCAAATTTCAATTTCTTCCTTTTAACTTTTCGAATAAAATAATCGGTCATATAGAAATCAATCGTGTATTCATTACATAAAAGATTTCCCTCATCATGTTGAGAACGAAAGGTGGTCCGAATCGGTATGAGATACTATTTGTAATTTTTTTTCGATAAATCATTGACGGACATAATCATAAGCAATTTGTCTTCTTGATTTACTTATATGTGGTACAATTTTAATTTTATTATTATTTGTTTATGGTGCATACCTAATTAATTAGGTTGTTCGGAAAGTCATTTCGCTTTTTTCCATAATTTTTTTCTATTGTATTTTTTTACAGCCAACTTCACACTTAAGTCGCATAATCATCATCGTCATATACTTCGTCAGCTGTGTATATAGCCAATATTTGCTAGTGAAAAAGTTCGATTGTTTCTACGCAGTAGTCTTTGGTTGGTACACCCTTTCAAATATGGATAAGTAAAGAAACAGCATTTTCGGAATATTTTACTTTTTGTTTAGTATCGAAAAGGTAAAAATGTTGTTCAAGCAAGAAACAAAATTATCCGAAGTGTTTAGAGAAGATTTATCGTCAGAGGAACCAGCCAGTTTCAAAACTGGTTTGCAAAATTTCCAATCCGGCAATTTTAACGTTGAAGATGCACCCACGTTCTGGAAGGCCAGTTGAAGCTGACTGAGACACCTCGACAGCTTTTTGACCACTTCCTCCAGCAAGTCGATTTTCTCCCGGAATTCGTGGATGTGTGCGTTTGCTGTGAGATAGCAAATAATATATGTTATCTTCCCACTTTTGATACAAAAGAAGCCCTGGCAGCTTCCGTGGTTCTTCATCGGTATCTTGCCTTGCTCTTCAGGATTCAGATGGCCGCTGTGCCATGAGGATCGGAGAATCACAAGGTCGATTTGTTGTTCTTATATTGCTCTCTGAGCAAAGACAGATCTGCCTTCTTTGCTTGAGCCAGCTGATGCAGAAGATCGTTGGCTGTCTTGCTCCGATTCAAGTTCGCCTGTAGAATTCGCATCATTGTAGAAGCTTTTTGATCTTGTTGAGAGCTTCCTTAACACTTTCACTTCCGCATGGTTCACTAAAATTTTCTTCTCAGTCGCCGGAACTTGTATAAATACCATTATATGAAAGTCGAATTGAACGTATTATATCTTGGCGATTAATAACCGATAAATTACATATTACACTAAACACTTCAAATCCACAAGAAGCACAAACATCGCGAGAAATAGTGTAAAAAATTTAATAAAAGTTATGATGCAATAGTCTCGGGGCGGAAGTTTAAGCAATATTATTTCCGCACAAATCTTTCATACTCGACTTGCGTACATTACATCCAAGCTTCATGGCAATTCGTCGGCAGAAGCAAATTCAAAATGACCGTGATGGGAGCAGCAACGAGATAAACAGAACATTTGTAATAGCATCGCTCAATCCTTGAAAAATTCCTGTAATAAATATCTTATTCGGATCTTTTCGACTTTGAATATATTGAATATATTGGATATATTGAACAGTTCTCACCAATTAATCCTGACCACCTGCCTAGCAAACTGGTGACTCGTAACTGAAAGCTTCATGCCTTTCTTTCTTCCACCACCCTATGCCGTAGAATATTCCTCACCACAACCATTTTACCACGATCAATAGTTTCACACAGCTTGACCAACGAACGCATAGATCACGATTCTACATATGTACTACTATTTCCATCGAGTAAATAAGGTACCAAGCAGGGCCACGGGACCTTCTGCGGGACTGGGTTCAACAAATTTTGCGGGGTCTAAATACACATTCATACTACAACTAAAATTTAACTATGAGGAATTATTTATTTATAAAGCTGTTACATATTATATATTTCTTATAAAATGAATATTAAATAATTTGATGATTTTTATCATTCCTTTAAACTGAATAATCGATATTAAAAAAATGTCTTTCATCTGTCAATAGTATCATCAGGCTGTACAAATTTAATCAAAATCAATGTTTTTTAATTGGGTAATTTAAAAACGCGGGCCCGGGTTCCGATGAACGCGCTGAACTGCCTTGCGTCGTCTCTGGTACCTATTACCGTACATGAAAACATCTATGGACTTAATGATGTAGGAACTTGCAGACTCCGTACAGGAATAACGGAGAATATGTTTATTAGTCCAGTAATATAAGATTAAATATGAGTGACCAATAAATAAATATATCTGTGCAATACATTTAAATCTCTCTTGAAAATATTCTAAAGGAACAATGTTTATGTCCATTTATTCATTTTTATATTTATAAATGTCGAGTAATATAAAATTTGCAACTGAAATGAAATATTACGATGTGGTAAAAGGCGGAAAACGTCGGAAATTTTCAATGATTTCTAGAAAAAAAAAGCAAAGAGATATATAGAATTAAATTTTGCGATATACGTTGTGCATGCTTGTAGATCAGTTATTTTAGTATCTATGTTGTATCAATAATGAATATTACAAACCTGTACGCATAAATATTTCTCAAGTTGTAGTAAAATACATTTATAAAAAATTATCCACGGTAATTAATCGATACCTTACCCTAATCATATATATCAATAATTTTATTATACTCTGATAGATATAAATAAATAATCGCTGTAACGTCATGTTTTCAACGTTGATAATGCGATCATTGAAGATAGTTTATGAATTTTATTTTTTTTTCATTAGTTAACATTTGTTGGATTAATATTTCATTTCGAATAAATTCCAAGGGATTTCGAAATACTATATATATATATATATATATATATATATTCGAAATACTGTATATATAATGAGATAACTTTTTCCGTTGTATATTGCTATACAAAGAGTTACTTTTTCTATATATCTTTTAATTCTTTTATTTTTTCCACTCTTCTTTTCTTTCTTTTTTGTTCATTTTCTTCTTTATTTTTGCATATTTATTTTTTTTTTATAATTTCGAAACCAACAAACAATTTAATTGCAAATCACAAAATAAAAACATCACTCATCTTAGCTTCTTGATTAATAGTGATGGATGTTTCGCGTGCCAAGGTTATTCGTTTCTTGGTTTTACGTAAACTTTAATACAACTATAGAAAACGATAACAGTAACAATTATAATAGAAAAGTTGTTAACAATTAAGATCGCTTCTTCGTATGACGCGCGATTGCCGTCCAAACGACATATCGTATCATTACTTTGCTGATAAACAGAGTGTCTCCTATGAAACAAAGTTCAAACAAACATATGACTCATCTGTGCAGATGTGAGTCGATCTCTTTTGCCCCATTACGTATTGTTTACTAATGAAGCAGAATTACTGGATTTTAGACCAGTGATAAAGCCGTAACATTTATTGTGGAAGACCAGGCTTGAATACCTACGGAAGATAGGTTGACCTATTGTCGATAACTTTTTACCGACACGTGAACCATTAGTTAAAATTTTACCGACGACTCAAGTCATTGCTACCGTGTCATTTATTTATTTTCAATACTGTAATTGCGCGTTGCCTTTGAGTTGATAGAAGATACAAAATAATTTATGAAAAAATTTCAAAATAATTTTCTTAATTTCCAAACCAGCAATGACGAATAAAGTAATCATTAATGTTCGAAATAATAAATAATTTTAATTAGGAAATAATAAAAATAAATATTTATTATTCAGATTTATATATAATATTTGTAAAAATTGTTTATAAAATTATACCGCGACTTACTTTTTACTATTTATTGTCATTATTAAAAAATAATATACATATATTTTTATTTATCGTAAAGATATTTTCTTTATCTATCCGTTTCGTATATATATATATATATATATAGTAATTAATTTGTGACTTTATTCGAATCATCATGGTTTTATAGTAACGTAAAGTAGTCAAATTGTTAAGAAAATTCGAAAGTAAAATTTCGATTTGTTGCGATCATTGCAATAATTAAAAAAAAAATATAATTATTCTCAATGATTTTTTTGAACAGTCAGAATAGCGTTCTCCTCTCCCACCTAAAATTTCAAAGAAATGCATTCGGTATGATTATAATCGCAAATATTATTATTTATCGTTACTTTTTAATTAATCCTACTATAAACGTCTACTATAAAGTCCCAGAAAAACGAGCCAGGTTAAATCGATATATACCACTGTGATTTGTATCAAAAAATAAACGGCATATGATGCAAACTGAGCATAACTTTTTCTCTATGGCCAGACACCTCCGATCGGTAAGTATTTCTCGTGATATAGATAGCATCAACTATCTCGATCAGTTTAATATAAAAAAATTAAAAGAAAAAGAAAATAGTTATAAGAAAAAGAGATAAAAATAAAAATTATTATCTTTGTATCATTTTACATGGATATAAAACAAACTCCATTTGGATTCAGTATAGAAATTAGGACTCCTGAATTACAAATTTAGTATCGCCAATGTGCTACAATTTAATTGCCTCATATGTATTCCTTTAATATATAAACTCTAAGCAGACCTATACATTTTTCAAAATTTAATTTTAATTTAAAAACTCAGATCAATTGACGTGAACGATTGAACACGTATGTACTTATTTTGTCATAGAATTACGTATCCGAAGCTCGTAAAGAAGCCGTAAACGTGAAATTGCATCATGAAACGTATGTTTTTGCGTTGAAAATATTCACAAAATCAGAGAATTTGCTATTCGATACTGCGCAGACAGAACGCATGCGCTAATGTCATGTGTAGATGAAAATCAATACTGGCGGCACGCCCTTCTTCTCTTCTTATATTACCCATCTGCAGCTTTCAGACATTTTTAGCATGAGCAGACTCTTACTCCACGAGTGTTTTGCCAGATACATTACAATTAACATATGCCGAACAGTCTGTCTACAGGTATGAAATGCAAATTGTAAAATAGAAGGTTAAATTTGTCGAAATTACCAAAGACACGATTTGTTGAATATTCACGCATGAAACCACTACATAAAATGACAAACATTTCCATCTTTTAATGTCAGAAATTATCGTCATCATGTGTCATCATGTATATAAAATATAATTATATTCTTCTATTCCTTCTTCTTCTTATTTTTCTCTTATAAATATATAATTATATTTCATATTATAATTATGAGTACTACTAGTAGTGATTGTAATAATAAGAAGTGAACTCCTGCAGAAAAAACAATGATAAATTATCTCTGTGAGGAAAATCTTACGAATTATCTATTAAGGAAAAAAAGGATTACTTATTTGTTTAGTTTCATTTAAAGAAACCTACTGTCATCATGTAGCCTCGAACGAACCTAGAACACATGATTTACGCATCCAGCGGATTGCCAATACACTACACATTAATTGTATTATTTCTATTTCTTTTCTGTATAAAATCTAAGAAGAACTATAAAATGTTCAAAATTTAACAGTAATTTAAAAACTCTGAACAATTGAGGAGAACGATTGGACACGTATGTTCTTATTTTGTAAAAGAATGATATATCCGAAGCTTGTAAAAAAGCCGTAAACGTGAAATTGCATCGTGAAACGTATTTCTTTGCGTTTAAAATATTCACAGAATCAGAGAATTTGCTATGCGATACTGCGCGGACAGAACGCATGCGCCAATCTCATGTGTATACGAAAATCAATACTGGCGGCACGCCCTTCTTCTCATCTTATATGACCCATCTGCAGCTTCCAGACATTTTTAGTATGATCTATCTCTTACTCCACGAGTATTTTACCAGATACATTACAATGAACATATGCTAAAAAGTCTCTCTACAGGTATAAAATGCAAATTGTAAAATAAATGGTTGAAATTGTCAAAATTACCAAGGACGCTATTTGTTTAGTGTTCGCGCATAAAACCACCACGTAAAATGGCAAACATTTACTTCCTTTAATGTCAGAAATTACCGTCATCATGTTTCATGATGAATATAAAATATAATTACATTTTTCTATTTCTTCTTCTTATTATTTTTCTCTTATAACTATATTATTATATTTCATATTATAATTATAAGTAATAGCAGTAGTAATTGTAATAATTTGAAGTGAACTCCTGCAGAAAAAACAATGATAAATTATCTCTGTGAGGAAAATCTTATAGATTATCTATTAAGGAAAAAAAGAGTGACTTAGTTCTTTGGTTTCGATTAACAAAAAACACTGGCATCATGTAGTCTCGAATCTAACAAAACTCTCGAAATACGAATCTAGAGGATTGCAAATCTCAAACTCAGATGCATTGAGGTATACGATTTGACACGTATGTCCTTTTTTTGTCTTAGATACATGTACCCGATGTTCGTAAAGAAGACGGTAACGTGAAATTGAACCGTGAAATGCTTTTCTCTGCGTTGAAAATATTCGGGGAATCGAAGAATCTGCTATTTACGCATTTAAACATCCAGGCAATCGAAACTGCGTGGACAGAACTCATGCGCCAATCAAAGTTTATATGAAAATCAATACTGGCTGTACGCTTTTCTTCTCTTTTTATATGACCATTCTGCAATTTCGACTATGAGCTTGAACTGATTATTACTATGGACTACCTGTTACCCCACTAGTATTTTATCAGATTCATTACAATGAACATATTCCAAGAAATCTCTCTATATATATAAAAATACAAAGTTGTTTATAGATACCACCTTAGTGGGTAAAAGGTAATTATCAGCTAATATTACAACGTCGCCTTAGGAGTGAAACGGAAAGTCAAAAAAATGCTTAGAGTTTGTAACATTTCCACCAACATTTTCTTTTTGCGCTAATATTCTGATATTTATAGCAATCATATCCGTCATCCCGAAGATACTTCTTATTGGCCAACTATTAGTTTTTCTATTAACATTGAATATATGACATAACTGATTAGAAAAGTCGACTCCTCTTTATTTTTATTATATTACTGTATTATAATAGATTTTCGATTCTTATTGATTGCATTTGATTTTGTGTATGAACGAGACATAAAGTTAGAAAATTATTTCTACCACTCTTTTATATAGGATCACATTATTTAGAGCATGAATGGATTAACAATTTTCTATAATAGAGAATCTAAAATTAACGCAAAAAACTTAATGTGCACTCAGGATGTAGCACATCATAAATTTTACAAACTTCAACTTTACTCGATCATAACTAAACGACTGACACAGCGCGGACTATTCTGATAGTTGGTATATAAAAATACATATCTCAACTACACATAAATAGCTGTACAAGTCTTATTCAAAAACATTTACTTGTTTTAAATTGAGCTCAAAGTTGGTCTGGGTGTCTTACACCCCAAGTGCAGTACTAAGATTTATCGTAACAGACAAAAGGTTTCGCATATGAAAACTTCTTTCCAAATGTAAACTGATCGAAAACGCATTCGTTTCGCTTGCAGATGTTGCATTTGAAAATAATTGAAGGGTCGTAACCCTTTTGTTAGGTTACGTACTTCAGTTCAAAGAAATTGGATCTTGTAATCGGATTTACTGGATGGTCGGATTTACTGTAAGTAGTTTAACTGTCGCAGTTTATAAGCTTGAAATAGAGAGACAAAGAGAAAGATAGATAGAGAGAGTGAGAGAGAGAGAGGATTCTGTTTCTACTGGACATCCGTCGCCATTGGCAACCGCCATCAGCTTATCGATTTTTGTCAGTCCCCACCCCTCTCACTCTCTCTCTCTCATTCTCTCTCTCTCTCTCTCTCTCTCTCTCTCTCTCTCACTCACTCTTTCTCTTTCTCTCCGTTTCTTTCACCCTCGTCTAATGCTAACGAATCGGGTTACCCGCTTTTTCGTATTCTTCCTTTCTCTCGAAGGTATAATATGAGATTGTAAAAATACTATATACTCGATATTGAAATAGCCTTGACTAGAGGTGTAATTATGCTTTGAGAAAGAGAGAATAGCAGGGAGAGAAAAAATAGAATTGAGTGACCGGGTGAGTTATTAAACCTTTTTAGTGACAGGCGAAAAAGGGGTACCTATGCGAGAATAACCGGGATAATTTCACGGTTTTACTAGGGTTTCGAAAAAGGCTCATAAAAACCAAACAAAAAACAATATTTACATAATTCTAAATCAGTGTATTAAAGACAAAATAGGGAACAAAACAATTACACTTGTTTTTCTATATTCATTGAATATTATATAATATATTATTATTTATTGGCTATGGTAACTTCACTGAAATTGTTTAGTGCATCCCCAATATCGTTTCCTTGATTTGGTTCGTTATCACTCGTTTCACTATCAGTATAAATTCTACGTGGAAGATCCATTATGTGGTAGATCCGTCTGGTCATCCATTCGGACTAATTTCGCTTCATCCATGACGGTGTATTTTTTATAAAAAGGTTGGTGGCAAAATTTTATAAATCCTGTCTTGCTAATTGTTGGTTTGTCAATAACAAAAATGTTTGTCACAAGCGGGAAACAACGGCAATAACAAAAATGAACCTTTTTTAAACTGTCGCTGGGACGAAACGAAATATACTGCTCACGACAACGATCGAAAAAAAACTAATTGATCCAACGTTTCGCTACGTCAATGAGATCTTTTTTCGTGAGAGTCTTCAAACGGTTTATAAACCACTGCCGACTGGTTCCGATAAGGGCCCAACACCACGGCGATTCACGCCGCAGATCGGATGTCGTCTGAGTGGCGAGTATCGGTGTTTATGTTAAATATCGTTGGCTCCAAACGATAGTAAAAAGTCGTCGTCCACAAAGAGTTAAAACAAAACAATAATTTGTTAATCCTCTCGTAATGAAATATATTATAAATTTATTTATAAATTTATTTTGAGATGGAGTTCTCCCGCAATACAAATAGTAAAGCGCTACTGGAGCGGGCCGATATATCTGCTCCGACAATTCTCGCCAGTGCAGCAATAGCCAATATATCGACCTCCGGCACTAAAAGGGTTAAAAGTACATGGGAATAATGGATGCATTGGGAGATTTTCCAGTCGTCCAAATAATACGTTTCCGTACGACGAGGACACGTTCGAACGTGCTTAAACCCTTCTATCCTATACTGCGCGATGTTATACTAAATCTTTTAAATCCAAACCGTCGCTTTGTTACTTTGATTCTCGTTTTCTATCTATGTCAAAGGAAAGAAAATCTATTTCAGCTATTTACTTTTCAAAGATATTTCCTATTTTTTTGTTAACTTTGAACTCATTTCTAAGAATAAATCGACGTTGCATTCTTTGTAAACTAATCCATTTTGTCTTTACGAGACACTAATATAGAAGAAATCGAGGCGATAATATATTTATATGCAGATGTGTCGTATTGTAATTAGAAAGTACTATTAATATTATACCGATTTTTCATACGAAAGAAATTCTGGTAGGAATGAGTGAGCGTCTGTTCTATTACGCTTTTTATTAATCTATTTATAAGCATGTTTAGGAGAATTAATCGATCAAAAGTTGCGTCATATTTTTGAATATTATTGCTAGATCGGAATAGAGAGAGAGAGAGAGAGAGAGAGAGAGAGAGAGAGAGAGAGAATGTTGAGTCATCCGTGCTTGTTAATAACTGATGATTAATTAATCAAAATGCCGCCGTCATTTTTATTCTCTCCTAACATTTCGATTTTTTTTCTCGAAAAACTCATCGCCGTCTGTCATTATTTCTCTTCTCCTTTACTTTTCTCAGGATAATTACATTCTGTCATTGTTTGCTTCGATGATGGACGACAAAAGAAAAAGGAAATTAGAGGAAAAGAAGATTTCTTTTTAATATATCTTTCTATAATAAATATATCTTTTAATAATCTTTATAATAATCCTGGTGAGAAAATGAACTATATGTTTTGTGTGTTAAAAAAAAAAAAGAAGAAAATTGAATGGGAGTATTTTATCTTCGTTGGGTAAAGCAAATTATTAATCGAACTCTTTTCTTGTGTTATTTTCTTCTTTTTTCATTTTTTTCCTTAACGTTAAAAATAATAATATTTATTTTTAACATGGAATTTACGACAAATTAAATATGATATTTTTATAATATTAATAATTATTGATGTAACAATTATTATATTAGTAATGTATGTGTGTGTATATATATATATATAAGTTGTATATATACATATATAAATAGCATTTGCTGTAACAAATTCGATCCTCTTTTTCATGATCATCTGTTAAAGAAGAAATAAACGAAGTATAGAAAATTTGTAAATATCTATCGCTGATAACGTCCCCCACCCTGGCAATCTCAACGCATTCTTCTTCCTACCCCTCTTTCTCTCTTTCATCAACCCCATTCATATTGCGTTATATCCCTTCATCCTTCATCTCCCATCTGATTATAATTCGGATTAGCGAATTTCATCGAATGACTTTCACAAATGAGTTTCACCCTATATTATAACTTCCCTCCTCTTCATCTTTATTTATCTATATTTGATGAGGACCTCCGAAGGGAATGAAAGAGAGAGAGAACATCCAACGCCATTGCAAATCGCCATCAGCTTAGCGATTTTTATCAGTCCCTCTCTCTGTTTCTCTCTGTTTGTTTCACCCTCTTCCATCCCAAACAGAACGGGTTACTCGCTTTTTCGTACGCTTCGTTGCTCCCGAGGGAATAGTATGGGGTTATAGAAATAAAAATGTAAAAATAAAAAAATCCTGCCTTGCTTGTCTCTTTCATAAAATTCTCTAGATATTTCCTGTTTGAAAAATAAAGTGGATTGTGAGGTTAATTTTTTTTCCTTTTCTTTTCTATTTCTTTTTCTTTTTTCTGCTTTTTTCCTTTTTTTTTTGTTGGAAATATACTCTTTCAACTTACTTTCTCTCGAAGTAAACGCAATCGAATATTATGATTATACAGTATAATACTGCCTATAGATGTTGGAATGATCCACCAATCTAAAAAAAAAAAATGTTTTCCTTTTCGTGATATTGTCATATATGCATGTAATGTCTGCTGAAGGATTAATTCGTTGTTAATGTTTTATAATATAATTTTCAATTCGTGTTAAATGAAAAGAATAATTGTATAGTTTGAAAGTCATAATATAACTTGTATATTGATAATGTATGCTTCGGATGATTCTGTATAGAAAATTAAGTGGATTTTAAAATTAGGTGATTTCTTATTTATATTCCAATGACCTACTTTTTAATTTAAAAAGGTAACATACGTTACACAATGCATATATAACAATATTAAAATAGCAAGCCTCATCTAGTATTTGGATATATTAATGAAATAAATTGAATAATTTTTATAATCCATTTATTATTTTAATGATAAACATTTTGATATTTATTGCTGAATAAAGTTATACGTTTTTATTATATCACATTATATTATCATTTTAGAAATAATATATATATCATCATTTATATAAAGACGTATTCTACATTATTTATATACTAATGAATATGTAGTTGTATTAATATAATTTGATTCTGTAAAATTAGCGTTTAGGTGGATTTAGAGTTCCTAGGTAATATTAACGAACAGTTACTCTCTTTTCGACAAGTTTAGTCCAATTGTTTTTTTTTTCTGAAATTGAAAAACTACAAGTAAACTTGTAAATTACACAGAGAAAGCATTACATTTAGAAATTTTATACCTACCTAATAAATTCTAATCTATTTTCTAGTAAATATAACAAAATATTATATAATATATATAGAAATATAAATATTAATATGTTAAATATAATAATAATATTAATAATAATATAAATATTATTAATTATTATTAATTGACATTAATAATAACATAAATATATATATATATATATATATATATATATATATATATATATATATACATATATATATTTATAAGGTGTATTTTTTGTAACTCTAGCTGTTAAATACGGATCGGCTAACTCGGAATATTTATTCCTGGTTGATATATACTTTATTCATACAAATATTATACTTAAGATGTTACAACTTTATGTACCACAGGCCTTTCGTATACAAACGCAATTCAAAGAGTGCAGACCTTTCTGTTCGTCTGTCGACCGATTAGTCTCACCCACACACGTCACAGATAACTAATGCCAGAACCTTCCATCTTTTATTCAACTATCGATAGATTTACTTATCTCATGCTCATATACATACAGCTAACTGTCTCTGGAACCTTCTAACCCTTCTCTACCTATAGGTAGGTTTATCTCATACATACACCCGCACACAACTAACCAATTCTAAGACTTACCGTCTTTTTAATGGTTAGTTTTCAAAAATTGAAATATAAAACAAATGGAAATATAAATATATTGAATATTTGAAAAATAAAACGAAATGAATTCCACTTGACTACTTCGTTCTTTCAAAAAAAAAAAAAAAAAAATATTAACGTAACATTAATGAATGAAATATCAAAGAACAGTATTTATTATGTTCGTTTACTCGTAAAATTGAAAAAATAACTTTTCGCAAGACCTCGGTATACTGGGTTTGTCATTATTGAACTATCTGCCTTTTTTTCTTGAAAAGAAAAATAATATTAACATAACGTTGCTCAATGAAATATCAATAAACAGTGTTTACATTCTTTATTTTCGTTAACTTAAAAATAAAAAAAAAAAAAAACTTTCTGATAGACCAGATATTCCATTTATCATTATTGACTAGACAACGTGAATATTACAGTAATGGAATGAATGGCTGAACAAATATGTCTGTGGCTGTGTGTGTGTGTATACCTATGATGAAACAAATTTATTACAATACAATTGGAAAAAGAAATTGTTTAACTTCACCACGGATCCCTTTCAAGCCAGAACATCAACGCATTGAAAAGTTCAACTTGAAACGAAATTTATTAAGGTAGATCGAAGGAAATGATGGGAAACATTAAATAGGAGTTGCTTATCGACATTTTACCCGAAATAAGAGATATACCTTAAATAAAAAGAAAGAAATCATGATCGAGGATCTTTCGAAGCATATACGAGAGTATCTTGCTGATTCATAAATATAAGATCGTTCTAACTAAAAAATCTATTACAGGAAACATTTATTTATGAATTAACACTGATACAACTATAAAATATCCTATTTATTAGAATGACTATTTATATGTAAATCAATATGTATTTTAATGTAGACACTTCATTCAGAATATAAGACTTAATGTTAGTATTCGATTTGTTCGATATAAGAAATATTTATGTGAATTAATATTTACGTAAACAACTGCAAGGACGAATATTTATGTATGAGATGATTTACATGGTGAAATATATTAAAATCACTATTGGAAAAAATATATATATACATATATATATTAAGCCCAAGCACTTGCTTGTAGTCTGTCAAACATTTAAGCTTTTGTTTACGATCACGCTTATACGAAAACTTGATATAAAACTATATAATTACAAGTAAGAAGAATACATAAAATTTTCAATGAAATAGACTAGCGAAGCAATATCTATCAAGTTAACGCTCGTACCACGTTGTTACATCAGATCTAGTCAAAAACTTTTGACCGTAGGTTTTTTAGAAATTTTTCCTACACTCAAATACAACTATTATTATGAGCTATACATGTACTGAATATCGTGCGAAAACCAAAGACTGAATAGAATGTTAAGAATATAAATATTTGTTCATATAAAGCCCAATAACTAGATTAATTTTGTTTGTAATTTTAGTGCTATTATTTGTATTACTTATTGTTACGCAGATTTTTGTATTTTTCCAAGTAGACAAACAAAAATTATTTATTGTATAAAAAAAAAGTTTTCCTCCAATGTACTCTTTGCATTTTTTTCTGTCTTTTGTTACTCTTATCTGTACAGTCCCTTTTATCTATACAAGTTTCCCTGCAGGAATCTCACACAACTTTCTCTTTTGTCACTAACATTAACTTTATTAGTAACATACATGGAATACTAAATATGTATACCTATATCTACATAAATAGGTACATAAAAGGGAATAATAAAATGTAATATTTTGTAGAGTGTGTTTAAAAAGAAATATATAAAATTGAATAACAAAAAGTTATTTTTAGTAGTTTTTTAAAAAAAGATATATACATAATTAGAATTTATACGTATGTGTGTGTGTGTGTGTGTGTGTGTGTGTGTGTGTGTGTGTGTGTGTGTGTGTGTGTGTGTGTGTGTACTCATGTATATACTATATACACATAAATATACATATGTACATATTTTAGTATATATTATAGTATATAGATTTCCATATATATATTTTCTATACGTCCCAAACAATACAGATAATTTAGAGACAAACAGGGATATTTGAACTATTTGAGTGACATAAAAGATGTCATAAGATCGCCAGATATTAATAACCCAAATGACATTAACACTTTCACATCCACATGAATCACAAAAATTTTCTTCTATGTCACCGAAACTTTTTTCAAAGTGGTATATTAAATGTATAAATATAAAACATAAAATTTGCGAATAGAAATGTTTTGAGAAAGACTGAAATTTTCTTCAAATTTTTTGGAGAAATAGTGTATCTATTAGATATTGAATTTTGAAGAGTTGGTTAGCATTTCTAAACATGTTAGCATTGTTTGCAAAATGAATGAAAGTCAATATTTGTTTGAATCTTTCACGACTCATTGTTTCGTTAAATATTGGAATCTCTACCAGCAGATCTGTGGACCAATGATCATCTATTTCTGGTCTTTCTGCAAATCCCATTATAATTATCTACAAACTCTTCTACCTTACTTGTATTTATTGGATAAACAGTAAGACTCCGAGTGCCTCGAAAAACTTCATTATTCACAGGTAGATCAAATTCTGTCAAATCTAAATACATTTTTAAGTCGCTTTCTTCAGAGTCACTCCATAAAAGCCAGATTCATCTTCTGCTTTGCACTTCACTAATAATATCTGAATCTGTAGATTCTGTATCACTTTCACTTGTCTCTTCTAAATCACTATCCTCAGGAACATCATTATTATCTACTAAAGTGTTCTCTTTTTCGCAATCCATTATTAGGGAAAATTTTAATACTTACTGAGACAACAATCAATAACTGGCAAATATGAAGATGTGGATACTCCAAAAAGTCCTTCTATTAAAAATGAGGCTCCTCTTGTTTAATTATTTAGCATGTCACATGCATCACATTTATCTTGAATATATTCATATATGGAATGTCATTCATATATAGGTCCTTTAATATATTCAAATATTTGATATTGAGAGGATCCTGATGCTCTACAAATAAGAAACAGATTGAATATGGCAGAATATGTAGTAATAGATTTATACACAGGCTGTAGAAACAATCGCATCTATTTTCCTAACAAGAAGCTCTCATGCAACTAAGCAAATTTATGTTATGTAATAAATTTAATGTAATATTTTTCTGTCCATAAATAAATTTTATATTGGTTTGACAATATAATCCAATTTGATCAAAGTATTTTTTGCTAGATCATTTATATAAACAACTGAAGGAAACAAAACTGTACAGCATGAAATAGAATTATTTAATATGCCCACTTGTAATGTCTCAATAGGCTTGTAGGGTAAATCAGCCTACAACAGTATAAACTTTTTATTAATATTTTTCTACTTACTGACAAAGGAACCAATAACTGCCAAATATGTGGATGTATATATTCCAAAAAGTCCTTGCATTAAATATGCTGCTGGTCACTACCTTCTGTTACCTCATTATTTCATTTAATTGCTTAGTATGTCATTTGTTTCACATTTATCTTCAGTATATAAGCTACACCTGTTCCTAATATTCTACAATCAAATTTATAAATGTTTGATATAATCTTTTGCTTCTTGTGTTCCTGATTAATAAGTGTTTTTAAAGTTGGAGCAAAGTCCTTCTTGAATGGAAGAAAGATGTTACTGTTTCCTTAGGTTCGATAACTTAGAAAGGATTTCCTGAAAAAAGAATTTAAGAGTTTTATATTTATTATATTTAATGATGTTCAATATTAGCATTAATATACAAAGATGACTAATAAAAAAAAATAACAACATTAAATATAATTTTTGTACTAGAAGTTTATAATTATTTAAAGAAGAATTGAAGAACCTTGAAGAACCTTGCAGTTCACCGAAAAATAGCGTTTTGTTTATATCAAATAATTCGCGATAAGGATATTATGAGTAAAATGTTATTTTAAGAAATATGCATATATAGATAGTATAATTGCGCAAATCATTTTCTTAAATATTTGTATTCACTCAATATTATTCTTACACATAACGAAAGTATATCATTTTATAAAGCCATATGATAAAACGTATCTACCAACTTACTTTTTAAATAACCATTAAATATAAAATTAAGGCAACTTAACCAAATACGTTCATTAAAAGGCACCATTACTTCATCAGGTTTGCATTTATAGAAGACATTGTTAGGTGGCATTGCAGAGTATAGGCGAATTTACAAGCCGCGATTAAATTAAACAAGTTTTTCGTTTTTATTTTAAACATATTTTTAATTCGTATTTCTTTTTTCTTATTTTTGTATAGTTTATAAAAATATATACTTATATAGCATAGTCTCATAACACACAATAATTATAAAATATAGTTTTTATCACAGTGTACGAATAAATTAACGATAATAAATAAATAACGAATCGATTCGATTAACTTATTTTCGCACAGAGAGAAAAAGAGAGATTAAGAAAATGCAAAGTTGAAAGATTTAATTTAAACAATCTAATTTGAGGAAACAATCTCACGGGCAATTAACGTGGGAAATGCATAAATATATGTTATTAATGCTGTCCATTACCCCTCATTTTGAAATGGTTCACGCCATTAATGAGAACAGGCGTGATTCTTGACCGACTATGACGAACAAGGTCTCATTTTACAGACGGATGTTTAATGTATCGCGAATTCTTTTCGAATTTTTGAAGAAGCTTTATTTTCTTCGAAAAAAAGTTATTAACACGTGATATTTTTCGAGAATAGTTTATGCACAAAAATTTGAGAACAATAAGCGGTAGATTAAATCTTCGTCGTTTAAATGAGATCTTGTTCATCAAAATTGGTTAAGAATTACTACTGTTCTCATTAATAGCGTAAACGATGTCTACGATATTTTTGCGATGAAAAATATAATACAGTTGCGCTCCTTGATATTTACATCAAAAGAGTAGTTTATACCCCTCACTACTGATATTCATATACACGCTTGAATGAGTATTTATTCCGTGAAGTAGCGATTGGTTGCTTGATTATCACGTAAATAGCTGATGCTCAGATCTTTGACATTTCCAAACACTAAGAAATGCGTTTCAATGTAACTCACTCCGTCTTCTTTACGAGCTCTGAACAAGTGATTCTATGGCAAGAATAAGTGCATACTTATCCAATCGTTTATGTCAATGAATTTAAATTTCTAAAATATTATGAAATTATAAAAATTTATGATTTTCTTTTGGTTTTATGGACTAAGAAGATAAAGTGTACGAAAGAAGTATGTAGTGCATTGGCCGGCGTCTAGATGCATAACTCGGATAATTCTAAGTTCGAGGTTACTGGGATTTTATACATGGTTGTAGTGGTTTTTTTATATCGATTTTAACGAAACTACTGGACTAATTTTACTCATTTCCTGCTTATTATTTGATAATTTAAGTAATGTATTATTACTATGGATCTCTTATTATGTATATATTTCTTCTATTCGTGATTGACGTGATTTCTGTAGTATATCTATGCCATGTAGAACACAGCGGCAGTATTATAATTTTGTTCTAAGTCAAGTGCATATAAAGTGAATACGTTTGTCTACTATCGTTTCATTATTAATAATTTCTGAACATATATATTATTTATTATTTTTCATAAATATCAAAACATGAGTTCGTTTCTATATTAACTACGAGATTTTTCGCTTAGCGCTAATTTGTTATAGTTTGCTCCGTAGGAGTTGATTTCATATTATTCCTATTACTACTACAATTACTATAATAGTATGTAATATAATAATATAATAATGAAAACAGTAGCGAAAGAAGAAAATATGTTTCTTATATAGTGGATTTATGCGTGATTTTATGAACGATTTTCACTCTTTTTTAATCCTTCCCATCGCTTCATCTTTATTTCTCTCTTTTTTTTTTTGAAAGGTCCGAAGAAGGAGTTGAAAGAGGGAGAAAGTGAGAGAGAGAGAGAGAGAGAGAGAGAGAGAGAGAGAGAGAGAGAGAGAGAGAAATATTCAAAGAGATAGACAGAAAGGGTGAGACTATATTAATGAAAGACACGAAGAAAACGATTTCTATAAATCCAGATTACTAACAGATTCTGTTTTTGTAAAAAGTTGCTAGGATGGTGGTGGAACAGAATGTTCTTGGCCTTACCCTGCTTGGCTATCTCTTAGGGTAACGGATAAATGGTTATCTCGGTTTTGTGCTCCCATAAAATTGGTTGTATTGGAGGGAGAGACCGTCGAAAGAGCGGACAAAAGAAAGGAACAAGAAGAAGAGACAGAAAAAAACAATGCAGCCTCTCAAAATGAATATTCAAAAGAAGAACATAGCTGCATAACATCCCTCGCTGCTCGATGGACCCTTTCGGAAAACGCTCACCTGCGGCTTAAAAAAAGAAAACAAAGAAAAACGATAGAAGTAGTGGGGACGATGAAACGAAAAAAGAAGAAAAGAACACAGAAAATCATTCTCCTGGATTCTATGGTTGGGTAATAAAAAGGAAGAAAAGTAGAGGGTTATGTTGAAATAATAGCGAACGATAATGCTAGGAATATAAAGTGTACACCTACAAACTTTTCGGGTGAATAGTGGTTTTGAAATAACGTCAAGCATAAGATATGACAGGCGTAATTAAATAAAATTACGGAATTGAAGCGAAAAATACTCTACCCAGGCGGGTACCGTAGAGCATTATCACCGGAATTTAATGTATCTTAATGAGAATAGGTTGTAGTCCTTTTGAATAGAAGTTACGTCACTGAACGTGTTAAAATCGTATCGTCAATATTGGTACATTACATTGTTTAAATATAGATATGAGAGTAGAATCGTTGATTTCGTGCTGTTATCTAGTAACTAATAGAATCAAGCATTAAACTTTGTTGGACATTCATTAATCAATTCCTTTTATTTATACGATATTTATCCAGAAAAATATTCAGTGACAATTTCCTTTCATCATTTCTCTTCTTTCTTCATGTCGCGTGCTCTCCTTCTCTCTCTTTTCCTCAAGAATAAATCGTAACGTTCCAGCAAGAACTTTCCGTATCCTCCGTGCTACAATTAGAATTCCACTTTGAAGAGAGTATTAGTAACCAAGTGAAGTTGTATTATATTCCTGTGTCGAGGAAAGCTTCAGAATTTCAAAAGAATGTTAACCAAAAGACAGAAAGAGGTGAGGACGGCGGCGGAGAAAAAGAGACGAAGGGACATTATAGTTTGCAGTCAAATTCCAAATGAAAACGGTCTCGACCGTTCTCGTTGGAGGGTTGTAGCCAATCCTGTGACGGCACTACGAGCAGGATTTTGAATCGGAGCTTTCCTACCAAACGAAACGCCTATCGCCTATTATGGTGCTCTTAACGATGTCAGTATGAGTTAATATGATATTCACTTCCATCCCAAATCCGTCGATCGATAAAATGTTTCCAGCTTTCACTCCCTCTCACCCTCTCCCCATTTCACCCCCTCTTTCTCATTAATTCAACAGTTTACATGGATGCTATTAAGGTTTAAAAAATATTTATTTTTAATAGAAGTAATTCAATGCTTGCGATATATCGAAATCTTATGAGATGCGAGTACTAATGAGCTAATGGTTGCATAACACAGGACTTTCCGAAATCTATCCAATTTAATTCGAAATAAACATCGAAGTACGTACATTTTACATTGCTAATCATACTTTAACAGATAAATAGATTGGATATTATATATTTATAAATTAATTTCTTAGAGAAACGGACAGACAAATTTTCTATCGCACTTATGATTGTCATTATACCTATGTACATATTTCTTATTTATTCTTATTTTTTTTTATATTATTTCTTAATTATTATATATATATATATATATATATATATATATATATATATATATATATATATATATAGAGAGAGAGAGAGAGAGAGAGAGAGAGAGAGAAAGGGAGAAAAGAACAAACAGAAATAGCAGGAGAAAAAGAGAGAAATAAAAAGGATGGGTCTAAGGGAGGAGCAACGAAAGGCGTTACCTCTGGCTACCAATCCTTTTCTTCTATTGGCGTCGAATATAGTCCTCAATGGCGCATCGCAACGCGCAGTCTCAAATTCGTTTGGCCGCTCAATAAATGCCCGCGAGCGAGCAGGGATCAGTTGAGTTGAGTACGAGATTTTAAGCTGGTCAGTAGTGCAGAGCAGAAGAGTGCGGCTTCTCGACCGATGGACAACGGTGTCCATTATTTTTTACGTGACACGACATCTTTATTATTACGTCATTATTACAATTGGTAAGTACACACGTTCACATTTTTTCTATTTGTGTATATGATTAATTTGATTTTTTTTTCGTGAAAGAAGTGATTAA
This sequence comes from Dolichovespula saxonica, assembly GCA_911387935.1. Taxonomy (NCBI): domain Eukaryota; kingdom Metazoa; phylum Arthropoda; class Insecta; order Hymenoptera; family Vespidae; genus Dolichovespula; species Dolichovespula saxonica. The sequence goes on from OU427009.1 coordinate 1,580,485, forward strand.
ATTTTCGCCATGAATCTCTATCGTTATTCCTATTCCTATCCCTATGTATCTATATTCCGCGAAAAAAAAGAATCAAGAGGAAAAAAGAAGGGAAACAAGATGCGTTGTACACAGTCGAGGTATAATCTACGAAAGAATCGTTCTCATTCATATCGGAGTCAGGAGCTCGAAAAAGTGTATTATAATACGGTACGTTATTTGAAAAATAATTAATAGTTTGCTCGTTAAAATTGCCGAAACGATTCGTTCTCGTTCGTTCGACTTTCGTTTTCGTGGTTTATCGATTGTGTGATTTCTCTTTCGTTTTTTCTCGATTGCTTTTTTTCTTACCTCCCCGTCTCTTCCTTTTCGTCTTCCTTTTTTGTTAACCATCAGTGGAGAAATTCTTTTTTTTATATATCTCCTTAATTCATGGATTAGTCTTACATTTGCAGACTTCTTACATGGCATGTATTGGTTTGATTACACAATCATACTTTCACATCCACTCCTTAGATTTATTCGTTCCTCACTTTGCCCGTGCTCTCGTGGGAGTACAGGACAATCGTTCAGTGGGTGTACTCTATGTAATCTTCGCAGCAGTGGCATCGTACAGTCTTACATCGTACAGTTTTCATGAGAATTAATCCTTTTCCAGTGTATCTCGTTGATAACTTCAATTGTTCCTTCTACTGATAGAACTCTGAGCGATATCTTCTTTCTTGTTATCGTTATTCCTGTTCCAAGAAGAAACGATAGTCGACGGAGAAAAGAAATAAAATGAGAAATATGCATGGAGAAACAGGAAAATTAGTGCGGCTGGCACAACTTTCCGAAACCTCGCTATTGTTTGGCCGGTAACTACTTCGGAAGTTCGTAGATGAGCGAAGAAACGAAGCTGATCAAATTGTGCTGCCGAGGATTCCTTTTCTTGTTTTGTTTTTTTTTCTTCTTTTTCCATTTTTTTTTCCTTCGGAAATATAAAAACTACAAGTATCGTTATAAATTTACAAATGCGAGTACAGTCGAATAAAAGAGAAACGATAACGGAAACAAGAGAAATATTTTTCTAGAACGATGACTCTTTAATCAATGTTCTTTGATATTTCGTCCGCGACTCTTATACCATTTATATAATAATATTTGATAAAGACCGGTCGAACAATTATCGTTTATAAAGCTTAGTCGTACGGTAGAAGGGAAAGCAAAAATACGATACGTTTGTCGCGTTGTATAAAACTGTACGCTATCATTTAGGACACGTGTCTCCGAGCGCGTTGCTTCGTAACAAATTGTAAAGACACCCTCTTTCTCTCCCCGTCGCTCCCCTCCCATGCTTCCCCCTCCCTCCTTCGACCTCTTTCTCTCTCTCTCTCTCTCTCTCTCTCTCTCTCTCTCTCTTTCTCTCTTTCTCTCTCTGGTAAATTTAATGATAGGTTTACTTCTTGGGAACACCAGCTTACGTTACGAACGAGAAATCCTCTTTGGTATCTTACGAGAGAACTCGATCTCGATTTTGTCTTCGTTTAATTCTATATGGTCTACGAGCTACGTGTTCGAACTAAGTTACAAGCGTGGGAAATGTATGAAGCAAATTGCAAAAAAAAAAGCTTTTCCTTGTCGGTATAACGTGTAAGACGACTAGTTTCTTGAAAGTGATTCATAACAATGTCCGATTCGAAGAATATACAAATATGTATTTCACTTTGTTCGCTTTCAATAAATAGACGATAGTTAATATTTGAAGGCAGCTTCTCTCACTTATCGTTTCTCAACTTTGAGAGATACTGGAGAATCGTGTTTCCTCATAATTTTGCTATTTCTCACGAGAGACAGCTTTTCTTTCTTCCTAATGAATCGAGTATCCGACATCGTTACTCATTTATGAGTTAACAAAAATAATCGTTCGAAGCTCGGCTAGAACGTTGCTGCCTGTACGTACGGACTTATTGATTGCAGAAACATCGCTCGTTAAACTCTAACTTACGAGCGTAAATATCTGCCATAAGAAAGTCGTAAATATCTTAAAAACTTTAACCGGACAGTTCTAGCCCAGTCGAATCTTCGTGCGAGATGGTCTAGAGCTTGGTGGAGCATAAAAGTAGAAGAGGAAGAAGATTAAGAAGAAAAAGGAAAAGGTAAAGAAAGATAAAAAGAAGAAAAAGAAAAACGAAAAAACGAACGCAACGTCGATGGCGTCATTTTCTTAACTTTATGCAAAGATCTTTGTGGTCGAATTTGTTACTCTTCTTTTCTCTTCGCGGAACTCGTTGTACACGTAACAGGATATTAAAGCGGAGAGAGTTGAAAACTTGGAATGTCGCAACCCAAGACGTAAAAATAACGCACGCCTCGAAGAATATCCCCATTAAGTGGAACGTTTCGATCTATGTAAAACGTTCTTCCGGTTTCTGTCATGACGTCAAGCTCACTTGAAACGTAGACATAAGCGTGCTATTGCTAGCATTTTTCACCCTGCTAGTGTTGTGTACGGTGGTCGTTGCGTTGCTTGACATCCGTTTGTTCTCTTCGAACCCCAATCTTCTTCGCAGCGCATAATATACGCGGCTTTTTAGAACGAACAGAATGAAGATCAATAGTCCTTGAAGGCAATTATAGATGTCCGAAGCGTAAAATAATTCTTTTTGCCATTGCAAATTCTCTGTGTACTCATTGAGAAGGTTCGAGACAATCTCTAATATCCACGACATTCCCAAAACGATGAACAGCTTTATGCTGATGATCAATCTACAGAAAATGAAAAAAGTCTTTGATATAGGAACCAACTTAACTATAATAAGATCGTAAGATCGCACTTACTTGTTTCGATAGGACTGGAATCGTTCGTTTCTAGCGTCTGCAGGATCTGCGATCACTCTGTTTATTTCAGCTTTTACCTTGTTGCAATATATAGATGTAATTACGAAGAAGATGATGTTGATTAGAAGTTGAATCGCCACCGGTGCGATGAAGAACAAGAGTTGACCATGAAGATTTCTTCCCACTACGAAGCAACGTCGAAAAAGATGTTTCAAATTATGAATCTCCTATATGGTAGGAACAAAAATAATCTTACGTGAAAACCAACAGCTTCCTTGTCCGAAGTTAGGCCGCAAATATATTGGAAAAAAGTTGGTGTGATCGATCACGATACCCAAGACGGTGATAAAACAGGCCAGGCCCCACGCGTACATGCAGTACCAGAAGAATCTTTTCCTGTGTCCTCTTCCTCTCGACGATGTGTTTCCACGCGTACCACTGAAGGAAAAAAGAGATAAGAAACGTGCGCCTCTTGCCTTTTTCTATTCTCGAGGAATCTTCGTGTTACTTACTGCGACGAGGAATAAGAATTTTTTTGTTGGTTGAGTTTACTTCGCCTCCCGACGACGTCCTTGAGAAAAAGAGTCACACAAAGGAATTCGTCGTATTTTTTCATACAAGATTATTCTCGATAAGTAAAGAAACATGACATCTCATAGATTTTTCATAGATTTCTCCGAGAATTCCTATAAGCTCGATCGAATTTAGGCTTTGAACTTGGGAAAGCTACGTGGAACGATCGTCAGCGTGGATCTATTTTCTTCGCGTATTTACAAATCTTTCGTCTAGAATAGACTCTTGAAAACACAAACAGTTACGGCCACGGAACGACGAGAAACAACGTACGTCCTCCGCCGTTCGATTCGTCGATTCTAAAAGTGCCGCTAGAAGAAATTCGCAAGCCGATCGTTACGCGTCAAAAAAAAAAAAAAAAAAATAAAAACGGCATAGAGAGCGACTTTCTTTCGACATATTTTTTTACACTTGTCCATTGGACACTCGGAATAAGAGAAAAAGATCAACCTCTTAAATTTGCGAAATAAAGTTTAATACCTCGAGTCATCGATAATATTCAAATATGCCAATAATGTTATTTCGATTCGTATTAATATTTATATCGTAAGTACCATAAATGCGAGGATTAAAGAAATAGAATTCATCCGTGTTTCGTTTTAACGGTGTTCTTTTGTAATTGAACTTTCATAATAGATAGCGACGAACGTGCAGTGAACGATAATTATGCGTTAATTTAACGAATTTTCCATAAACTCGTAGAGTAATTTGGTTACGCACTTTAAACGAGAGAATGAAGAGAGGAAGAGAGAAAGAGATAAAAAGGGATAATTAGTTGAAATCGCTAGGAACTGACCACGTAATATATGCCAAATTATAAACGTACTCGTAGCGACGTAATCTACGTTTACAACGCGTCACGGTAAATTACAGCGTACCTTAATATTAGAAATATTTACGAATGTATAATGAATACGAATGTACTCTCACATTCCTTCTTAAAATATAATCTTAAAGTAAATGCCTTGGAACGAAACCGGACCGCATCATACGTACGCGCTTGCAGCGAGCGCGTTGTCGGAGTCGCGTTCATTAGCGCAGAAATTAGGGAGAGCTTCGGTGCATATCAAAAAATTAACGCGAATGGTACGACTGCGATACATCGAGACGTCGAGACGTCCAGATTTTGAGATGTGAAAATTAAAAATGTATATATAATATTCTCCCAGCTATTCGTCTAATCTTGGTAATATTATTAAGTAGAGATCGTTATTTCAATTAACACGAAGAGAAAGTTTTGCTAAGAAAATGTACTTCAGATGATAATCCTCGTAGCGAGTAATTCTATACTCTCGTTTCGAAGAAATGAAATATTTCCTAGATAGATCTTACAAAACGAACTCGATATCGACGTAATATTTAATTAAAATATCTAAAGTAAGTAACTGCGGATGAGCAAGGAAGGAAGGAAGGAAGAAAAAAAGGAAGGAAAAAGAACACAAGATTCACGAGCCACGGGCATCTAATATAATCCTTATCGATCCAAGACAACAAGGAACAAGGACAAGAAGGATGAGTGACTTATCGAAAGCAATTTCTTACCAGAAAGTCCACCATATGTCGTAGCATATGACGTTGAGCCAGGAGAAAGCCGAGAGGAAGGAGAATAGCATCGTGTAGCCTGTAAAAATGAAAGTACGGGTATTAGTTAAGGAGATCTTTAAATTCTATATGTCCAAGATGAATAGGGAGAAAAAATTTGATCGAATAAAAAGATCGATCTTGGACGTTTACGAATAACCGCTGTAATTTTAGCTTTCCGTGAAAGAAAGTAACGAAGAAAGACCATTCGCTTTTTCGAAGCTCTCCTCCATACTAAAACGGTTTCGGCGATGTGACGTTTGACGCAGGCACACGCTCACCTAAGAATATGCACGATATCGGGAACATCGGACCATATACAATAGAGTCCGGATTCATCCAGGGCTTCGCAATCAGACAAAGGAAAGCCGAAAGGAGGCTGGCGACATGGCACATGATAATCTTGCCATGGAGATTCTGGAGAACAGGTAGACAAGCGTAGACCACCAACGTTATAAACAAAAATGCGCAGCTGATCAACTGAAGTATTCTATTAATGCTGCACCTGAAAGCATCAAAGTCGACCGTATCGTATAAAAGGAACTATCTTCTTTAAACGACTAGCTTTGAATAGGATTTGGTTTATTCGAACCTAGCATCGACGTTCTCGGAATATGTAATCTTTAAATAAACCTCGATCGATGTGCTATGACAAAACGAAAAGCAACTTTTGATCGAAAATGTCTTTCAATATATTTTCATACTTTTGACATAGGCATTTCGAGGTAAACGTTCTCTCTCTCTCTCTCTCTCTCTCTCTCTCTCTCTCTCTTTCTCTCGTTCTCTCTCCACTTGCTCTTCCAACATGTTCTTTTCGTCTGCCATACGTCTATCGTTATTTATTCTTCTCTTGGAAAATATACGACTCGTTCGTTGTAAACGTCTGCTAGTGAGTTGTGCGAGGGGTTGCAAAAGGGACACGAAACGAGTCAGCAGCGTAGAGAATCAAAACTCGACCTCCGTTCTATGATGGAATCGAGTTTCCGCTAGAATTCTCTTTTCTACGACCGTATCCATCCACGTTATACGCCCACGCGCATGCACACATTAGACAGAGGGAGAGAGAGAGAGAGAGAGAGAGAGAGAGAGAGAGAGAGAGAGAGAGAGAGAGAAGAATTGGTAAAGCGAGGAGGAACCGTTTTCACGAGGTTAGATCGATAAGAAGCTAAACCGGGATAATAATTATTCTCAAAGGAGAACCGTGTATCTCCGTTGATATCGAAACGGGTTAAGATCTTGGGGCCTTTGTAAAATCGATCGCGCGGATTATAAGGTACCCTGTAAGACGAAACTCATTAACCTGTAACACCGGATAATATGTAGATGAAAGGGAAGGAAGATGATACATACACGAGTTGTAAAGCGAAAGGTAGTAATATAATGATATTAAATATACGTATATGTATATGTACGTTGCGTTCGAAGCAGCGTGATATCGTCAACTTAGGAATCTGAAAATAATAAATACCGATAGAAACGAGATAACGCGAGCGCGTACTAACGATAGTTAATATAGTATAATATAGTAAATATTCACATAGTGATTCACTAGTTAATATAGTACATATTCACATTAATTACTCAACAATGATGATTGGAACGTGCGGCCATAATCCCTACCACGACGATCATAAATAATAGCTCGTTCTCCGCGTTATGCGATAATACATTCGGTAAAAGTCCTCGTTAATTCCGACATTTCGTTAGTTTTTACCTTATCGATAAATGCATTTTTCTAGAGTATTATTGTTTATTAAATATAATTATCATTTTCTAAACCGTATGCATGCGTATTTATAAATAGGATTGGAAGAATTAAAAAATAAATAAATGAAGACGATCGTCGAGTCAATCGCATTGAATCTTGGAGGACAAATCGAGTAAGAGAAAATAAGAAGAGAAAGAGAGAGATAGAGCGTCGATAGTCGTACTTTACTTCACACGGTTTCGGAACCAGATATAGGCCGAAACATGCGACCGGAGAAAAGGTGTATGCGAAGGTGGAGTTGTTGTAAATGATATCCATGCAATACGCGTCGTGATCGTGAACCACGTAATCGGACATGTTGAGGTATCCTTCAGGAGTAATGCTCCAATTATCGTCCAGAGTCAAGGGATACATTCTGTAATTTCCGCATGTGTTGTCAACGAGCAAGCCATAATCTATACGGGGAAAAGACAAAAATAAGAAAAAAAGTAGTCATTGAGTTTTAGTAATGATCGTGGTGACCAACCTTCTTTGAAGAAATCTTGGTGAATCGGCGATTTCAAAATCTGCTCGTGAAACCCGATCGGTGTGATCGGGTAGTCGTACAATTTTGAACATTCCAATCTATCAGATAGAAGAAATTGGTCCTCCGGACAGCACTTTCTGATGCACGGCTTCTCCGAACAAATTTGTTTATCTCGGCAGAGCTGTAGGATCAGCTTGCCGTTCGAGATCGTGGATTCCGGATCGATTAACTCGACGCAAGCGTTCTCTTCCGTCAGCTTGATCTCTTCTTTCCTACGTCCGTTTTGGCTCAACGACAGTGTCGCCTAGAAATTATATTGCCGATACATTTCAGTGTCGATTGTGTTTCGAGTATGTTTGTTGAGCGTATAGAGAGGGAAAGGAGCCTGTATGCTCGACATATCGGATGAACACTTAATAAAACTTCCTTGCAATTTGTGGGTCATGCGTCGGAATAATGCCGCGAGGAAGACGAATAAGAACGACGAGATGATTCGATCATAACTCTTCTGTTTCTCAAAGAGAGAAAAAAAAGAGAGACGGAAAAGAAATGTTATGCGATATAAAAGCAAGAGTACACAGAAACACGGAAGTCTCGTGATCACTCCTTTTATTATCTTTCGAAAAAATAGTAAATGATTCTTTCGAGTTTCGCGAAATCGGCGAACAGAAAGAAGAATGTATGTGTGTCCTCGTCGCGATACCTCAAACCTACGATTTGTATAATCGCGATTCTTCCTCGACATTAATCGGACGATATAGATATTTGTTTATCGCTTGGAGGAAGAGCAAGGCTCTTTCGATCGAAAGACCGAAGACAGGTAGTAAGGGACCGGAAAGAATCGTTGAGGACACAAAGAATCCAGAAATTTCGAAAGTATAGAATGTTAACCGTCATTATGTAGCGATCGATCGAAAGTTCGTTCGCCTTGAAATTCGTAGCCGCTAACGAATACGTTTTCTCTCCTTCGTCAGAATTCCAAAGCGATAGCGATCGAGTTCCAACGCGCAACATAATAACGCGAATAAACGCTATCACTGCCCATACGATTGATTACTAATTAACATAGCTAAATGATATATATATATATATATATATATATATATATATATATCTTTAATAATTGTATTTGAATTAATTAATTGCTCGATGACTCACAACGAACAGGACTTTGTGTTACACGCGACGGCAAGTTACAACAATTATTTTATTATCGCACGGTTGACATGCGAATGCTTCTATTTTTCCAAAAAAAAAAAAAAGTAAAGAAAAACATTTCTGTCAATGTTGAAATATCTGTACGAGGAATATCGTGTCAAGCTTCGTAACGATAGGACGAAGAAACAGAAATTCCTTTATCTGGTCCGACATCGAAAGTAATTTCCGCAATACGGTGGTCCCTTCATCCTTGCGGAGGAACCGTGCCGTTCGAAGTATCCACCACACCCCGCAGATTCTCCAACGATGAGTCGGATTTATTTACCGTGAGCGTTCGTTTTCGCAGCAGCGGTAACTACGGCGGTAAAAACGGTGGCTGCCCTTTTCTTCCTCTCCCCACTTTCTTTTCCTTCTTCTTTTTACCGAACTTAGGAAGTTTTTGGAACTCCTCGAGACTCTGACAAAAGATCCTCGCGAGGGAGCAAGCGATCGAGTCGATTCTACTTTCGTGCGACGAGGCATGTTCGATTAGCTTCGACTCACCAGAGAGAAAAAAGAAGAGAGAGAGAGAGAGAGAGAGAGAGAGAGAGAGAGAGAGAGAGAGAGAGAGAGAGAGAGCGGAAAATAAGAGATTCCCAGAGATCTCTCGCATAAGAATCACGCGCGAGAGAAAGGATTATTTTAAGAATACCTCCTTTTTTTATTTTCACGCGCAAAATATTTTCGAATCGATATTTCCGATGGGTACAATTAAGAATTACCTTATCGAAAATTTCGTGGATTTAAATGTCAATAGAATCATTAGCCGTTGAAGGTTTTTTTTCCTCCTCGCCCGACTCACGATAACTACGAAAGCGAGGCTGACGTGATCTTCACGTAAAAGTCAGAGGTAGTTTCGAGAGACGAAATTTCCTTCGTCATCCGTCGTGGATAAGAAGCTGCCGTTCCTCGAATATCATTTTTGGAAGAAAAAGAGCCGGTAAAGATAAACTCGTGAGGCGTTAATTTGGCTCACTGTTTGACTTGACTCTGTTGCGAGAGATTCGCTTCAAGTAAGATTAATGTACCTGTCGTAATTTTGTTTGTAATGAAGGAAAGGAAGGAACCGTATGAGGGACCGTACGACGATACGAGAACGATGTCATCGCGATTGGTTAACGAAATTCTCCGGCAAACGATGACGACGACGATGACGACGACGTCGTCGAGTTTCGCTCTCCTGGATCTCACGACTTGTCAATAAGAAAAGTGAATAGGGGCGTGGATGTTAACGAGGGATCGGCTTGGCTCCTTCTAACACGATCTTTGCTTATATCGAGTGCTTTTCTTCTATCACGACGTACGTTGCCCTCGTAATAATCGATTCTCTACGAATACGTGTGTATATATCTCCGGTAAGAAAAATCTTGGGGCGTTGTAATATAGTTTTAATTTGAAAAAGTTACAGCCTGCGGAAGAGAGTAAAAGAAATAAATTTACGAAGATAGTTAAACGAGAATCTAAGCCCTCGAATAATCGTTTAAATTTACCGAGTATCGAACTATCGTTTAACACGTTCTCCCGATATCGGAGATTCTTCTCCTCTATTTTGTAGTTTAAAACTGAGAAGCAGCGTCTAGAGTCTTTTTATCCGTAACGTAGATACGAATTTCAAAAAGAATGCCGTGTTGATACGGTGCCAATCCGTGTAAATCGGATAATTTAGCGATTTAACTTTTAACAGGTGTTACGTTCCTCACTACTAAAGAATGGCACACGATTGAAAGATTGTTTACTCCGATGTATCTTATTCCGACAACGACGTTCGCGAAACCAGTTTTTCTTCTTCACACGGAATAGCTTACGTATCCGATCGCACAGATTATTTTTAATCTCAGAATTACTTCACGAGTGATCCTCGGCCATCAAGGTTACGAAAGAATTCCCCGCTAAGTAATAAGATATATGTGCCTACGTAATCGAAAACTTCCGAATGATATTTCACTTCTTTCGAGACGATCGAAGAATCAGGATCTCGATGTTTAATAATCTTTCCACAAGACGGAATAACAAAACAATGTTCGTGTGTGTGTGTGTGTATGTATGAATGCACATACTGGTGCATTGTGTCGTCCATATGATGAACGTAAATATTTATTCTCATTCCGTCGAGCTATGAATTTCTGTCCGTTTTGCATCGTATCGACGATAAATCTCATTCCAAGTTGGAATCGTTTCTCGTTACTTTGATCTAACTCTCTATGTTCTTGCAGAGAATATTTTACATGTATAAAATAAACAAAGGCGATATGTCAGAATTGCTTGCACCGTTTCGTAGCACGACGCATGCACGTTACAACTTCTTTCGTGATACGATCGTTACCTTGATCGTAACCAAGTACCTTGACTTTTCGCTCGAAAAGTGCCACGAACGAATACTCGAACGATTTTATTTTGCGCGATTGGTTTTATTTACAACGATTCTCTTAATGAAATTCTCAACAATATGCCAATAATTCTGAGAGTCAATAAAGTAAGAAGTTGAATGTATCATTTATTTTTACATCGACGCGTTTAAAAAGAAAAAAAGGAGAAAGAAACCAGGAAGAAAAAATATCTGACTCGGAGCACTTTCATAACCATCGACTACATTATTTATTTGATCTTTTAATGATGCAAAGTAGCACGCGATTGTATTCGAGCGAAAGCTATGAGAAGAAAATATGTAAGTAGGTAAATGTTACATAGAAACGTATATACACAGACGAGTATGTAAATAGCGGAGAGCGCTAGTTCGGCTAACATATCCGCAAAAATGTCATCCAAAATTCACACATGACACGCGCCGCACGTGTGGCGCCGTAATATAAGCTCGACAGCAAGAAATTACGTGAAAATGTGACAGAGTATATAAAGAATCGAGCGAATCCTATGTGGAAGGTAGCTAGGTGAAAACGATGCTAACGCCCGCGTCTACGTTGACGCAACTTGACACTTTGAGATGCGACATCCTGCCAAGGATCAACGACCGCTACAGGGAATCGTCACCGAAAGAGGGAAAACGAGAAACACTACCATCGTGAAAAATGGTTCCTCTTCCCGCTACGTAAATCAATCCCAAACGAGATGAGTATTTTCGAAAAGATTCAATGCGACGGCAAAAAATATTTCCATCCTGTTTTACACTTTGTTTGGTACACTTTGTTTTCTATAGATCTAACGTATCTCTCTTTTCATTTGCGCGAGGCATTTGCACCAATGTTCGAAAGAAAAAATGTAAAGATTATATTTTGAAGGGCGAATCATAAAATTTTAATCGATAAAAGCCAAGAGAAATTTTCAAACCGGGAGACGATCGAAAATTTTAACGACGCGCGATTCTTCGCTTTTTTTTACGGCTCTCTGCAGCAACACCAAAAGTACCTATCTTCGATATACGATCGACACGTACCTTTACGATCGCAGGAATAAATTAGTGATTTAAAAGCTTACCGGGGATCATGCCTTGCGATAATACCCATTACGAACATTGGTGGACTTTTTTTTCACGCGTGGATCTGTTTATATCGTGCAAACTTGTCAATAAATCGTCCAAATATGACAGAGTGTACACGATGCAAAGAAACGCTAATAACGGTAGGACGTAGGTACGTGGACGATGCGAACACCGCATCGATTCGAATGTGGTCCTAATTTGAGGAAATGCGAAGACAAAAAAGAGAGAGAATTCGACTTACTTTGAGAGTTCGATCCTCGAAGATGAAATCGCTCGAGTTTATATGAAAATCGAATATAGCACTCGAACAAACGGGTGGACCTCTCTTCACTGCTAGAAAATCGATCGAGTCGATGTTCGGTAAGAAAGAGAAAAAGGGATCGTCCGAAGAGAGGGAGGAGGTATCGTTGACGTAGGATATCGATGGCACGCAGAATCTCGTGACAGGATCGAAGAGGGTATCCTTCGGGCAACACCTTCTAATCGTTGTGATTTTTAGAAAGGACAATGCAGTTGTTTCATTCCTCGTGTCGTCCTCTTTCAAGCGACAATGAACGATTATTGGTACCTCCTCGTCGGAAGACTCTATTTGGAGAATCTCCAAACAGGCCGGACTTCTGAGGTAATCGTTCGGTTTGATTTCGTTGAGAAAAATAAATGCGATTTCCTCCGATTTCTTGCAAATAGGAATAACGTGATTTAAGTTGACGCCGTTTGACGAAGGATGCAACTCCGTCGCATGGTTCGGCGCCGGAACGCAATACTTCGATCGGGCGGAAAAAATTTCCTGCGGCGGACAACATTTTATCATTCGAAACTCGTTGCTCGTCGATACCTTCGCGAACAGACAGATCAGAAGGAAAAAGAAAGAAGGAGATAATTTCTCAACGACGACGACGACGAAACAAGCGGATATACTTCCAAGTTTCCCATCATTTTCAACGATCCGTTTCTTTTCTTTTCTTTTCTTTGCTTCTTTTTATTTTTATCCCTGCGAACCTTCCTCCCAGAATATCGTACGACGTTGAACCGACGCGAGTAATAAGGTAAAGTCACTTTCGTTGTTCTTCGCGTTTCCTTATTATCTTTCTTTCTTTACTCCTTATCATATCGTTTTCAGCCGCGTGTTGCGCGCACACACTCACACGCGAAGCAACAAACTCGAACCGAATTACATTCGTAAACTTCCTCTCCGCGTTCTCCAGTCTGGAAGGAAGGAAATAAAATAAATTATTTCGCGATACCTAGGAAGCTACATTGGAAGTAGTACCATCGAGCAGTCACGTAATTATCTTTAATAGGATAAGTTAGATAAATTAACCGGTAGATAAGGCTGGCACGACACCGATTCTCGTGCTGAAAACGTGACGTTTAACTATCTCCGATGTACCTTTCACTTTTTTTATACTTTCACTTTTTATTCTTTCGTCATGAAATCAATTAGACGCTCGTGAAAAGTATCATATTTTTTCGTTTTTCTTCTCTAAAGCTCATCGTTTCGGAATAATTCGGGACTTTGTCCTCTCCGCTTAGACCTACACTTAGATCTACACTTGCCGATTATTCTTCGTAAGAATTCTTCAGCGTGCTTTAAATTCTAATCTTCGTGCACGATCTTGTGAGATATGTTTCGTCCTTTCGAATTATCTTATCACAAGGAATTTCCTTTCTTTCTTTTACGTCATTCTACTTCCTAGTCTCTATTTCTTCCTCTTCTTTTTTTCTCCTATTATTACTCATTCACTGCTTCTCTCTGCTATTTATCGCTGATAACTCTGCCGGGAACCGAGCAAGACTTCTTCCCCTTTCTCTCTATCTCTCTCTCTCTCTCTCGTTCTCTCTCTCGCTTTATCCCTTCCTTTTCCTGATTTATTATTCCCTCACGATTGTGTTTGCCTTTCAGACAAATCTTGCAATTTTCGTCGTTCGCCGAGCTCCTAGGCCCGTCCCAATCGTTATTAGTATTATCCTTGTTATTATTCCGTTTCTTCTCTCCCTCTCCCTCTATCTCTCGTTCTCTCTTTCCACCCACTAAAAGCTAGATCCAAATTGGAGCTAGCTTCGTTCGTTCCTCAAATTGCTATTCCTTCGTTTACATTCATATTCACCGAGAACGATGGGGTTCTAGTAGCGGGCCGACATTTGCTTTCCTTCTCCTCTTTCTCTCTCTCTCTCTCTCTCTCTCTCTCTCTCTCTCTCTCCCCTTAACTCAAAAAATATATCTTCGACAATCCGAAGTCGTCTTTTCGTCGAGTATTCGACTCTGTTCTCAAACTGTCGACAATTGTCCAATCAATCGTAAATAACAAACTCTCTCTCTCTCTCTCTCTCTCTCTCTCTCTCTCTCTCTCTCCTTCGATCTCGATCTCTCTCGATCTCTTTATTTCTTCGCTTGATCGACGAGACGGCCGCTTAATGCGGTTAATACGAACTTACGAACGCGACTGTTCGCTCGTTCGTCCGCTCGCTCGTTTAGCGGGAACGTACAGAAATTCAACTTGTCGAACGAATTAGGATAGGGAGAATGTGTCTCTTCCTTTCTCCAATAAAGCTTGGTCATTTTCACCCTACTTGCTTTATCCCTACCCTCTTTTGTCTCCACGAGTCCGTTAGTATTTATGGCCTTTGCTGGAGTTAAGCCGGTTTTTAGCTCAACCTAGGAAACAACTAGGAAACAACCTGCCATGATTATTTTTTTTTTGTGGCGTGTCTCATCATACGTTGACGTTTGATATTTCAACTATATTTTAACGAAAGAAATGTCAAGGTAGAGGAAAACGATTAAGAGGAATCCTCCCATCGATTATTACTTTCTATTCGTCTATCTTTTCGTTTTCCTTTTATCTGTTACCACGTAATCGAGGGAAACTTGACAGCTGAACGGTATCGTACAGCGATTACGTATGCCCAATAGGAAATAAAAATATTCCGACATTTTTTACGATATGAAGATATTTTTATGGTATATGAAGTAGGTGAAGAGTATAACAAAAAATCTATTTTAATTGCGGTAGCGATAAAAAATGCATACAAAACTTTTGAAAAATTTCCATCGAGTTTTTATAAAAAAATCTGTCGTCTCTTTATTTTTTCCCATTTTTTATTTTTTATTTTGTAGATTCTCGATATGTAGTTGAAAGTTCAGAGGACTTTTTTTATCCGAGCTAAAAAAAGCTTCTGACGCGTTGTATGTAAATAATTTGAAATATTGAAGGTAGAGTTGACATTTCGCGAGAACTCTTCCATTCTACCATACGTATTACAAGCGTTATCGTTATTTTCGCATAATCAGTAGACCAGTATTTGGTAGTTCGACGGTACGAATCATCTTCTCGACGTTTATATCAGCGTTTCGCATTCTCTCTGTATCGCATAATACACATAAGGCAAATATAGAGGTAAGTTTGTGATGGTGGTGGTAGCGACGGTGATGGGAATGCAAGAGCGTTCGCAAACATCCAACTGCTATTAATTGTCGTCGCGCGCTCATTAATGCCATTAACAGGAATTATGTTCATTGAGGCAGGAAAATCTGCATGACCAATTAGACTTAATGGCTCAGCCTATTACCTTAACGTCGTATTCTCTCCCTCTCTCTTTGCCCATTTATCATCTATCACGCATTATCTCCACATTCGAACAGTAAACCTCTTTCGTTCCCTATTATTTTTTCTTCCCCTAGTTGCACCAAAATATACTCCCACGAAATGAAAAGAAACAACGACAAGTTCGATCACTTCCCTTGGAGCTTTCCACATCTCTAAACAATCTCTTTCGACTTCCTTAATCTCCTTTTCTTCGTCTTTTCCCCCATAAGGGGAATATTTCTATCCTTTCGTTTTTTCCCCTCCCTTATTTCTCCCAGGCACTCTCATCCACGTGCTCGCTCTCTCACCCTTGGCCCTCCTCTTTCAAGTGATTATCTTCCGGCCTTTTGTTCTTCCATTCTTTTATATTCATCTTTGACAGTACGGATCTCTCGACGGGGGACTCTAAGTAACGTCGAAGCTCTACCGTCTTTCGAATGTCCATGATCATTGCTCGATCAGCAAATAGGATAAAAGGAAATTGAAAAGATCGAAAGTGACACGTTGATGAGAACGACTGCTTCGAGTCATTCGTTCGTTCATCGATTAAATTCTCTAAACGTTACGTGAATTAATGTATGTGAAAGATCTTTCGTAAGTTGTCCTTCCAACCGGAAATACTTGTACGTAAGAATAAAAATTTTCTTCTCGTTCGTAGATTCCGCCTTTGCAGAAATAAAAGGAGAATACGCCAATGCGTTACTTCTCGCCCGTTCTCACTTCTGTAATTCTAAGATTCCTGAAGATTGATTAATAAGTTGGTGACTCCTCGCCTACGAGAATCTCCTTTTTTTCTCACCATTGTCTCCGTCGTTCTTCCGCTCTGGTCTTCGTCTCTTTTGCTACCCATGAAATGAGACTTGAAGTTGACAAGCTCAAAAAAGAGGCAGCCCACCTTCTTCCTTCCTTCCTTCCTTCCTCTCTCCCTTTCTCCTAACGTTCTACTCGGTTTTGTTTAAAGCAAAGAGAACTTGAAAAAATATTTAACATTTCCGATTGCTTTTCTCCTCCTCCTCCACTGTCTTACTACTGCGTAAGATCTCTTTCGAATACTTAAGGGATCCTTTAAATAATCAAACGGAATAATAGAAATGGAGAGAAATAAATAAAGAAGCGATGAGTTGTATGCCGAAGAAACGGTAGGACCCTTTAAGACATTTCTTTGAAAAGAAAAAGTACCGGACGACGAAATGAATCCTTTTCCGTAAATTCCTTAAACGTTTCGAACGTTTGCTATTCATCGGATGATACAACGGTCTCATAAATATTCGTCGTCAACCCTCGAAAACTAGAGACATCCCTGGTTTCTCCCGATATCGAATTTAAAAGAGAATAGGAAGAAATAAAGTCGATAATCGGATTAAAGTTTACTTTCTTCCTAAAAGAGATAAGCTCTAAATAGAATTCGAAAGGAATTAGAAAAAACGCTTGTTCTTCGACTTTGCTCTCTTTTTTTCTCTCGTGTTTCGACAGATCGATGTTTATTTGTCATTTGTAGGCGATTTAAATGTCCTAATATAAAACAACAATTTTGTTGCTACACGGGGACGTGACTATATATATATATATATATATATATATATATATATATATATATATATATATATATATATTTTACGTAAAAGGTCAGAATAAGAGAACACATAAAGTACGATATTTCTATACTTACCTACTCTATTAAAAAAAAAACCGAACAAAGAATAAGAGAATGAAAAAACAAGACAAATAATTTTTCCATCTTCTTTTTGTCATAATTACAATTACGTTATGCGTGAATTAATCAGCATGAGAAGTATCTGCTTTTATATTTTTCTCTCTCTCTCTCTCTCCCTCTCTCTCTCTCTCTCTCTCTCTCTCTCTCTCTCTTTCTTATTAACGACGATTCTAAAAAAGAAGATCTGTTAATCGATGCCGAAGTAGAGGAAAAAAATAAAGAAGAAGAAGAAGTTGAAGATGAGATTAAAAATTATGAATCTACGCCCGTTTATGATTAAATTGACGACAGATTTTATCTCGAAAATAATCATTCCACAGATAAAATTAATTCTGATCAAAAGGATATTGGTGTCTGACCGATCATTGATTTAGCAAATCTCGATTTAAATTCCTAAACTTAATACCTAAGACCATGTACACAAAAACGATGTTAAATGGATGATCCAAACAAAATAATAATAATATGGAAATGACAGAAAATATTACCGATAATTGAAATGATTATGAGAGTGGAAGGTTTAATCACGAATTGTGGAATGAGCTCAGGAAAAATCAGAATGAAACTAGGGTAACTTTAAATTTCGAAATGCTTCAATTTGCAGGGCAATTAAAAGATTTATTATTTGTCAAGATAATAGTGTTTGTCCAGAAATACTTTTAAATGATACGAGAAATGTTTCTACGTATCCGTCACCGTTTTCTCTTTATTACATCAATTTAAAATAATTATTTATTCAATAAGAAATCAATATTTCAAAATGTTTTTTTTTTTTCAATATTTATCAGATACCTTATATGATATATACATGTCATGCATGTTTTTAAGAGATACAGGGATTGGAATGAAATAAATTTCAGTGAAGATTGAATTTCTAGCCACCGTTTTTCAAAAGGTATTAAATAAACGATATTACGACATACGTGGGGATGTAAATAATCAGATCTCTTTATGTTACCTGTTCTATATAAAAATGTTTCTCTCAAAGATAAGAAATTTAGTTACGGAGAGGAATTTTTTTGCTCGTTCTTTTTTCATCAAACCATAGTATACATTTTGATAATAAGAATCATTTAATTACCCTACATTCATTTGCAGTTACTTCTTACGTCATTAATTCAGCACTTTTTATTATTACATTTCTCTAAAAAATTACTTCTTATCAAACAATTTAAAAGTACAATACTGATCTTATTATACTTCTAGTTACCTAATAATTTGTACTGCATTATTTAAACTAGTTACTTCCTGGATAAATACATTTCTCTAACCGTTTGTTTTTTATTACGTATAACTGAATATAGCATGAAAAGCATGAATGATTAAATTTCTGAAAAACCATATTACACGTAATACTTTTCCCAACATTTACTTTAATTTAATACTGAGGATAACAGTAAAGATCTATGATACTTTTTCTAGCTATCGTTATTCGATCAACCGATTACCAATCTCTCAAAGCATAAGTTATAAAAGGTGTAAAAAGATACCTTTTCCATGAAACGAACTTTCCTTCTAAATACAATCTTTTAAATTCTATGTTCTACGTAGTGTGCAATGTTTCTTTAACTAAAAATAAATAAATATAAATAAATAAACACCAGAAAAAGGAATAAAACATTACCTCGCCCTCACCCCAAAAAAGATAAATAAAATTCGATTCTTAGATAGTAAAATGATCGAATGGATATGGATATAGATATGAAGAATGTTCGATTGGAGGAATCAATATAGGAGAAAAATAGAAAGACAAAATGTAAAGAAGGAGAAAAAATTCCATCGTATACATTTATTACATACATACATTATGTACAATTTCATATTTGAGAAAGCCATGTCCTCGCTTAAATCTTTGCATTTAAAATAAGAGTTCAAAAGTTCTTTATGTCAATAAATAATTATGCCTGTACATATTATTGACGTAAACTGTTATATAATCAGAGATGATAAACTGTCTTGATTGATCGTTACATTTTTTCCCTAAGTACAATGAGAGTTGCAAAAAATTTAAACATCCAAAATTATAGAATAATATTAATATTATTTTACAATGTTGTATTAATATGCCTTACGATAATATAATAGAATGTATTTTTTATAATTATTCGTATAAATCGAAACTGTTACATTTTGGATAAAGAGGAAAAATTCTTTAAACTTTGTTACAAATAAAGATATTCTACAGTAGTTAAAAGGCAGTCAAACGCTTAATTTGATTAATCTATATTATATTCTTTGATTAAATTCTTACTTTTATATATATAAGATGCTACACGTATTTACAATTAATAATTTGATATGTCTCTATCTATGTAAATGTATTCGATGTATAATTATTTATCGATGTGTTAGTGGTGCGAATTTTTACTCATCTTGTGTGAAAAAAGCGAGAAAAATTATTTAAAATTATTAATGGATTATATTATATTAATATGTAATATTCATCTTATAAGAAATATATAATATGTAACAGCATTTGTAAATAAATAATTACTCGTTGTAATATTAAGTAGCAGTAGTATTTGACTGTGTATTCAGGGCCCGCAAAATGTTTTGAACCCAGTCCCGTAAAATGACAAGCCGGCCCTGGTTGAGAGTCACTGTTACGTTTCTCGCATGTACTCTCTTGGGCTGCTATTTCTATATAATAAGCTTCTAAGATAAATAATATTGAAGTTTCTTCGTGCGTCACTTCGGTGCCACTAACGGAGTTTAGTCAGTAACTCTCAACCTTGCCTTTGATGAAAGTCCCTGGACCTCCGGCAGAGAGTGCCGTAGCTTAGCTGTTATATAAGCCTCTCGCCGTCTTTCTAAATTCTGGATGGGAAGCTACGATTAATCCTTTCAAAATTGGGCGAGAGAGTGTATTGGTCAGAGCAAAATTTTCGATGTGTTCGAAACGAATTTATCCATCTTCTTGTGTGGGTGAATCCGTATCTAACTGAACAGGGCTTTAAACGAGGAAACTTCTTCTTTTGCTATTATTATTTGTTTCTCCTTTTTTTTTCTTGTGTCTTTTTAGTTTTATAAATAAATTCTTCAATCTATTAAATATCATGAAAAATTTTTAATTAATTTATCAAATTAACAACGAACGAAGGAACCTAACAAAGTTTCGGTAAATTTCGGTGAATACTTGCGATTGATTATTATTTCTATGTTATCGTTTTACCTTTATTCAACTCTGAAAATCTGTTTTCATTGAATCATATTTAATATTTAGTGTATTTTGTATTTGAATAACTATCGGATAAGAAAAAAAAATTGATAACTATGGTTTTAATCGCGCAAAAAATCTGTAAAAGTTGTTTTTGTCCTTGAAGTAATGTGCGGTTATAGTAAGTTCATACAAAAAGGGAAAGAAAAAATTTATAAATCTTCCAATGTGCTATTTTCAGTAATTTTCCACGCCAAGGAAGGAAGAAACGAAATTCCGAAATCTCATAATAACAATAGTTTACCAATTCTCGGCATTCCAATGGCCGACAGATCTATATATAGACACACGAGGTATTCATTGTTGAATATTTTCGATTATTTGATTTCGAATAAAACAGACAAAAGATTACTTTCACGGAACATCTTTTGTCGACGATCTCCGCCTAAAATTTTATAACTATAATATTTATGTATTATTTGTAAAACGAGAAAAATTTTCTTTCTTTGATTTAATTTTACGATAATTTATCTATTAAATTTCGAAAAGATTCGTCGCAATATGATAGCTGAGATTCAAACGAATATAACTACTTATAATACTATTGCTTGCGTATGACCTTGAGTAGAAAAAAATTTCATAAAAGTTGAGAGCAAAAAAGATATCAAATGTGTTTTCAAAGTGAGAAATAATTCTCTTACGAAACGTCAATAACCCGTCAAGTATTATTACATCATAAATTTCAGCAACGTTGGATCATTCGTAAACAGATATTTTCATGTTTTCCTTGTTACAATATTTCATTCGTGAAATTCCATGTGATCGTAAAAATATGACCAAATATGTAGATCCGACATTTCACGAATGAAATTTTGTTATGTAGTTTGAGTAACCTTGAACGAAAGGAAATATCACTTGCAATAACAATGTGTTCGGATCCCAAGTTCTTATTCGGAAATAATTCTTGACTGATTATTTTATCTAATTGTGACTCGGCTGCTCTTTTAATTGTTGCTGTTCATTCGCTGACTGACTCGTTATTAATACTTTAGATTAGTGCTTATTAGACGATTGACTTTTAGATTCCGATTTCACGACCTTTCTACAAATATTTGATAAGTTAGAATTTTAGGAAAAGGAAAGGAAAGAACGATATTGATTGGCTGAGTAAGGACATAGACATTCCTCGAAATTGTTTATACTTTTGTAGGTAGTATTTGTCGAAGCGATGTATTTTCGACTTTACTGAATGAAAGATACACTCAATCGACAAAGTATTAACATTTAAATCGAGCGTTCATCCTTTCTATTCTTAGGTCAGACGAATGTGTTGCTCGTAGGAAGTTCATTAAAAATAAGCAATAAAATCAGATAGATAATATCAGATAGAGAAAGCAGATTCAGAAATCAGATGGCATTGATATTTATCTCCTCTACACGCACACATTCGAATGTAACCAACCAAATGCGAAGATTAACAATTTTTATTTATTACTTCACTTTTGGAGCCTCTGATCAAATTTTCAAAATTCGAGACGATTATTATGGCTGTACATTACTAAAAAAAAAACATTTCATTATTTTTAATCGATTTACAATGACGAAAGTGAGAGAGAATTTATAAGAAAACAGTTCGACGTTCTAATTCGTTAGTTTCAGGTTTTTCTTTTTTCTTTAAAAAAACATCCTATAAAAAATTGTATTCATTCAAGAATAATTTATAGCGTAGCACGTTGGCAAGCATCTAGATTTGTCTATAAACTGAACGATATTTCGTCAGTTATTTTTTTTTATTATATGAATATAAACAAATATAATTGACTAATTTATTCTATTTCTTTACATTATTTAATAGTTTACTAAGGCGTTACTATTGAATCTCTAATGCTTGATGTGCGTTTCTTAATGATTAGTGTTACATAGTACATTTAAATGTTACATTTTTATTTCATGACAAATTTATATTAAGTACATTCTTAAATTTATCAATTATTTTATGCAAAACAATAATTAGTGGATATATATAATTATACATTATATATCATTTTTATACAAATCAAAATACGAGTTCATTACCAATATAATCTACGAGTTAAGGTCAACATTATTTTTTGTTATGGTTTCTCCTATAGTTGTCCAATTTATATTATTACTATTACTACTATTATTACTATAATAATGATATAATAATAATAACCAGACTCCGGATGTTTATGCAAATGCATATTTTTATAGAAAACAGGTAGAGCAATAGGACTTGGATAGAAACACGTTTTATGATTAGAGAATTCGAAAGATATATTTTTTATTGTTCACTTTTTGAATAATGCATATGTTTTATGTTTAAAAACATATACAATATGTTATAGCATATATTCTTAGCCCTGCATATATACTTCGTGCTCATATGAGATATCTTTCTGATGGAATTAATTTAGTTTGTCAGGAAACTCTCTTATCATGACTATACCTTGTAATAAAAATATTTTGCCTGCCACAATAGAAAAATTGGAAACAGTAGATTTGCCGTTAAATAGTTGGATGGGAATATACATGAATTACATTAATTATTTAAAAACTATACCTGGTAATTGCGGAGAAAAAATTAGGAAAAAAATAACTGCGGTTGTAGAAAAAAATACTGGGTTAACGAACGTAATACAAATTTTAAATAGTTTCAACGATGAATTCGTACAAGATCCAATAGATTCAATAGAAATCTACTGGAGTAAATATAAGTATGCACCGCTTATATCGTGTGATGTGGGGCGATCGTTTTCCGCATATAAAATAATTTTTACGGATAAGCGTTGTCAACTAACATCATCCAACTTGGAAAAAATGCTTGTCATTTAATATAAGTCTAATTACAATATGTCACAATAATCACAAAATGTTTTGTTAATTTTATATATCTTCCCTGTATATTAGCATATTTTTTGTCTATATTTGCATATCTTTAGAGCATAATAGCATATGTTTATTACATTTTTATAGGGCATAAACATCCGAAGTCTAATAATAACAGTGATAAGTAGAGAAAAATAAAAAAACTAAAAAGCGTAAATTCATAAGCTTACTAAAACTAATTACTTTAACCTCAATATATAAAACCGATTATTATCCAATTATTATATGCGCGAAAGGTATATAACCTACAAAAGTTCATACAACTTACGTATGATATACGTATACGTATTATATTTATCTGATATATATATATATACGTATCATTATTTCAAGATTTTATCCGTAATATTCATATTAAATGCAATGATACTTATCACTGATATATATATATATATATATATATATATATATATATATATATATACGTATCATTATTTCAAGATGCTAACACACAAAAACGTATTAAAATTGATCATAATCGTGTCGCCTCGAAATAACTTCGTTCGTAGCGCAGCGATTAAGACATCAGTGTGTGCCATTTTTGCATCCAGTATTCAAATACATCAACGACTCCCCCCCTCCCTTTATTGTTCCTACTCTTTATTGTGAATATTATAAATAAACGATAGAAATATTCTTTTTATTAGATAACAAAGGTTTTTGCATCAGACCAGACAAAACAGCACTCCCAAATGCACATCCTCGTGTAAATCTTATGATGTGTACGTGGTCTGTCCGAAAAATTGCCGACTTTGTATTATTACAATTTTATATCTTGCAATTTTGTTCCTAAGTGCAGGATCTAATCAATATATTAGTATTATGTATTATGATAGTAATTATTAAAACGCGATTAGTATTATGATAATAATATGGTATTGGTTTTGGCCAATAAGTAACGTATAGACTCGATGTAAAAGAGAACGAGATCAAAACTAGAATGAGTATGGTAAGAGGAGTGGGGGAAAGAGAGAGGGAAGATCGAATGAGAATGTGAAAGAAAAAAAAGAGAAAGAGACATGATTGGTCATGTCAGGGTCGGCGCGACCTTTCGCGGGGCCGGTTCAAAAAAGGGGCCTAAGGGCCTAAATACACATTCATACTACAACTAAAATTCAATGTAAGTACAGAATCTGTAATCATATATGACTTTTACAAAGAAACTATCGATGTAATTTAATTTCGCTAAAAAGTATATTTCTGTGAAAGCGTCCGAATTTTTTTTTATCTAAGGTAGTTTCCAGGATATCAGGGTTTTATTGAATTACATTGAACTTTGATGATTTTTGTCACTCCTTTAACACGTTGACTGCCATGTCAGCCATATGTGGTTTACGGCAAAAATTCTGAACAAGCCCCATCAGCCGTATTTGTCTGACGCTTATTTTAGTAAATTAGTAAATATTTCGAAAGATATTTCACAGAATATGAGACTACTGAATTGTTATGAAAGTTTACTAAAAAAACTTTGATTTGTCATGAAATAATAAATAATAAATAATTTCACCTGTTAATAGTATCGTCAGGCTGTAAAAATTTAATCAAAATCAATGATTTTTAATTGGGTAATTTACGTAGGTCGCGGAGCCTCTCGAAACGCGGGGCGGTGTTCCGATGAACGCGCTGAACTAGGTGTGCTATTGTTAAAGATAGATTTAAGCTGTTTTTTTTTTCTTCTATGCCGTTTTTTGTTGTCTTTGACCATACAATTTCATATATTCTTCGTTACGTATATATCTATCTGTCACAAAAGTTATTTTCTTTGTTCAAGTGATCCAAAAGCAGATGATTCTTTAGCTTTGGACATTTCTCGTACCACATGAGATTTTACATTAAAAAGTATTTCTTTTAATTATCCTATTTGTATAGTACACATTATATCAAAGACCTACTTGAATACTGTGTTTCTCTGAAAATAATAAATTTGTATATCTTAGCATAGATATCCGTAATATTCATATTAAATGCAATGATACTTATCACTGATACCAAATGAAGTGCTTGGATTATTTTCATATCTACACATTTCTTAATCCTTTTATCAATCGAGTAAGAGATAAAATATTGCTCTTTTTATCTAACTCTTAATTATCTGAATTAATGATATTATGATTTTTAACTTATACTTAAAATTTATGCGATGAACATTAAGTTTTTGACAATTCTTTTCACTAATTTTATTGAGACAATATCTGGTTGTAACTGTGCAACTATACATTTTAAGTCAAATATTTGAGAGTATAAACGAGATTAGCACAAACATAATTCTTTATTGTTGAATGTTTATCAAATTATAGTTTGGTCTATATTATAAAAGTACAATTTGTTTTGTAAGTCAGACAAATGTGTGTATCTATCGTTCATCTTTACTTTCTATATATATACAATACTTTCATTATTTAATTTCATATATATATATATATATATATATATATACTCTTCCTTTTTTTATCTTTATTAACAAAAGTATTATTCTCATATTAATTACGATTTCAATCATCATCTTTTCCATAGTTTTTAGTAATAACCTTATTTTCGCTTGCAAATCATTTCGATTATATCTGGGTAATTTGTATTTGAAATTTAATAATTCTTTTCAATTTCAACAAGTTCATCTTTTAAAATGTTAAAATCTTATTGACCAATTGAGAAAGTGTGTGTAACAATTTTTCTCATTCATATTTTCGAACTATAATAACTATAGATTAGGTTCAGAAGATTCCATTTTTGCATAGTTAGAAGAGAGTGTGCAAAATTAACTATTCTGTATAAAATTCTTGTTAAGTAAACAAGTATAGTAATACATTTAAAAATCTACTCAAACTTTCTTCAGCGTTTTCTTATTTACATTTTTAAATGTTAAGAAATCTTATATCTGTAATTGTTCTTTCAATTCTTGATAGACTCAAATTTTACAACGTGCACTTTCATACTTTTACATTTACGTATTCGTATCAACGAGCGATACAGCTACGTTGAATTTGTATAATATATAGTTCTAATTATTTTTCAATCTATTCTCATAGATGAATTTTTTTTTCATTGTTCTGGTTTAAACTGCATTTATAGAATAGTTTTGGTTTTTAATCGGTATCTAGTTTTCTATAATCTTCTTAATATATTTTTCTTTAAATCTATGACAACTAGATATCAATATGAACGCCAGGATGAAGAAAATTGTTCCTTACTTTGGCAAACTAAAATCATAGATATTTATAGATCGACAAAATCCACTTTTGATCCATAAATTTCTTAGAAATCCATTCCGACATCTTGCAGTTTATTTTTATCCATAAATATGCTCGTTTAATTCACATTAGAAATTTTTATTTTGATCGTGTCAGATCTCTTTTAAACAACAAATAATTATAAACATGATATTAGGAACCAATATTTTATTTATATTTACACACATTTAAGTAGCCGTAACCTGCACTATTAAGGTATAATCTGTTGCAAATCGTATAACGTATCCATAAGTATCTACGTATCGTAGGTAGGCATCTCGCTTACCTGACATCGTTTTTAAATGTGTTAATATATGATCACCAATCGTAATGTATGTCTCACAACGGCGACAAAATAATCAATTTTTTTGTAAAAATAGGCATATTGTTCTTCTGTATCAGCGGTCGAAGTTTTGATTACGAATTGCTGTTCGGATTCAAATGGAATCTCATAGAAGATGTTTTTAGGAAGTCATCACGAAAATACATAAACTATATATCGACTTTTTCATTATTCATAAACGTCTCCATCGTTTCAAAATTTGAAGTTATACACTGAGGAAGATCAACAAGCCGTTTATTCCGCAATAGAAAAATTTGCATAAAATTATAAATTCATTTGGATACGTGTTTTTTTTTCACCGAATAAATAACTAGAGTTACCTAAGAAATAAAGAACAGCTTTCAGTTAACGATCTCAAAAAATATCGTGTAATTACCGATTTCGTAATCAATGACGAAGCATGCTTGTTTCAGTATGTATAAGAAATTCTTAAAGTTCGTTCCATTTTTTTGGAAAGACTCGGTAGTACAACTATATTTATATGTATCTACCTGTTCCGAGATGTAAATGTGCGAAAAATGATAGATAAAATAAATTACAATATGTTATATACGGCTCGCACAATAACATCAAAGTGACATCTGTGTCTCTTATGCTCATTTTAATCATTTCATATTTTTATTAGTTCATTCTAAACTGTGCTTTTTATCTGCTTCATAAGAGATGACAGCCAAGAGTTCACTGATTTCATTAAACCTGAAAGTATTGGTAAAAAAAGTTGATAGAACACGTCTTACGGGGCTGATTAAAGTCGATTCTGAATTGAATGCTATTTCCGAATAATATTAACCAATGATTAATATCGGACGGATATTATCGTGGATTTTTCGTTTCATTTTTTAAGCTATTTATTACTTGCAACAAAATATGCCTATATTTATCTTATTGTTTTCTTATTGCGATCGAAGAAGCTTCCCCACAATTTTGAATCCTACAGTTTTCTCAACCCATATATTCGTAAAACTACTGTAAATTGATGAATAAAACAGTGTCGGGTAACACACAGACGTACGAAGTTATGACTAACAAATTTCACTATCGAAATAGTTTTACATTTTTTATCAGTTTCACAGTTAAATCGATTGACTTTATATTTTGTAC
Source organism: Dolichovespula saxonica (assembly GCA_911387935.1). NCBI lineage: Eukaryota > Metazoa > Arthropoda > Insecta > Hymenoptera > Vespidae > Dolichovespula > Dolichovespula saxonica. The sequence continues at coordinate 1,608,344 of OU427009.1, forward strand.
GTTACACGTGGTGCACTGATGTCGAAATCTCAAGAACCTAGTATAATCCAATGAAATGAAGTTTTAAATTAAATCTATGGGTCATTGCGTCATAGTAGAATAGTTCGATAGGTAGATAAAAAAGGCAATTAGTGCCGATTAAAAAATTCACTTCAACGGTGAGCTTCATTCGAGCAACATCTAAAGGTGCCACGAGGAAGAGAAAATTGTTCCCTGTTCTAAAATTGTACAACTTCGTTGATAATGCATCAATTTTAATTCGGCGAATTGGAAAATACTTCTGAACGTAAGTAAAATTCATATATGCATTAAAAATATCATAATTGTAAAGTACGATATAATAATTTAATAGCAATTTTTTATAAAAAATCATGTTAAAAATCATATGTAAAATTTTTTATGAACAAGTTATAACAGAGTTTATTTGTTAGTACCATTTTGTTAGAAAATCGACAAAAATCAGCTGCCATTAGGTTTTACTCAAATTGTGATAAAAATTTTTAAACTGTTAAAGCAGCGTTTAGATATAATCCCCACGGGTATTAATACGAGCGGAGACAATTTTTTTCTAACTTTGAAATAATAGAATATTTTGAATTTATATTATGATTTAATTAGTTAATATATTAATACAATTTGTTATTGTACATTAATAGATAAACGAATAAGGAGAATAATTAATGATCATCTTAAGGACATATTGCGAGCCGTTATTTAACATAGTCTAGTTTACAAATTATCTTACTTTTTGCGCGTTTGGATATCGGAACAGTCATATATATATATGATTGTATGTATACAGATACATATATGGAGAGCGTGAATTATTTGCAATGATCATAGATCGAACAATTTGCTAATTACGCATTTAAAATGTTACAATATTTTAGATTTATTAATGGCTTAAAATATTATAGGGGCATAAATGTGAGAATTGCGAAAATACTATATACCCAATCGAAATTAATTCGTTGGCATATTATATACTTTTTCAACAGAATTTGTGAACTAATTATAGCCAGAGGGAAGAACTGCTAAAGAGTAGAAAAAGGAACTTAATCGAATTAAATCAGTCGAATTGAAAAAATAAGGAATTGTGAAGATCTTCAAGTTTATGTTCATCTTTACACTTACAGATTAATTTGGAAGAACAGAAATGATGAGAGTGCC